>JAFJYH010000020.1:0-246552 GCA_017365405.1 Cadophora malorum | reverse complement strand
GTCAGATGTGGATAAGAGACAGGTGGAGGATAGATAAGGACATGGAAGGAGAGGAGGGGAGGGAAGACGTAGGTGGTGGCGGTGGAGTGGCTGGTGAGTTACAGGTTGACGATCGAGTTAAAGATTGATGTTGCGTTGAGGCTGAAAGGATGTGTGTAATGTCATTGTTGATTTGCTGACTTTCTGATTTTGCTGGGGTGGGAAAATGGGCCTTTGTGTTATGGAGATGAGGGTGAGCCTGAAGCTACACTACCTGCTGAGAGCAGACAGACTGTGCGGTGGATAGGCTGAGATGTCTGTCGAATAGGCAGGTAGGTGAGTATGTCTCTTGCTATTTGCGTGTTCATTCTGTGTTCCTGATGACTTTGCACATCTCCATGATTGACATGAGCTGAGAAGTCAACAAGGGGGTACTACTGTCCAGTAGGACAAGTCCTCCCGTCTAGATCACTCATTTTGACAGAGGACGAGCGAAAGATGCTGTATGAGAGCTTTGTACTTCTGCGTTGTGGATGGGACTGATATTACAAATATCTCTACATTTCCTTTCTATTCTAGATCTGTTTCTACATCTATCTGCTCATCTATCCGTCCGTCCGTGTATCTTTCTTACTGACCGTCTTTCTGTCTATCTACCTAAGAGTCTGCAGCCCCCCTAATTGATCTTGACCCCTTCTATTTACTGATATCCGGAAGATGCTTCCGTCTATCTACCGGTTTCCCTTCCATACTCTTTCTATGCAGCCCTACTACGGCCACCCGACCATTTCTCAAGTGCACGGAAATTGCAAGACGCAGCGGTGCGATGTGATGTGTTTACAGCTTCGCCTTGGGCGTATCCTGCTTCATCATGATCTCGGCCACGATGCGGCGCTGGACTTTGCCGGTGGCTGTCTTGGGCATATTGTCTGTGAAATAGACCTGCGCTACGATTAGTAGGAGTTCGAAAACACAAGCGAGCTCCGAACAGTAACAAACTGTTTGAAGCTTGGAACGATGCGAGGAAATGAAGACTAACCTTCTTCGGCACTTTGAACTTGGCCAACTTCTCAGCAACCCACGCCTTCACCTCCTTCTCATCAACCTTCTCGCCATTCTTCGGTACGATAGCAACCGCAACCTCCTGTCCATACATCTCATCTGGGATCGCAAAGCTCACAGCTTCGCCGACCTTTGGGTGTCTAGCAAGCACGTTGTCCAACTCGATCGGCGAGATCTTCTCGCCTCCTTTGTTGATCAACTCCTTGATTCGTCCCGTGATGATCACGTACCCATCCTTATCCAGCTTGCCCTGATCACCAGTACGGAAGAAGCCTTCGGCTGTGAAAGACGACTTGTTTGCTTCGGGGTTGTTGAGATAGCCTTTTGTGACGTTCTCACCGCGAATACAGATCTCAGCTTCGGAGCCCTGAGGAACTTCTTTGCCAGCTTGGTCGATAATGCGTATTTCGACGCCTTGGCCGATGCCCACACTTCCTGGTTGGCGCTTCGCTGGTGGGAGTGGGTTGGAAGTCATTTGGTGGGCAGCTTCGGTCATGGCGTATGCTTCTAAGACCGGGGCACTGTAGGCTGCTTCTAGCTGGTGGAAGACGGTTGGTGAGAGGGGAGAGGAGCAAGAGCGAATGAAGCGGATCTTGGGCTTGGTGTGTGGAGGTGGGTTCTTGAGAAGGATCTGATGGATTGTTGGAACGGCGGTGTACCAATTGGCGCCGTGGGTGATGAAGTCGTCCCAGAACTCAGAGGCTGAGAACTTTGAAGGTACGATGACCGAGCCGCCGCTGTAGAGAGGAGCGAGGAAGCCCGCCAGTAGACCGTGGACGTGGAACAGCGGCATGACGAGCATCGTTCTGTCGGCCGGAGTAAGGTCGTATGTAGCTTTGATGTTCTTCATCGTGCGAGTGAGGTTCTTGTGTGTCAATGGCACAGCCTTTGGACGGCCTGTTGTGCCACTGGTATGGAGAACGAGTGCAATATCGTCTGGTTGGGCAGTCTCGACTTTCCGGTTTCCCTTGCCCTTGAGCTTCCCCTCATCCTTCACATCCAACACAACTTCTTGTCCGTCCCAATAGCACTCTGCAATGGCAGCGCTGTATTTCCTCGCAGCTCGCACGGCAGGTCCATCTTTGGCATAAGAACCCTTTGGCACAAGAGCAACGGCAGACTTCAAATCGTCAATGTAGAACTCGAATTCCTCCTGCTTGTATGCCGAGTTAAGAGGAGCTGCGATGCCTCTCTGCCATGCGCTAGCCAGGAATGCAACAATGAATTCGTAGGTATTTGGGAGAGCTATTGAGACAGCAGCTTCTGGAGTGACGCCCAACTTGGCGAGCTTCTTTTGAAAAGAGAGAATTTCAGCAGAAAGTTGCTTATATGATATGATGAGAGGATTAGGCTTGGAAGGAATGATAATGGCCGTCGCATTATCTCCTGCTGAGAAGGAATTGGAAAGTGTCGTAGCCATTGCGAATTATTTGTTGATGTACCGAGGATATCAAGTTATTGAAAAGTCTGTAGAGGATGTGAGATATTAAGAGTAATTGAAATGTCCAGCAGTGCAATTGGGAGGAGAAGAACTAGCTTCTGATTGGTATATGCAGCACGTAGATTTTGGTCACTTGCAGATGTCTGGATCAACTGACGTCTGAACTTCTTCTGGGGGCTTGTTGTCTGAAGTCTGTATGGCCGCTATGGCATCTTCCTTATCGCCGAGATAGGATGAGCTTAATCTGCTGACTAATATCTGCTCATCTCGAATCCTAGCCTCACGGAATGAGGCTGAAAGCTGCATTGAGTGTGAAGGAGCGTCGAAGTCAGCATTTTTCATATTGCCTCGATTTGACCAGTATGTCGAACCCTAACCAGACTCCTACGCCCAGAACTGGTGGTCTTTCACTCTACGCAAATTTGTTAGACCCAGAATCCTCAGCTCCTGGCACAATTTCGAAAGCTCCAGTTGTCTTCAAACCAGCAGATGCGGCAGATGAAGGTTCAGCTAAGAAACCACAAATAGATTCGGGTACAAAAAAGTCCCTCGTAGATACTTGTTTCGTATTACTGACAAGCAAATAAGCTGCACTGCGATTCCAGCCGACAAAAAGACCTCAGCTGTCGCAAAAACCAAAACCCAAATCAACATTTCCCAAATCCGCGCCAGGAGACGCGACAGGTTCGCGCAATGTCTCTACGCCTTCCTCCGCCCCTCCCAAGCCAGCGCGGCCAGCAGCAAAGACCACGCTGGCTGACTGGACAGGCATTGATGACGACGACGTCAATGGTTTCTATGGAGGGGAGAAGAGACAGAGAGGTGGGAAGCGAAGGAAGAAGAACAAGCCGAGGGAGGAACATGTTGCTGTTCAAGACTGGGACGATATATATGACCCTTCGCGACCGAACAGCTATGAGGAGTATAAGCACAGTGATGAGAAGATCCGAGAGGTCAGGGAATGGAAGGATAGGCTGTATGCGCATAGGATGGCCAGGAAGTCAAGCGAGAAGGATAGTGACGAGGAAGATTATCGTCCGCAGATGAGCAGTGAGTATTGTGCTCTGCGAAATATTTTGCTTTTGCTAACAGGCCCAGATCAATTTGCTCCTCCTCCAAACTACTCATTTGCACCACCAGCTATGGACTCTCCAAAGAAACCCCAAGAGAGTACAGACAGCAACATCGATTCAGATACATACAGTCCTGCACCCCCTCCACCGCCACCTCCCGAAGATGCTCCACCTCCAGCTCCCGAGCCATTGCCAGCAGGCGCAATATCCCGAGCTCCTGTCCGATACAATCTTCCACCACCTCCAAGCGACATCCCCAGCTCAGAAGCAGAATTAGAGAAAGCCCTTGCAGAAGAACCAGATGACGATGAAGCGGAGAGCGAAGATGCTCCAAGGTCATTACGACCAGGTCAAAAAGGCTTCGCCGAACGACTCATGTCCAAGTATGGCTGGAGCAAGGGCAAAGGTCTGGGAGCCGAAGAATCTGGAATTGTCAATCCTCTTCGTGTACAGATTGAGAAGCGGAAGAAGAAATCAGATGCCGAGGGCGGTGGATTCAGAGAGCCAGGCGGAAGAGGAAAGATTATTGGGGGGAAGAAGAACGTTCCCGAGAAGGAAGAGGAGGTTGGGCAGTTCGGTCCTATGTCTGAAGTTATTGTTTTGAGAGGTATGGTCGATGGTATGAACCTTGATGAAGAGGTTGAGGTTGCTGGAGATGGAGGCTTGATGCAGGAGATTGGCGACGAGTGTGCTGAGAAGGTATGTTCGTATTATCATGTCTTGCAAGCTTTGGCTGACGGAAACAGTATGGTCGTGTGGAACGTGTATACATTGATCGGCATGGCACTGCGCCGAAGGTGTTCGTCAAGTTTACGAGTCCCCTTTCTGCCTTAAGGGTAAGTTTCTCTGATCTTTGTTACACTTGTCACGTAATAACAAGTTTAGGCTGTCAATGCACTTGAAGGCCGGATTTTCAATGGCAATACTATTTCGGCACTGTTCTATGAAACAGAGCGATTCGAGCAAGGTCTTTATGACTAGTTACTTCCTCTTTAGCGCAATACAACGATACCCAGCAACACCATCAATACCACCACAACCGCTTCACTTTCTCTCTGATGTTGATATACTTGGCCTTCTTGTCAATAGCAAGCAAAGCTTCGTTGATCTCATTTCCCCACGTCAAAACATCTTAGCTTATGTCTCGAACAGTACTCTGTCCAGGCAGAGAACCCCCCGGAAGAGCCTTTGCACCGTTTTGGACCCTCGCCTTGCCGGTGATCTCAATTTCGACTTTCTCAAGAAGCTCCGTATCTCTATTAAAAGCCGCCCACCATATTCTATGATCTATCTCCTTGTCCTTGACGTAATCCGTATATCCGGTCGAGTGCTCTTCTTTCCATTGCCTGGCAACCTTATTGTTGGCATCAATGAGGTCGGTGAAGGATCCGAGATACTTTGAATAAGCGTAGGGGAAGTCACTCTTGGTACTGATTCGTTTGTAGACCACGTAGCAGAGTTTACTGGGGCCTCGACTTGGTGGGGGATTCGTGGCAGTGAATGTAGGAATCGTAGTGTTGGATAAGCTGGCGCCTTTGGTAATCTGGACGGTTCAGCAGCAGTATCTTCGAAGTCAACAGCTTTGGATGCGGGATAGAAAGGCTCGTTTATACTGCTGTCCGACCTCAGAGTCTTGTCTCTTGTTTTGGTGCCGGAAATCTTTTCAGCGCGTTCCGTAACAAGGTTGCCTCACGTAGCTTGTCCGTAGGCTTGCGGGAACGGAAACTCCTTCTCTTCGACATTGGAGAGCTTCGGTCTTTCTTACGAGAGGCGATATTCTCATCGAAAGGTTTGGAACTCGCTCGAATGGTTTTGCCGTTATCCTGGGAGCTTTCCATGTCCGAACTCTCCTCACTTGACCCAGCATCATCCTCTCCAGTCATCTCGTCATCCCCTTCCGCACCATCATCATCGTCGCTATCATTGCTTGTGTAAGACTCGGACTTCATAGCCACTGATCCTAGCGGCGTCTTTCGGGCGATCTTGTAATGATTTGCTTGTGCTGGCGCTCTCGACCCGGATCTCATGGCATGACTTTTAGTGACTGCCATTTTGTCCTGCGAAGACGTTCATGAACTGAGATTGATCTCGAGGAGTTTAGCTGCTATTTCCGGCAGTGGGATATGTATGTTGGTGGAAATGATGATATCGTAGTGCAGGCCTTTCAGGTTTCGGACTTCAGAAGCTGAGTTAAATGGTTGGCAACCAACTGCCATTCGCTCCTTCTGTCTGGGAATAAGTAAATCACACTGTAACAAGCTCGCAACCATATCACATGATATCAGCACCCAAAGCGTTGATATTTACAGGGCTCTCGATACAGAGGCGTACGTATGGCGATACAAAGGCGTATACGCCTTCTTTTTAAAGTAAGAATTCAAGCGCACGTACGCCTAGGGTGCGCTTGTAAGAAAATGTGACTTAAGGCACATCGCTAGAGGTACGCTTGCTAATTAGATGTAAAGCTATAAGGGAAATAACCTTATAATTGGAAAAGTAAAGTAAAAGGAAAATGTAGTAGATATAATATTCAGTCACGTATTTTAGGGTAAATTAAGGTGGTGGTTAGAGGCTATGCTAATCACGTTTAATTAGCAAGCGCACCTTTACCAGCGTACCCTAAGTCACGTTCTTTTTACAAGCGTACCCCAGGCGTACGTACGCCTAGATTCTCACTCAAAAACAAGGCGTATACGCCTTTGTATCGCCATACGTACGCCTCTGTATCGGGCGCCGATTTACAGTCGTTGACAAGTGTTGTGTTTGAGCGCCGACTCCAGTGATCGATCACCCTGGGACCTGGGCATTTGTCTATACACCTGCTTTTCGTCTCGCTTAATTGAAGATGACATCCAAGTTTGCGACAATCGAACTTATGTGAACAAACTGGTGAAAGGCATCCGCTGAAGATATCCAAGGTATCATACGATATTCCAACCAACTTCAAGAAAACAACGACTTTTACTTCCTTTCCTGTCCATTCTCTCGGCCTCGCCATCCACTGACCCACGAGCCAGGTCTTTCGCGCCTCTAACAGATTGACACCTCATCTCCTTAACAGCGTACCTCCCGAGCCAGCAAGATCGAAGCAAGTACTCAAGGCCATTATCATCCACCAAGTCTGTCTTTGATCTCCACACAACAAACCCCTCATGATCATCCACACCTCACGTAGAAGGTGACTTCACGCAGGCGACATTATTGCGTACAATTACTGGACGACTGCTGGCGTATAAAGAGAGGGACAAGGGGATTACGAACCAGTTGGTCCCACTTCTCCACCACTCTGGCCGCTGTTCCACATACAGAATTCAGCTTTCCAGCCCCAGACCGCAGACGACTCGCCCCCACGACGACCCAACCCTAAGACTGGATCATCCCTTACATAGCGCATTTCTAATCTATCGCCCGTGTTGTTAAGGATCCAGACCAGAGCTTGGCACGTGTCGATTCGTTCTGGCGCCGTGGTGGGTTAATGTGTAGAGATGATGTTAGGACTTTGTGTTGATACAGGGGGATTGAGATAATTTCGTTACCGTCTTGAATACTCCAGCAAACTGGATCAGTCCGGTATTTGAACGTGAGCCAAAGATTGTAGGTCCTTTGGGAAGCCAACACATTGGCTGGGACTTCTGTTTGTTGGGATGCGGACATTTCGAATTCACCAGCTATGTTATTTGCTCGCAGAAAGAGCTAACCAAAACTAAAGCCACAATGCAAACAAGTTTGCAACTAAATCTGGAAGTCGATGGAGCAGCAACTTTAGGACACCACACGGGGACTTCATCGACCCTATGGTGCACCAGAACACAACGCCATTCATCACTCTTGATCGTTCATCATGAGCACCAAAATGTATGATAAAGTACATTGAGACTTTTGAAATACCAGCAAACATGAATTGAGGGACTTCCAGACACTTCAAGCGGTCGGCGTGGTTCGTAGTAGGTGGCCCGATGTGGTACGGAGCCGGATGCCGGACACAGTGATGTCCCTGAAATGTAGCGAAATAGGCAGATTTCCAGCATCGATAAGGTTACCAACACGAAAGTCGTACGAGACTGCGTGGAGTATCAGCAAGAAAACAGTGCAACACCGAGACACTTGAGATATGCAACTAACAACCTCTTCAACACAATCGGCAACCGACGAATCACGACACAAAAAAGAAACCCTCATTTCGGAGAGGGTGGCTTCTCTCATCGCACCGGCGGTGGAAGCTAGTTTTGCCATTTTTTGCCATTTCCGCTGTTCAAGCGTGACGCGTTCGTGACTGTTTTTGTTGTTTGTTGACTTTGTGACTCGCTTCGTGAAAAGTGGATCTGCCACATCCGGCACTCCCATCAACATCTAGAATCAGCAAACTCGCTATGTTGAGAAAATGACACGTCAAATCTTGGATGCTTTGATTTTTTGGCTTATCTAGGCTTCCGAAAACGCTGCAGACTACAAGATGATGTTCTTTGGGTACTCGATGCTCAATTGGAATGAGGTCGGCTGATGATTGAAACTTTGGTTGATGACAGGGCCATTGACAGCCATCTGACTCTGAAAAGTCTCCTAGATATTAGGATCTTATCCTGACGACTGATATCGTCCAGAAAATCTTCCTTCGTAACCAGATGAAGTGCCCTGTCACTCTGCTTGCAGATTGGGTTCATTAACACGTGGCGAGTGCGCTCACAACACTCTGAAATTGCATTGGGGAAAACGTCTTTCAAACCCAAGTCATTACATAGTGATCTCGTGGCAGGAAATGTGAGACAGTACTCATTGCCTAAGTTGTGCCGTACATTAATCATGAAGCAGTCCACCCAACCAGAAGCGTGAAGAGCGCTCATGCTTCAATATAAATTATATGGCTGGAGAAAGTTTGTCAGCGACCTCTGTAGAAATCTAGCTTGGTCCGTGGCGTGATGTCTATGAAGCCTATAGGATTGCTTAGGGGATAATTCCCACTGCCCCTCTGATACGCATCCACGCCCACAACCATCAGATCTTGCCCACATCTTCTTCGAAGCAGATCGATAAATGCCTCGCAATTGTTCCTTCTCAGGAACAACATAGTAAGGTGGTGCCCTGCAGTGTCAACGTAGCCACTGAACTCCCGTTGCAAGGATGTCCAATGGCTCTCGAATCGGCTTCGTGTAGCTGGGGAACCAAATGTAGATGCATCCTAAGATGTCAGGGCTGAACAGTATTGGAATCGCCAACTCGTCGCTGACCCGAGCGAGAGATTCGCTGATCCGAGAAATGAGCTGATCGTATGTCATCTTGGGGTGAATCATGATCACGCAGGCGTCGTCTACCAAGCGTGTTGAGGCGCCTTTCACCTTTGGTACCTGCTGCCGCGGATTTCTATTAAGACAGAGCTCGACTGCGACCGGAACGGCGAATTCTTCTCGTCGGTCCAATTCGTTAACAGAATCTGTTTCGAACAGATGATGGATTGAATCGATATCACCCTCTGCATGAAGTCCGCCGCGGAAAAGGCCGTCCGGAACGAGTTTGGGCATAGCGGCTTGTGTTCGATGAGAAATTGGTTTCGAGATTTCTGCTTGAGGTATGCAGAGCAGAATTGAAAAGGTCTTTGGCGGATTGGGTCAATTATATAGAGTATTGTACAGACCACACGACTCTCAATCATGTTTGCTTAAGGTCACTGTCTGAGAGCACACATCATTACTTCAATGACAACAATCAGAAATCGATGAAGCCAGCTGCCACTGGTAGTCACACTACGCTGGCAGGACTACATTACTCCATGGCGGGTTGGCACATGAGGATCTTTTACAGATACACTAGTATAATAGGCCATATGCTCTCAGAGTAAAGGTGATATTGCGACAAATTCAAGTTGCGAGGCAGCCAGCCAATCGCGTCTTGCACCCAACGCCCATCGCAATGTATTACATACAATACAAGAAACAGATCTATCATCGTCACACACGGCCTACTATCTCGAGCCCTCGCCACCTCTCGTTTCGGGCCTCACAACAGAACTGCTCACACTACCACTTCTACTTCCAGCAGTAGAGCCTTCTTCGGCGCTCCTTTCAAGGAAGCCTGTCCACAGGTCTGCCAACGACTCCTTATTCGTGGGCGTCTCAGTAAAGTATTCTGAGGAAAGAGAAGGCGTACTTGGAGTACGGTAGAATGGTGACATGGGTAAACGTAAACTGCTGTTCGACGCACCTGGTCTCGCAAGACCTGCTTGCTCTTTCTGCTCGTCCGTCCAGTTGAGGAGTGATGCTATCAACTGCAGGATCTGGAACTTCTTGGGATCGGAGCGGTCAAGAGCTAGGAAGTGCAAGAAGTGGTTGGTGACAATTTGTCTGAGAAAGTATTAGCATATGCTTAGGTGTTTGTGAGATTCGACCTTACCTGTCGATATTGTCTTCCGGTTTGGCTTTCTTGAGATACCTCAAAGCCTTCGTGAGGTGGTCGTTTAGTATGATTGCTTCATGCCGTAATTTTCCAACCAGAAGATTTTTCTCCTTGATCTCTTTCTCAAAAGGTATCAGACGGTCAACTTCGGTCTGTAGGGCTCCTTTTGATGCCTCCGCTTCAGTGGCTCTAGAATCAGAATCCTGGACAAGCTTCTTAAGAGCTTGGAGCTGCTCCTCGTACGACTCTACCATTTCCCTCAACTCCCTTTTCCGGGATTCTTGAACATCTTGCAGGGCTCTTTGTAATCCCTCCAGTGTCTGTGACTGACTATCTCTTTCAGACACGGCTTCCTCGTAGGATTCTTTCTGCATCGAGAATTGCTCTTCCAAGTCCTTGATTCTCTCAGCCAGACCTTCTCGCATAGATCTCTCCTCCATAGCCAGAACCTCCCAGTCTCCCATTGCCTCTTTGGCAGCTTCGGCCTCGTCTCTCAGCTGCCTGGTCTGCTGGACTAAATCTTCTCGCTCACTGACCCAGTTCTGCTGGGACAGGTTGTGCCGATTCCTTAGACTGGAAAGCTCTTTCGAGGTTTCGTTGGCTTCTTGCTCTAATCGTTCCACATCACCCTCAAGACTTTTGACATTCTTCTGCAGAGACTCGTTCTGTGATTCAAGCTCTTCAATTTGCTCCTTTGCTTCAGCAAGCTCTTGCTTATCCGCTTTAAGCCTTTCCCCCAAACTCGACTTAATTGTGTTAATGCGCCCCAGAAGCGATTGGTACTGTGTCTCAGCATGGTCCTTCGCAGATTCGGTCTCTTCAAGCTCGGCTCGAATTGTTGAAACTTCCTCCTCATGCTGGCCCTTGATCGTTGAAACTTCCGTCGTATGCTTTGACTCGATGCTTGACAGTTCTTCCGCATGCTGTCCCTTTATTGTCGTTATTTCTTCCGTATGCTTTTCTTGTATGTCTTCTAGTGCCTTTCGCAATTGCTCCACCTCGACCCGGAGAGCTTCTCTTTCCTGCGACATGGCATCAAATCGTAAGCTGGCATCTGAGGTTTCTGATTGCTTCTCTTCTGATCCGCCCAATGTCTGGCGCTGCGCTTGACTTGTCGGTTGTGACGAAGGCTCGACTGCGTGGCCATTGCTCTTAGATTCATGATTGTGACCGTTCGTTTGCACTTTGGTACTTTCCGGGAAAGCGGCATCGCGGGGTGTATTCTGCGAACAAAGTCAGAACTCATAGGTCTTCCTCAAGAACGTTCGTGAATTGAACAGGTGTCATTCGTACCGCGGTGGATTGCCCTGAATCCTCGTCACCCTCTGCGTCCCCATTTTCTGAACCGGCATCTTTCCCATTTCCAGGGACTTTGAGTGTTCCTTCAGTCGGCTTCCCTTTGCTCGCCTTTTTCTTCTTGTTGCTCTTCTTTTTGGGGGCTAATCGGAATGTATCAGTAACGATGAACCTGCTGGGCGAATGGGTTGCGAGCTGATGGGAAAAACGAACCTGTGGAAGAAGACTGAGAAGGGTCTGGAGGGGCTACGGCAGACATAGTTAATTCACGTTGAACAACTGTCGATGGTTGGCAAAGAAGTCCAGCGCAGGTACTCGTAATCCTCAAAGCCCAATGTGATCTGAAGCGTAATTGCTCCCTTGCGGTTTAGCGCAGCCCGTGTTGGATCCCTGCCCAGTTGCACGTTTCATTTCTTAGCTCAGTCCAGGCCACGAACTCCAAATCCACACTCAACACCAGACACCGATGCAGAACTTCCAACTCTACAAATCCATCAGTCTTCACCAGCCTGCAACGGGAAAAGGTCAGATCCGAACAAAACCTTTGTAACACACTTATTGCCCCACCTTCGGGATCCCGATCAACGTTTCGAGATGCCCTTGCTCGATAGGTCCACCTCCACGTACAGCCTCGGGTCACTCAGTGACTTGAGAGTCGACCAGTTCGCAATAGTGCGGGCAGCTTAAGGATAGACTGACAGACTCACCAATGGCCGCTGTCACTTTACCATCTAGCATTTGCGTGCTGAGATAGTATGCATTTCTCTGAAAGTCGATGACAACATGCCTACATATATTCATCTGCCTCTGAATTGCTTCAATCAGCAGTTCTTCGCGTCAATCTTACATGAGCCAAGTGTCTCACTTCAAATCCGAGTGTTATCTCTTACCTGTCTGAACACTAGAAAATACTTCCGGTATCATTTATTGAGTGATCACAATGGGGTCAAACGAGGTGGACACAAGCAAATACTTTCGATGGGACTCAGGCGTGGAGAAATTTCCACCAGGAGAGGCTGAGGATATCTAGGCCGTTGCGGATATGATCACTGCTATGCAGAAAGCTCAGTTCAACAATCATAGACATATGTACGGTGTAGGTATAAATAGATCGGCGACTAAAAACATCTTCTGATCTTGCCACCAGGCACTCATGCAAGAACCCAAGGAATTGTCAAAGGCAAGCTGATTGTGGCAGAGCACCCTCCTCATCTCGCCCAGTCTCTATTCTCCAAACCAGCCGAGTACCCAATTGCGATGCGATATAGCTCAGAGCCCGAGGACCCAGGCCTCGATGACCAAATTCCTCAGCCCCGTGGTTTGGGAATGAAAGTCTTCAATGTACAGGCGAGATGTTCGATATTGGGAAAGACTATCTTACCCAAGACATCGAGTTCAACAGTGCGCCGGTGATCGAGATTGCAGATGCCAAAACTACAAGAGAGATATTCGAGCTTTGGACAAAGTACGGCGGTGACAAGAAGGAATTATACAAGCATCTTGAAGCGCGCAACGACACCGATCTCCAGAAAGCTCGCGATCAGATCCCAAACAAGCATATCGAGGTACGCAGTGCATTCTCATATAGAGGTTTGAAGGTTGATCCCCTTGCAGTCAACCCGACAATACTCCCAGACAGCCTACAGGTTTGGCGAGTATGTCATCAGATACTGCCTTGTTCCCTCTGGCGAGACTCAGAAGAAGCGTGAAGATACCGTGAAGCCCGATTCGCACCCTAATCACATCCTCAGCGATTGGCTAAAAGAATTCCACAGCAATCATGAAGCAGAAGATATGTTCCAGGTTCAGTTTTGCGAAAACCTCGAGGAGCAGCCTGTTGAGTATGCTGGTACGCCGTGGGACGAGGAAAATTATTCTTGGCAGACTGTTGCGAAAGTTGTCATTCCGAAGCAGGATAGTTTTATATCTGTCCGTAAGGCTTTCAGGGAAGATCATATGAGATTGGATCCATGGCATGGATTGGAGTCTCTTCAGCCTTTAGGTTCGCCGAATAGACTCAGAAGAGTCGTGTATCCCGCCAGCAGAAAGCTTCGCCAGGAGACGAATGGAAGGAAGGAAGTGAATTTGACGAGCATCGACCAGATTCCCGATGGAGGATTCATCGATGCATGAGTATTCCTCTGGGTGAATGATTGCACCCTAGCACAGCGGGGATGAATTGATGATACACATGGACAAGGCAACGAGATATGATGCAATTATGAAGGTTCTGCACCCAGTGTAGAATGCAAATGTGACAGTGTAGATGTGTTCTGAACATGACAGCCATAAAGACAAGACAAGTCAGTCCAACTCCCGACCCTCGAACAATTCTCAGCCAAGAACGAACCCAACACAAACTATCATTTCTTTATTAGAATTCTGTTGGCACTAAGCGAACCTAATGAAGCATTGAGTGAAAACTTGAGCCATCAGCAGGATTATAAAAGGCGCTTCTTCTAGGCTATTCGTGAATATGACAGAGGCTACAGACAACACAGAGGATACGAAGTAAACTCCATGCTCCATTGCATATCGCAAAGCGATAAAACAATGAGCCAGAACAGGATGTATAGGTGAACGCCTTAAGACTGGAGAAGAAGAGGGACGATCCGAGAAAATTTTGGTTTTGGAGAGTAAGGGCGCTAAGTCCTAATCAAGCTTAGCAAAGTCAGATGATTCGGCGTTGAAATGAATCTTGGCGCGCGCGACTCTCAACCTCGCTTCCTGCTTCTGTCGGACAAAGCATTAACCATCATCGCCGCCTTAGAAATTTGGATTGAAGGCCGGTTCCTGATTTCACTTTTCGTCAAGCTCAACCGCTCGGCGACCATCAAGATCAAAGTCAAAGATCTCAATTGAAGCCTTCATCATATCTCCTCTCCGACCTTGATTGTGGCGACCAATATGGCGGCACATACTTACGTCTCACCTCCCAAATCAGGCACATCTGGAATATCCCCTGTGAAGATGAAAGCTTCCCCAGCCAGCATAACTCCCTCCAAGGGCCCAACACCTAGAAAACGCAAAGCAGTTCAATCCTCTCCACCATCCACTTCTAACGGCCAAGATGAGCAAGGCTTCTTCGCTGCTCTCGCCTCAAATGAAGCACAAGCCGGCCTTGCACCATCATCAAAACCCAAGCGTCAACGCAAGAAGAAGACCGAGGGTGAAGGTGAGGAACCAGAAGAGAAGCGTCTCAAGAGATTCAGAGCCAAAGCTCCAGTCTCGTATATGGAACGCTTGCAGCGCGTGACTTCGCAGCGGATGTTCTTGATCGATCGAGAGAAAGTCGTCGGTGAGGATGGAGAATGTCCAGAGGAGAAGTTCGATATTGCTGGTTCGACGGGCAATATTTATCAGGTCACTATTTGTAGGGTTCCAAGATGTACTTGTCCGGATGCGGCGAAGGGCAATCAGTGCAAACATATTATCTATGTGAGTCTACTCTGATATCCTGTTTAGGATGGGAACTAACAATCTGTAGGTGATGGTCAACGTCCTGAAAGCGCGGGAGGACCTGGCTTACCAGCTTGCACTTCTCAGCACGGAACTGGTAGAGATTTTTGCCAATGCTCCAGTCACGCCTCAATCATCTGATGGTGCTCCTTCATCTTCTACTGATACTGGTGGATTCCGCAAGCCAATCGAAGGCGATTGTCCAGTTTGCGTCATGGAGTTCAATGAGAGTGACAAGTCCGAGGAGATTTTGTGGTGCAAGGGCGCGTGTGGAAATAACATTCACCGACATTGCTTCGAGCAGTGGGCGAGGAGCAAGCCCGGTAGGATCCTCTTTGCATTCTGAGATACAGAGTTGGAAGTTCGTCGTAACGATTCATATGAAACTAACATCTCGCAGGGCCAGTTAGATGTGTTTACTGCCGAACACCATGGAAAGGTGACGAGGAGAGCATCAAGCGCATTAGCAAGAGCGGAAAGGTGAACGAAGAAGGCTACGTCAATGTCGCTGGTGAACTTGGCCTTAGTGGTCAGCGTGACATGAGCACGTATCACCAGTACTGGGTTCGACGTGAGTTTGGCGGCGGCTACATTTAGGTGGCTTTGGGACTTGGGAGTGCTTGTACGAGACGACGGTACTTTAAGATATGTGTTTGGAATGAGGACGACGAGATGAGATGATAGTGGGATAAGGCGTTGCTTGGAAATACCCATTTGCTTTTGGGGTGGGAAGTGGGCTTGTGAGAGAAGGATGATGCGGTCGCTTTGAGGTGGCTACAAAAAATGAATGAAGCCTTGGGGGCAGGAACGTTCTTGCTTCTATCTTGATACGAACCAAGCTGCTACGACACGAGATGAATCAGATTAAAAAGAGCCATGGCAGGGACCACCGCTATACTCCATTATTGATATAATCTTAAACGCCGGACTTTTGTATTAGTATTTGCCTAGACTTGGCGTCTAGAAGGCTTTCTTGCCCTCAATGTCGAACACGTCTCCGGACATTGAGCTACCACTGTAAGATCTTAAGCTAAGTCTGAGTTCTAGTGTTGACTTTCCCGAATCTCCAAGCGAGGCCGCGTGATTTACACGATCTTCCCCTTGTTGACAACAAAGCCTTCCAGAGCAGCTACAACCAGTCAGCAAATCACTCAAAGGACTATTTCAGTACATCATGACTTACAGATAGCAGCCCAAAGCCTATTCTCCGCCTCTGGGAAAACCAAGCTCCTCGGACTATAGAACACCTCATCAGCCACCTCCTCGGGATGCCTAGGCAAACAATGCATGAACTTCCAGCCCTCCTTCGCACCACCCCTCTTCGCCAAATCGTTCGTAATCTGATATCCCGCAAAAGCTTTCAACCGCTTCGCAGTTTCCTCTTCCTGCCCCATCGACACCCATGTATCCGTCACAAGGATATCCGCATTCTTGATAGCTTCTTCTGGGACGTTGGTCTCTGACAGTTTGCCGGGCGAGGAGACGCCTTCTGTGGAGGAGAGGATGATGTCACGCATGCGCGAGGGGATCGTGTAGCCTTTTGGCGCAGCGACGGAGATGTCTACGCCAAGTTTCAAGGCGCCGATTGCCAGGTCGAAAAGCACGTTATTTGCGTCTCCTACCCACGCGATCTTCAGACCTTCCAGACCCAAACTCGAAGCTCCAGCTCCTGATGAAGAAGGGAACGCTTCGTGGATTGTAAGGAAATCAGCAATTGTTTGGAGAGGATGGTAGTCTTCTGATAGGGCGTTGATGACGGGTACGGAGGAGTGCTTTGCTAGATCTGCGACGTCGGAGTGAGGGCCTACGCGGGCGACCATGCAGGATGTCATGCTGGAGATGACGAGGGAGGTGTCGTAGAGGGATTCGTTGACGCCGAGCTGGATGTCGTCTTTGCCGAGGAACATGGGGTGGCCGCCCATTGTTGTTACTGCTGCTTCGGTTGAGACTCGTGTACGTGTTGAGCGCTTATTGAACATCATTGCGATGGTCTTGCCCGAGAGGGCGCCTTGGAGATGGGAGGGTGTGGACCCGGATTTGATAGCGGTCTTGGAGGAAGAGGCATTGCGGACGAGGGTGGTGAGTTCGGCGGGTGTGAGGTCTGCGATGGAGAGGAGATGGCGAGGTGCGAAGGGGGAGGTGAGTGGTGTTGCTGGCGAGGGAGCGAGAGAGTAGTTGCGTTTGGAGGTGGATTTTGAGAGCTGTTGGAGAGCTGCTCGAGCTGGACGGAGGTGGGCTGTTGACGGCATCTTGCTATTCGAGTCAATTGGCTTGATTGCGATTCAATTCATAGAAGCAAAAAGACACAAGTAGAAGTGGAAGTAAAGCAAGATATACTTGTGTGAGTTGTGAGTCAGAAGATGGAATCTGAGACTGTGAAATCCACCTACAGTAAATATCTGAAAGTCTCGTCAAGAAATTTTGCTCACTCCATGTGAGTCTTTGAATCCCGCACCATGCAGATGCGCAGGTGGTGGGTGGTGGCATGCATTTGCAGGCATGTTTTAGCGTGAGGGATTGGCCCAATGATCGCTTCCGGATTGCTTCACTCGGTGTCCGGTTTCACTGTTTCAGGAACGACGAACGATGAACTGACACAACTATGACAAAAGCACAGAGTTGCCATCGTGAACCTTGATATATACCTTCGTTGAACTTGTCCTCGAAACTTAGAAGTCACAAAACCAATACTGTTGAAATCACTGCCGATGCTATCATCGGATCAACTTTTCCGGTTCCTTGATCCATCAACAACTCACAATCAGCGCCAAGGCATGGGTGGCGAGCTAAGATAGGTACCAACGCAATCATCCCCAGCCTCAGCTCTCCATCATCGCATCAACACACGACGGCCAACATCGGACACAACATAGCTCACATAAGTATCTCGAGGGCGCTGGGCGTCAATAACACCATTTGGACAGCTTCACGACCTCACATCCTCAACAATGTCAGATAATCCCTCATCACCGCTGCTGCGGCCGAGCAGCTCATCACGACCCACCTCGAAGCAGTCCGGGGAACCCCTCGAGAATACCCCTCTCTTATCACGAATCGACAGCGCTCCAAGATACGATGGAGAATCAAACCACGAAACGAGCAGACGACCGTCGCCTGCAACAAGATCGTTACGCACGATTCAAAATGGCGGATCTATCAGGTCAACGAAGGGCGATCGCAGATGGCCGACTGTCGTCGCCATCGTCACTCTAGCCTTGGTTGCAGTGGTCATCATACTTGGTGCCTTCTTTGCCCCGGCAGTGGTGCAAGAATACGCCAAAGAAGCACTTGTCATCGAGCCTACGAATCTGTCGATAGACTCATTTACAGCAAGCGGGGTCAGAGCTCGTGTGCAGGCCAACTTCCGTATGGATGCTTCAAGGGTTGGCAGCAAGAATGTTAGGAATATCGGACGATTCGGAACTTGGGTTGCTCGGAAAGTGGAGAGCGAGTCATCGAAAGTTGAGGTCTATCTCCCAGAATATGGCAATATCCTTGTTGGAACTGCCGCTGTACCACCTGTCGTGGTTGATATTCGAAATGGGCATATCACCGCGATCGATTTCCTCACTGATCTTGAGCCTGGAAACATCGAGGGTATTAGGCAGGTTGCGAATGACTGGCTCGAGGGTCGTTTGGGCCAAATCAGGTTATTGGGCAAAGCCAATGTTGGCTTAAAGTCTGGAATCTTCCCGTTGGGAACCCAGTCCATCACCGAATCGCTGGTTTTTGAAGGTCAATCTCTCTATCGTTCCTTTGCATCTTTGTATCTTGGAGAGAAGACATTGGGTTAAATTGATGGCTTCTACTTGAGACTATTTGTACTCTGGGGCCCAAATCTAGTCTGATAGGTCTCTTAGACACATAAGGGTCTCTTGTGTCTTCAGATAGTACTATCAAACCGAATCTTAAGCTAATTCTTTCTTCAGGCAACGACCTTCCCGCTATTCCACAGTATAATATTACCCGCCTTAACTTCCGAGACGTACCTATTTCCACTGGTGGCCGCCGTGGTATGGCTGCGGACGTCTCACTGGCTCTGACAAATTCGTACCCTGTCAAACTCACAATCCCACCGCTTGGTTTCGACATCCTTGTTGAGAATTGCAATTCGAATGACAATTACATCAAACTTGCTGATGCGACAACTGGTACTATCGATGTCGAACCATATTCTGACGTCAAGGTCGATGTTGGAGGCATTGTTCGAGAGATCCCAAAGACTCTCGTTCAGGCCTGCCCTCATTCTCGCGATTCACCGCTTGACCTTCTCCTTGGAAAATACATCCATGGCAACAACACCACGATCTTCGTGCGAGGTTCAAGTTCGCCTGACACCGATACTCCCGAATGGATCACCAAGATCATCTCTAGCGTTACTGTTCCAGTTCCTTTTCCTGGCCACAGTTTCGATAAAGTGATCAAGGAGTTTTCTCTCACAGACACGGAGTTTTCCCTCCCAGATTCCTCTGCCAAGCCAGGATCCGATGAAGAGAACCCTCAGATCTCAGGAACCATCGTCGTGACCGCCGGACTGCCCAAAGAGATGAACTTTGGGATCAATGTCACTCGTGTGCGAGCTAATGCCGATGTGTTTTACAAGGGCAAGAAGCTTGGTGTTCTCAACCTTCACAAATGGCAAAAAGCCCAATCAGAGAGAATCGAGCCAAAGGATGGAGAGGACGCTGCGCTAAGAATCAAGTCTCGAATCGAACATGCACCATTGAATGTCACTGACGACGATGTACTTACAGACATCCTCATGTCTCTCTTCATTGGCAACCGAATCACGCTCAAGGTCGTAGCGCTTGTCGATGTCGAGGTGTCCACTGTGTTAGGGGAGTTTGTTGTCAAGAAGCTCCCTGCAGAGGGAGTCGTTCCTGTGAAACGTTAGAAACTGTTTTAATTAGTCAGGTCGACCGCACCGAAGCTGACGAGATTTTTATGCAGCGATCTCTAAGGGTGGCGACTTCAAACATTTCATGCCTCAAGTCGGTAATTTGAAGGTATTGAGCACCAGCAGAACCTCTCTCGACCTTGAAGCTCGCGTCAATTTCACAAACCCCACGGAATACAGCGCACAGATACCCTACTTCAACATTCATATCCTTAACAATGGTTCCGTTATTGGGGACGCTACAGCGAAAGACATCACAGTCATACCCGGTAACAACACCAATATTCTCGTTCAAGCGACCTGGGACCCAACTAGATTTGGCGGCAGGAAGGCAGCAAAGATTGGGCGAGAGCTTCTCTCACAGTACATTTCTGGATTTAACACAACCCTGACATTCAAAACCCACAAAGATTCCATCCCACACCAGCCAGACCTCGGCGAAGCACTCAGCCAATTCCATATCGAGATACCTACTCCAAGACTCAACACAAACGGTCCCGACAGCGACAAGCCGCACTTCATAGACGACGCAACTTTCCATTTACTGTCTTCGACCGCAACTTTCACGCTCATTTCACCACTGCAGTACAGCACTATCTACATTGAAAACATAAATGCGACTGCTTTCTACAACCATACCGAACCAGTTGGCCAGATTCTCTACGACCTGCCTTTCAAAGTCCCTCCTGGAGCTAGCGAGAGTCCTAACCTGCCGGTTGATTGGTCGTTTGATTCTGTTGGATATGAGGCATTGAAGAATGCTTTGGGAGGGACCCTGAAATTAGATGCTAAGGGAACGGTGCAGATAAAACTAGGGCAGTGGATAGAGACTGTTTGGTATGTAGGGTCTGGTATCGGTGCTAGCGTCAGGTTTTGAGTGGCATGAAATGGTAATGGATCTATGAATGAAATGTAAATACGGGACTTTGGTTGGGGTTTTGGGAATAAGCAGGCGTCAGGAAGGAATGGGTATGAAGGCGTTTGGAGAAATCAGTGCGAACGCGATTGTATAGAATACATAGAAGCAGATCTTTCTTTCTTCTAAATCAATCTATCCTGCACGTACGCGTGAATTCTTCGCTTTCATTTCGCCAGCTGCTGAAATAGATACAAGCGCAGACGCAGTGAACTCATAATAGAGAAAGAGAGATAGGAGGAATGAGAGAGACGCCAACTCCATCCATATTCAGAAACCAACTTTTTGCTATCCATCCACGTGAGTAGAATCCAGACCATTTCCTTCTAAGCTAAGTAATTGATTTATCCTGGAGGAAGAACACTAGCGTCAACAATCTCGTCGGCGTCTTTGATGAGCTCGGCTTCGTTGGGGCCGTAGAGAGGGGAGCGGGGAAGGGCCATGAGACCCGTGCGTGCAGATTCGAGGATGCCGAAGGGGGAGATGAGCTTCATGAAAGAGTCAATACGGGTGGGCTTTGCGGACCTGTGTTTTGGGTTAGTCGTAGTTCTTTGTTGGGCCAGGATGGGGGAAGACAGGGTGGCAGAACTTACACCTCAACAATACAGCTGTTAGTGCTGATATCCAAAACCTTACCACCGAACTGATGCGTAAAGTAGGTAATGGACTTCAAATGCTCATGCTTCAATCTCAATGCCTGACTCAGAGCAAGCTTGCTAGGGTGGAAATCACTCGACTCCGAGTTCCTCTGAGCCCATTCCTCGCCCTCCGCGACCTCCTCCTCACCACCCGTAATCTCCCTATGATGAGCCATCAACTCCTCAAAGTACTCAGGACCTAGGATATTGATCTTCGCAAGCAACAGCTCCCGCTGGACCAGAGGCGCAGTAGTGTAGTCCAGAACAGCCCAGACTGGTACCAGGTCCTCCAATTGGCGACGGGCCTGCTCGACAACGCCATCTTGTCCGGACAGAACGATCGTCATGCGGGACAAGTCTTCGACTTCGGTATTGCAGACGACGAGGGAGTCAATGTTGAAGCCGCGCGCTGCGAGGATACCCGACACGCGGGAGAGCACACCGGGCTCATTCTGCACGAGACAGTTCAGGATATGCCGTTTGGGCGGTGCGCTGGAAGGTGAGGGTGTCTCGTAGAGGATGTTGGAGACGGCTGCTTGAGCAGACCAAGATGGAGGTGCATCGGAGGTTGGGAGAGGGTATACGCGTCTGTGGAGGGCTTTGTATGCGAGTGCTGAAGTGGAGGAGGCTGTCGATTCGGCGCGGTGATGTTGGAGGGGAGCGAGCAGCGAGGAGGTTGTTCTGGAAGAGCGAATTGCTCGGGTGGGAAGCGCAAAGAGAGCTTTTCTTGAAGCCATTATGAGAATCGGGAGGCCACTGATGGCTGCAATTATTATTCTTTAAGTCTCCCTCCCTCCGTGGTTCTCAATTGAGAAGTTCAAAGACGGTGAGTCAGGTTGAACAAACGAGGGCATTCAGGATGACGGGAGCGAAGTCGCAGTGAACAAATTCGCTAAAAGTCCCCAGTTTTTGCAGGCACTTGGCTCGAGCTTACGCTAACGAGCACCCTTGTCCTTTCTAGAAAATCAGCCTCATTCGAACAACCAATCTGCATGGCCGAGGATCAGTCCAACCTTGCCAACTATCACTCTTTTACAGAACAATATTCTTTGCGTCGCAACCACCGCAGTCGCGCGCATTCCTCCCTTTGCTGAAGAACACAGGACACAAGATGGACGATACAGAGAGACGCACGGCTAAGCGCTCACGATTCGATCAAAAGGAGCCCGCGAGGAATTCGAGATTCGACCGACGCTCACGCTCTCCTCCTGCTGTCAAGCCCGCCGAGTCGAGACGTAGCAGAAGCCCTCTTGCAAGAGATTCTGGTAGTCCAGCGCCGGAGGCGAAGAAGCCATCTGCGGATCCAGCGGCTGCTGCAGGTACAGAGCGCATACACCCTCACATCTTTGCGACACCCGCTGACATTTGTCTTCTAGCTGCGGCGGCTGCGAGAATCAACGCTCAGATCCAAGCCAAGAAGGGAATTCAACATGTCGATGTTCCTCCGATCCAATCTACCCTGAGCCCAGCTCCAAAGTCGGCATCTCCAGCTGCTTCGGGATCAGGCAACAGCGCAGCCTTGGTCAACGGTGAGATGTACATCGCAGACGGTGATTACATACGCGATATTGAGGTCAACGACTTGCGAAACCGCTATACGCTGACCAAAGGTTCTACACAAAAGATGGTAAATACTCCTTGTGTTAATATTCCACTGATACATCAGGCTCTTCTCTACCTCGATATAGCAAAGTTTGCAAGCAGACAGAATCCTTCATTCCCGTTTCATTTTTCAAGCAAGTCAAAGCAAGCAAGCAGGCAGCGCGAAAAGTATTCTATGTCCAAAATACTGCGAGAAGCAACTTTTTGTATTGGGGATTTTCAAGCTTACCTTCAAGCGCTATAGCACTACTACTCACTACTACAAACCCTCATTGGCATCTGCTAACTCCCGCTGCGTGACATATAGATCAAAGAAGAAACCGGTGCTGGTACGCTATACCTACCTATCAACTTAACATTTTATAGAGTTCTCATGTTGACTTTTTAAGATGTCACTACGCGTGGAAATTACTACCCGGACAAGAGCATGGCAACGGCCGCTGTAAGTACTCTGTCTCTTGATAGTGAAGAGCCTGCTGATTTGATGACCAGAATCCACCACTTTACCTCCACGTCACGAGCACGTCCAAGCAGGGCCTCGAGCAAGCTGTTGCGAAGATTGAGGAACTAATGCAACAGGAGCTCCCGAATTTAGTTGATGAACGCCGTTTCAGACGAAGAGAACCAGAGCAAGTTGAGAGAGACGAGTTCGGCAGAGTAAGTAGCTCGCTAGCCACGAGTGATCTTCATTGACCTTGAACAGCGCAAATGGCCCGAGGAGAAGATTCCTATTGACTTTGAGCCCATCCCTGGCTTCAACCTTCGTGCTCAGGTTGTTGGTCATGGTGGCATTTATGTCAAGCATATTCAACAGGAAACTCGCTGTCGTGTACAGATCAAGGGACGTGGTTCTGGATTCATGGAGCATGGCACCGGTGCTGAGAGCGATGAGCCCATGTACCTGCACGTGGCGTAAGTTCTCAGGAAACTTCGCCCAGAAATCTACTGACTTTAACAGTGGCCCTGATCCAAATGAAGTCCAGAGGGCAAAGGAACTCTGTGAAGACTTGCTGAAAAATGTTAGAGAGCAGTACGAAGAGTTCAAAAACCGACCTCAACAGCAGCGTGGCTATGGTGGTAACACTGGATATGGAGGCGAGCGAGGCTACGGAGATCGTGCCCCAGATCGATCCAACTCTTACGGCGGGCGTGACAATTCGTATGGCGGACGCGACAACGGCGGTGGGTACGGTGGAGGTTACAATAATTCTCCAGCACCAAACTCGGGCGGTGCTATGAGTCCAACTACCCCTTCTGCACCTGGTGCTGGAAGTCCAACCGCAGCAGCTGACTACGCAGCCCAATACGCCCAGTACTATGCAGCTCAAGGTGGCCAAGCAGGTCAAGATCCATATGCAGCCTATGGTGGATATGCCGCATACGTCCAGTATTACCAGGCCTACATGGCTCAAGTCGCTGCAGCTCAACAACAACAAAGCCCACCCGGTGCTCCTGGTTCCGCTCCTCCACCACCACCTTCCGAGGCACCTCCTCCGCCACCTCCTGGAGGCGCTCCTGGAAGTGGATACAATGCTGTGGGTACTTCTCCAAAGCTGCAATATCCAAGATACTGACGAATGACAGGTTCCTCCCCCACCTGGAATTTAATTGGATCCCAAACATGCTAATATTTTCGATTTTCTCCTCTCCACATTCTATGCTCGCATTGCTCTGGTAGAAGCAGGGAAAAAAGGGCAGGATATTTCACGCAATAGAAAACAGTGTCTCTCATTCTCACAGAACTGATCATAGGAACGCAGTCAGTCAATAAGGTCTATTATAGCCAAAGCGTCTGTCCAATCTTCAGATCCTACTTCGGGTTCCTCTTCGTCCTTGTCCTTGAACGTGAGTCGTTGTCCATAGGAAATGCACAACTCTTCTCCTGCCTTGATATCTCGAAGTGTGATGTACGTGACGAGGAGGTTCTTGACGTCTCTGTCCCAGCCAACATTCTGGTGAAGTGTCGAATGGTTGAACATGCTGCCAAGTCCAAGAATGACTGCTTGGGTAGTTGTGGGAGGTTTGGCAGAGTTGGTGGTGCCTTGGGCATTGGCTTCAGAAGGAGGTGTGTATGGCCAGTTGCTGCCCTTTGTTAGCAGAACTCTCCCTCCCTTCCTATCATGTGATACGAACTATGTGTAATTGTACAAATTCGTCTTCCTGATATGCTCCTCGTTCTCAACTGGATCCAAGACCAGGACAGGTGAGACCTCAAGCACTGTCCTTCCCGGAATATCCTTGCTAGCAAAAACTCCTCTTCCTATTTCTCAAATTCGTTAGTAAAATCCAAGTATAGGGACTTTGGCAATGAAGAGGCAATGTTACTTAAACGCACCTTTTGGTGTATCCATGACCAGGACTAATCCCTTGGCCCTCTTCAGCGGAATTCCAGCATCCAAACTTTGAACCCCCTGCTTTGCATCCTCCATCTTGCCAATTTTTAGACCCTTGCTCGAATTTGGATCTGTGGAGGAGGGGCTCGATTGTTTTGGATTCAGTATTTTCTAACTGGGAAAGCGGTGTATGCTTGGCATAGGCAGAATCGCGTGCTAGTAGCTGCAGCACGGCCTCGTTTCGGAATCATTACTGATTCTCGAGCTCTGCAAGACCAAATTGAAAGCTATATTGCAGTATCCTTAAGTTGGACTCTCCGTACTTTGAGTCGGATATATACCGTGAAAGCACTGCAGATATGTCACACCAAAGGGGCGGCTCAACAGTCGACAGTATTAAAGAACCCCATTCCGTTTCCCTCAAAGTTCTGAGGTAAACAGTCCCTTCATCCACGCTGTATTTTCCCTCTCTAACACCTGAATAGACTCTCCCGCCCATCCCTCTCAGTTCAGCACCCCCTACCAACGCCCTCGCCCTCCCCTAAAGTCTCCCAAACCAACTTCCCAACACCCTCTGCCTCTCTAGCCTATCCCTCCTCCAAACCCGACCCGTTCATCCTCTCACCTCTCCTCACTCTCCCGCCCGCCTTCGGCAGCGCCTATGTCGGCGAAACATTCTCCTGCACGCTCTGTGCAAACAACGAAATTCTGCCAGGCTCAGCAGCAGCCTCAAAAGTAATCACCAACGTACGGATCGAAGCCGAGATGAAGATCCCTAGCTCAGCTGTACCCATACCCCTCATCCTCGGCCCGGAAACAACACCACCTAATACTGAAGGAGAAAAGAGTGAAGAAGAGGAAGATGCAAAGAAAGAAGCCGAGAAAGACAAGGAGCATAATGGCGTAGATCTCGATCTGGGGAAAAGCCTACAGAAAGTCGTCAATTTCGACCTCAAAGAAGAAGGTTCTCATGTCCTGGCTGTCACAGTCACATACTCCGAGACGACGCCCACAAGTGGTCGGATCCGCACATTTCGGAAATTATATCAGTTTGTCTGTAAAGGGTGTATGGTAGTGCGCACGAAGACAGGCGATTTACCTTCTGGTACAGGAGAGAAGGATGGCAGGAAATGGGCGCTGGAAGCTCAGCTGGAGAATTGTGGGGAGGAAATAATTACTCTTGATATGGTTGTTTTGGAAACGAGGGAGGGTTTTAGGAGTCAAGGGTTGAATTGGGAGGTTGTGGGCCCTGGGGAGGAGATGGAGAGGCCGGTGATGATGCCGGGGGATGTGCAGCAGGTTTGCTTTTTGGTGGAGGAGGTGCTGGGTGGTGAGGAGGGGCCGGAGCCGGTTGATGGGAGATTGGTGTTTGGGATATTGAGTTTGGGGTGGAGGGGGACCATGGGAAATAGAGGGTTTCTGAGCACAGGTGCTCTGGGTGCGAGGGTGAAATGAAGAGGCACTGGCTAAATCACTCCAGTCTTCTTTTTGGTGGCTGTAGATAAACCCCGGGCATTCTGTTTCGCTGACAGAATGTTCAGGCATTCTGGGCATACCTGCTAAGGCCTCCAGGCAATTCGATCCGAGCGAGACAGTGTATCGAGATTGAGGGCAGGGCTCTGAAAGCCCGGATGCTAAAGAAGAGCAGAAGGGCACGACAACCAGCATCTATTTGTCAATGTGCTCGAGCTTCTGGCCATAGATGGTCAGTCAGGAATTCTGTACATTACCATGAGAGCCTTTGATGCCACAGTTGCTCTGCTGTACATCAAATGGACATCTTCGGCAGTTTCCTCTAGATTCAGATCATGGAGGTCATATATTTTTTGTACCATGACAATCAATAGATCTCATCCCAGCCGCAATGTATTGATATTCCATACTCTTGAATTTTCTTAGCAGCGATATCGCCGATTTCTCCTCAATTATTCACATAGGTTTCTTCGAACACTCCATATAGAATAGCAAACTTCTTGACCACCTATATGAAGATCGTCTTCTAGCATTTGTCCAACGTCCGCCAATATCATGGTCCGCATCTACTTTTTGAAAACGGAATATTGGCTTAAAATAAGCTGCACTTTCAGTCCGGTGTTGTCGGTGCTCTGATGCGATGCACGAGAATAAAGAGCGCAAGTAATATCTAATAATGTTGCAGAAATCTTTGCTTCTCAACAATCCACGTAATGTTCTTTCACTCAATTGTAATTTTGGGAATACCATTCACATCTTCAGCCATGACAGGCAAGGATATTGACACAATCAGCGCCTTCGAGCACATTGAGCTGCGACTGTGCCATGCTTGCTCGTACAGCAGTTACAATCAATCGTGCTGGCTCTTACGTGTCACATGAAGTTTAGCGTAGCAAATGCTCATTACATGCCAAGTTGTCCTATGTAGCAGTGGAGAATGATTCATGCTCACGTCGAGAAGCCTCAATGGCATCGTGCACTCTGAAAGCTCACCGGTAACATTTTTCTTGCCCATATCGATTGCTATGATTGCTATGATCTCACAAGTGAAACAGTACTTGAAGTTCCATAGTTTTCAGTCATTCTATGTACATCTCTTCTGTGGGGCAGAGTTCGGAATGGCGATATGCTTATGGACTCGAGTTTGGAAGTGACTGAGATGTCTGTATTCGGCAGCTCGAGAATAAAAGCCTGGTAGTACTCCAAGATACTGATATTTCTGATATTTGAGCCACCATCTATTTCTTCTTGAAAGTACATTTTATCGGATTCGTCAATGGAATGCAGATTATTTGGACGTTCCGCCTTACGTACAGTGAGTTGGTCGCGACGCCAAGACCTCTAAGCGAAAATCAACAAAAACAAGAAGATTACAGCCAAAAAAATCAAAACTATTCAGCCATCGCCGGCCAAACCAACGCCTGAACAATCTAGAAAAAAGAAAAAAAGCAAAGAGGGGAAGCTAAAATGGCAAAACTCAACTGGAAGCTCAACTCTCGGATGCGAGTGAGGTTCCAATTTACAAACGTAATTAAATACGTTTTCCGATTCGATCAGCCGATTTTTTTAGTGTTCGTATACGCTGAAGCTGAAGGAGGAACACCGCTTTGACCTGAACCACATTGTGGCCGCCCACGGATGTAAGAGATTTGCTTATTTGATTCTATATTGTCGTTAGCGGTGAGCGTGGTTTTACCGAGGAGCGAGCGTGGCGGCTGCGGTGGCTGTGGTTCGGGGAATTTCGTGGGTAGCGAGCGGGCTGCTCTCTTCTATATGGGAAGAAGTCTCAATGGGAATCTTAGGTAAACTCTGGAAGGACAATGTATTTCTTACATTCCCAATTATGGCCTGGATGGTGTCTGGTGTTATGTGATCCGGACACTTTTTTTTCTTTTTCACCGCGTACAAACGAGACAGGATGGCCCCCAGATCCAAGCACACACTCATGGGATCTTTGAGAGGTTTTTTGAGCATCAGAATTAAACGAATGTTCTAGGCTCGTAAGAGTGCTTTAACACGAGTTGACATAGCAGTTCTTGGGTTTTCTCAGTAAAGACCTGTGTCTCTTGGAGAGAACAACATTGAGCACAGGCTCATTTTCGCAGTCTGTTCATCCTGTCTTCAATTTGTACGCCTGATAACACTCCAAAGCCGACTAGAACCAGCCAAATCCACCAATTTAAGCAATTTACTGCTCCAAATTCTCGTCAACTGCCTTTACCTTCCCTTTGCCCGTTCCGCATCCCGCCTTCCTCCTCTCAACCTCCCTCATCAATCCCTCCATGTTCCTAATCTCCTCCTTCTCCTTCCTGATCAACTCCCCAATATCCTTATTCAAGGTCTCAAACTCCTTATCCATACGCAATAGCTCCTCTTTCTTCTGAATTGTGTACAGACGCTTGGCCTCTTGGTGCATCTTATCCATCTTCTCCTCATCATCCTGGAAAGACTTGGATCCTTGGGGCTTGGCTGGGACAGTCTTAAAAGACGTTGGGAGATCATGAGTAGCAGACACAGATGGACCGGCTTCAACATGCTCCTCAATGGGATCCGGACTGCTCTTGGCCGTGCTCTTGTTCGTGTTTCGGATGCTGACATCGGGCTTGACCTTGGAACCATGAATCTTGACGTCGACGTAATCCTTCTTCTTGGGCAATGAGCAAGCCATACTGAACGATCCTGCCTTCTCATGTAAGAATGTGACGAGTCCTCCATCATTCCCTGACTTGGGCATCGATACGGCGACGGTTGGTGTGGACTTGTTGGGGATGAACTTCTTCATTTTCAAGACTATCAGTATTAGTATATGTCTTCTTCTCGTCATCTGCGAGTATGGAGACCGATATCTACCTCTCACTGGAGTGATGACTTATAACAAGTGATGATTCTTGTTGGAGAGCGAATTTCGTGATGACAGCACGCGTCTGAGGAAAGCGGTTGCTAGAGACGGATAGCTTGAACTCGTCTTTTGGTGCTAGAGATCAATGAGATGACTGTGATGTCTTCAAAACTCAATCGACGTTGTACGGGTTCAAATTCATTGGAAAAGTGATCGAAGAGAGTGACTATGTAAGATGTCGTTTCGTTGTTGAAAAGAATGTTGCAGGGGGGTAAACATGCCATGGCCGATATCTGGTGCCTTGCCTAGCTTGAGGAGTACAATTCACCAGAATTGTTGTCTTTACTGGAATTTAGGGCCAAAATTTATTGGCGATTAGGCTCCAATAGCTACCACTGGAATTTGGAAGCATTTTGTTTGAATATATAGATTCAGAGCTACAGCTAAGGATCACATCAGGGATCGAAAAGTTACAACGTGATGAAGGGCGATACACCGCACATGTTATGGGAGCGATGGTTTAATGATCTCATAGTCCTACTAGCCCCAACGTCTGTGAAGGAAGCAATTGCTGCTGGACATACTCAACCTTGCTACAACATTCATCTGTTGTTATTATACTGAACCAACAGAGCAGTCTGTCTGTTCCACATCGTACATTAGAGTTCAGTAGCAATACAATCCGTTCTTTGACGATTTCTAATCCTGCGAAGTCTTGTGCTATATCAATGATCTCTCTGTGCACCTATTCGTGGTATTGGAATCTGCTTTCTTGCGAAACGGATCTTGGCATTGACTTCGGGTCTTGGAAGAGAGACATATCTAGGTGTGATAAAGCAATCAGGATATTTTGGGGGATTTGCTGGCCCAAACTCGCTCATTTCATTGACAGTGTTTTTGGCATTGGCGAATCGTGTGGTGGAGCTTGGAGATGAGGGACGATATGAAGCTATATCTGTATCCGACATGCCAATGCCAGAATCCCTCCTTGGAGGCTTCTTGTGGCCTATACCTGCTTGCCTGGATACTGTATGCTCTGATCCGTCCGTTTCGAATTTCGAAACGTTGATAGGTACTCCTCCAAGCCTTGAAATGGTTGCATTGATATCTTTGATTTCTGCCAGAAGAGCTTTATTCTTCTGATCCCAGGCCATGTATCGTTGCCACTTGATCTTTTCATAAACACTTGTCAGCAAAAAATCCGTCAAGAGTGGCAGTTGCTCGAAAGGTTCAAAGTGTGATTGTAGATCTCCGCCATCAAGTTGTACGAACCTCGTTTACATGTTGATCTCCAGAACGATTGAAAAGATATGTATTGACGCTCTGTTTTAGTGCAACCCAATGCCCGTAGACTTCTTCGAACATCTTTGGATTATCATTGCAAATTGGATTCTCGTATTGGATTCTTTTGAGTAGGTCGAGTCCCACGTCTGCTGCCTTCTGAATGATTTTGAGGTCAGAATCGTTGTTGAGAAACTGTTGTTCTTCTGTGACGAAGTCCCTGTACTTGTTAGACAGACGTAAGATTCAATGAAGGTATTAGGCTTGCTTACGTCTCGCTGTTGCTTATCTTCAGACGTTCTTTTTCCAGCTCTGAAAGCTGTATCAGAAGGTCCGACCTTCGCATATTGGCCTCCAATATCTGCAGCCTTGACTCTTTCACAGTCACCAAGCTATCCTCCGTAATATATTCGATATGCTCCACGGTAGCTTGATTATCGCCCCCATTCGAGAAACGTGGTTTAAGCGGAGGCGTTCTGGCCATTCTCGGCTTGGCAGCTGTACATTCGTGTGGCTCGCCTTGGGACGGTGACAAAGAGCCCTTCGATATTTCTGGCGACGAGCTCAAGGACATTTGCTCGGAAGCGCTAAGCCATTCGAGAATTCTGTCTGGTGTCGGGTCGCTTGGCAACTTTGGCAACTCTGGGCGAAGAGACGCTTGAGAAGGAGTCGTTGCAGATTCTGCCTCGGAAGTCAATTGCTCTTGTAGACGTCTCTTCGCCAGTCTAGCTGCTGTGGCAGCAAGCGGATTCTTCATGACCGTGCCATCTGCCGGGTCCTCGCATGCTGGCTTCTCGAATATGATGAGGGGAGCAAGTGCTTCGTCCTTGGAAAGCTCGTACTTCTCGCGTTCGGGTGATGGCTGAATCTTCATGGTCGGAGCTGAAGATAGCAAATTGTACAGTGATTGGTGTATGAAATGATGTGGGAGAATGGATGGTAAAGCTGCGCAATGATACAGCATAATACCTGGAAATCCACGGAGCGGGGTGTGCTATCAATTCAAGCAGGATAGGACATGCATCGGAGCATGCGATGTGTGATGCTGCTGCTCTATTGTTGTGTATAAGTGGGATTGAGAGAAAAATGTGCAAATGTATCTTCAAATGAAGCAGAAGAGGACGGTGTGTTCTTATTTGGCTCACCCAATCTCTGGGCTGGGAAGCCACGATGGTGGTGCTCCCTCGCTCCTGCACAATCCCCGCTAGCCTTCAACGAAAATGCGAAATCTGTGCAGGAACCATCGCACACAAGTCTCTACGAATAGAGGAGGACAATCGTGATCTTATACGTAGCAATCAGTCTATGACAAACGTTTGCTGATTTTGGCTTAGTTTCTCGCTTCGAAAGGGGTTGTTTTGTTGCCTTCGAATAAGCGAAATCTGCGCATGTGCAGGCTCGAACACTTGAAAACATCTTCACGCAAGTTGGCCCATCCGTCCCAAAACACAAGTGCAGGAACTTCTCAACAGGATCTCATGTATTGAAGCAGTTTGAGCATATGTGAACCATGGTTTTGACGTCACTTCGATTTTTACAGCGTTTCACTATGCCTCTGCTTCAAACATCGAACGAAAACAACACATTACCCTCAAAGGGGTATACCTCCTCTTCTACAGTCGTAGCAGCAGCAGCAGCCAGACGCACGCCTTCCACCAACAGAGCATTCAACTCCCCAATTCTCTCCGCAACCACGACCATCGCCTCCTTGACCTTCTCCTTGAGGGCCCGAAGCTTCTCCACCTCCTCCAACAGCACCTTCCCCTTCAACTCCCGGTCGATCTCCAGTAGCGCCATGTTGTATATGGCCAGGGTCTCTGCAATCTCGGTGGCGGCGGAGGTGTCCATCTGTTTGTGTATTAGCTTGTGGCTGGTGTCTTGGAGCGGGAAATGCTCACTGTCTGGTTTTGATATTGGTGTTGGTGTTGGTGGGAAGGTTGTCGGTGTCCTTGAAGGCTATGAGCTTTAAATATTGGTGAAGAAATCTCTGAAGTCTCTCAGTAGTGTTGGAGCTGAATTGCAGCTGGACTTACGGTTTGGAGTGTTTGGGATTGCTGGAGCTTTGGAACAATCTTCCCACTGAGAAGCTACACCACCCAGCATCGTGAACTCGCTTCAGGGCGGTAAACCAGGGCAGTTCTCTCCCTTTATGTTAGGGCTAGATCAATCTTGTCTATCTATGACTTTTCTGCGATTTCATCTGATTAAGATTTACTGAACTGTTCATTCCAGTTTCTAGGGTGTCATCTTGCTAAGATGTTTATCCTGTTATAGGCTTCTTGGAACGTGATGAATCCCAAAGAGATAGCTGAGTATGATTCTGGCTTCTGACTTCCTATCTCCAGGAGACTCCTTGCGGCCATCGAGACTGATGTAGAAAATGGCAAGATCTAATGGTGTCAAATATCCCAGTCTTCTTTTTCTGGCTACCAATCGCACGTATTATTGGTAGAGAAATACATGGTCTAACACACACAAATAGCTTCCTTCGTCCGCTTCGTCAATGTCTCGCAGCAGAATTGAGCCGTATAAGCTTTACGATTGTGCTACTACAATAGGAGAGGTCACATTCGTTTCCCTACCCAGCTCTACCCAACCCTGTTCAACTGAAAGTGACCCGATCAACAAGTCCCTTCATGCTCTCGCCATCCTTCGATACATATCTGTGGCACACGTAGGTAGTGAAGGGGTCACAGTGGAGAAGCAAGTGTGAGACCCACCATGAGGATCCCCATGCACTCATACAATCCCAGGCTCGATCATGAGAATAGATCTGGAACGAAAATGTAAAACTAGGATGGTCTCAGAGAAACGTTGTATTTAGTATTCTACAAGTCTCCTCCCCTCATCTCCATACAGCCGCCGCCACTCCATACGCTCGCTCACGCTCACGCTCACACTTTCACATCACATTCATCACATTATAATACTCGAAATTCTCCATCTGCAAGTCCAGTCGCTGCTCATCCATCATTTATCGTCCCCTTCTGCTGCCCCATACACATGCTGTGGCTCAACTCAATCCAACTCTCAACAAGGCAATTAAGCAAACAGCAAAAACCAAAAAGAAGGCCCACCCAAAGCGGAAAATCAAAATGACCCATGCGCAACTACTCCTACTCCTCCGCTCCCTCCTGATATGGATATGGATATGCCCGAGTTCTATCATGCCCGCTCGAGCCCCAGATGAGAACAATGGAATGAGAAAATTCAATCGGTCTCCCTATGTACTCCTTTCCTTCTGACACCTGTTTCGAATGCTTTTGAGTTCCTCCTTCGGTATATCGTACATGTTGTTGCCTCGTTCTTCAATCGCCGTCCATCTTCTCTCGGCTCGTTCTCATCTCATCTGATTATGACTTAAGCTACGAGAGCTGTATGACTTGTGTTTCCATCATCGCAACAGACTCGGCACTGCTTTGCGTCCCACCCGCTTGCCAGGCATGTCCATTCTCGGCACGCCCTGTATAACTCTCGGCTCGCGCATCAAAGCGACATCCAGCTGTGCTGGAATTCTCGACACCACACTTCTGTAATCGCCAGGGAACTTCGCGCTAGGCGTGGGCACGGCTGCGCTTCTCCAAAGGTGTTCGGAGGTATCTTCGAGGAAGGAACTAGACTTCGAGCCTTTTGAGAAGAAAGAAGTACGACCGCGTGACTTCTTGGCGAGGATGATGCTGTCGAAGAGCTGGATACTGGGTGAGCTTGGGGAGGTTGTCTCACGTTCGTGGATGAATTCGTTGAATGCTATTAAGCTGTTAGACAAGGCTGTGGGTAGTATTGTGAGAATTCTTACCTTGGGTCTGCTTCAGCATAGCCGTGTACTCCTGCTGTTCATGCGGCAAGCTCTTCATGAATCCATCCATATCAAAACCGTAAAGCTGTCCACTGCTCTTCTGCTCTTTTGTTGGTCTGTTCAGATACTTTCTGTATGTGTAGAAGAGACTCGAGAAGCATCTCACAAAGGAGGCCCGAACTCTATCAGGATGGAATGCTGACGGGCAGACCAGTGAGACGTGACCTAAGCATCGACCATGGGATACTGTGCTGCAGCTATTGCATTTGTATATGCCATCGCCTTCTGGCTTATCATCGCATATCGAACACACCGATGCCGTATCGTTACGTTGCCATACAAAGCAGTGCCCTTCAACCCACACCATGGTATCTGTGTTTCGGACCGGTTGCATGAGCATATTTGGCATGATCGTAGATGCTGCAAGTGTGGAGGCAGCATAAGTGGATGGTGCATAACCGTATGTTGACTTGGCATCGATCGACAAGGCAGAGGTTGAAAGACTTGAGGAGTGGCGATTGCTGAACGGAATGCTAGGTCGTCGAAGCGTCGGTTGCCTATCGACTCCAAAAGAGGAACTGCGTCTTGATGTTCCATCGAAGTGGCCTGATCTCTTCTCTCTCAATGTAGCTGTCAGAGCGAAGCCAGAATCGTTCCTAGAGACGGGTGTGGTAGGTAGCGGGAAGTGTCCAGATATTGGGGAAACCGAATTCGGAGGGCTAGTCTTGCTTGATCGGCTCGTTGTAGGTCTCTCAACTCGGCTATGGTCATTCTTTGACTGCAAAAAAGCATTAAAAACAGATGCTCTTTTGGAAGCAGCGGGATCTGGGTCCCCGAAGGTTGCTGAGTTTTGGCCCACAAATTTCCCGAGCGAGCTGAGCGGTGCATTCTGCGTGTAGATTGCATCGTTCTCGGAAGAGAATGCATCGTAAGGGTATGTCTCGATAGCATATGGTGGTGGCCCGACAGGTACACCACAGCGGTTGTGATGAGGAGCAGCAAGCTGGAGGAGAGACACCAATTTCCGTCGTTGCTGTCGCGGTAAAGCGGTGGGTGGTCCCGAAGCCTCGATGATATCCTGATCCAGATCAACCAAAACATAATCCTCCTCCGGCAGCTCGATGTTCTCGTATCGTCTCTCGATTCCGACTATGTAGGGGCACGGTGCTTCCAAAGCAGACAGCAACCTAGCTGGCAACACTGGTATGAAGATGCTTGCCCACTTTAGCGGATAGAGCAAGCTCGCCAATGCCTTGCTCGCTAGATGCAACATGGCTGTATGTGACGAAAGGAAGATAATTCTTGACTCCGAGAGCGCAAACTCGAAAAGAGCCACGATGTTCGGTATGCTGAGAGATCTGAACAAGGCGTAAAGGTCGGTATTCCGTGAATCGGGAAGCTCATTTGCTGCCTCTTTCCGAGCAAACAGCCGTAATTCTCTGACAGCAAGCTCCACCTGAGTCTTGGATGATATGGGACTCAATGCCTCTGTGCATAGATTGACCACATATCTCTCCAACGGCTGCCATCTTCCTACTTTGGGCGAACTTGGGGGTACTCTCAGAACACCTCCATCGGTCATGGGGACAACGACAGCTCTCAGCCATTCTTTCCAAAAACTGGTCAAACTAGCATCTCGGCCCAATATTCCATAAGCTCTCGGTGTCCAAAGTCCAGTCTCACCATCTGTTAGCCCATCGATCTTAGCAGCTGCACCGTGCCTGACAGGCCTTAGCATATCGGTCATCAGACCAATCTTCTCTTCCACCGCACTGATTTCTTCTTCCAATGCCTCTCTAGCTGGCGACCCAGATGCGGCGCTGGGCAGTTTGGCGAGTAACTGGGACAGGTTGGCTCTCTCCGAAGCAAGTCGTTCGCCTAGACTAGCTGCCAGTTCTCGTTCCTCATTTGTCATATGACTCTGTCTCCATTGTTCACATCTTCTCTCAACACTTTCGGCAGCATCTGGGTTCAAAGGCATCCATACAATGACAGTAATACCGTAAATCTTTGAGTTGTCGTCGCCGGTCATAGCAAAGCCATGCCATGTTGACCGAGGTCTCTCGTCTGCGGACACTATGTTGATATCATTGGGGAATGCAAACATTGGTACGTAATCTGGAAATCTGCCCCTCCGCTTCAGTTCGTCTGTAGCATGTTTCGGCGGATATCTGTCAAGCAACACTGGCTCGAAGCGTCGTTTCAAAGGGTGCATATCGGGGTCTGCATTGAGAGGTTCGGGAGGGGGAATGACAGAGTTGTAATTACTCAAGCGTCTCGAGGTCCGTACTGAAGCTGTCAAAAGTGATTAGCATGGAACCGCAAATCTCGAATACAAGAACCATGACAATGATAACACGGATGCTTGCAACCTGTCACAAAATTCGCTTCTACTTGAACAAAAGCATGAACTTACTTGCTCTCTGAACCATCGAGGGCTGTCTTTTCATACTACTCATGTCCCTAAAACTGATCCTTCGACGGATACTTCCTCCCACACTTCTCAGAGGACTTCTCTTGCCCAGTCCAGAGCCAGATCCGTTTGTCTCCAGTGTATCCTCAATTCTAATCCTATCTGCCCTCGGATTTGTCATTGGCGGAGGTTTCTGTATGGGAGCCCCCGCACTGAAGCTCAAATCGTCCAAGAAGTTCTCTCTCTCATTTGCAAACTTGAAGAGCGCCCGATCAAAGTCGAAATCGCCCAGCACACTGTCTCTGTTGCCATTGGTGTTGCCATTCGTAGTCGGTGCCTTAATCGTAATGCTGCTCCTGTTGCTCTGCGTGTTCCCAATATCCTCTAAGCTTTGTATTGAGTTCCGCACCTCGGTGGGAACCTTGCCAAGTTTGTTCCATGAATTGTTGCGAGAATGGCGGGCGGTAGCTCGAGGGGGCGGAGAGGAAGCTGCTTCTCCTTCGCTGCCTTCCTCTATGGTCGCATCAATTCCAGGTGAGGGTGGGCCTGCGCCATTGGCAGCTTTCTCCCACAGATTGGGACCTCCCAAGACAGGGTCAGTGTATGATATGGAATCGATGCCAGCGATCCAGAAGTAGTCTGCCAGTGGAGCAGAGGAGGAATCCATGGCCATGGACCTCGTGGGTGAGGAGAATTGGCAGGCCCGTTGTTCGAAGAAAGCTGTGGTTTGCCCGTTTAGGTCGACATCGAATGCTTGTGATCAGTCTCTCGCGAGGAAAGGCGAGAGGTTTTCGAGGACCTCGTATAAACACGGCGTTGTGTTTGGAGCAGATTCTCCTACGCCTCTGTCGACTGGACTTTCGAGGAAAGAAGAGGGTCTGGCGTTTGGCGTCTGGAGAAGAGAGGGTCCACGTCGTTGCCGCTGTAAGTTCAAGGTGGGGAATTTTGGGAATTTGAGATGATGCCGGATCTGGTCTGAAGCCCCGTTGTTCTGGCAGATCACCGACTATTTAGGAATAATAGCACACCAACCCCGGCACAAACTGCAATGCTCGGCTGGACCGTCTCAAGTTGATAACTTTGCAGATTCCAGAGTCCAGATGAGATGATATGGCACTTATCTGAGGGCCGTTGCCGTACTCCGGATGTCAGGACTGGGGAATGGAATTACGGTACACCTTCTTGTGCGAGTGTCAATGCAAGACCCGGGGACGCGGAGGTATTTTCGAGAAGTACTGTAAGATTCTTGTACGATACGACAGGTAAGTTCAGTAGTGAGTTTTCTTCTTTCCTTTTAGATCTTGGGATATGCGAGGTGAGACTTGGGTGCCCCTGTCTCGTGCCGACTTTTCGACTTTCTGGCGCTCTTATCGGGATGCAGATCCGAGCGATGATCTTCTTTTAGAATTCAATACGGATACAGTAGATGAGGGGAAGCAATATGTTAGAAAGGCTTGGACCATTTGCGGGCTGTTGCTTGTCAATTTATCAGAAGTCTGTGCAAAATATGGCATTCAACAAGCCGATTGCTAGCTCAAGTCATCTCGTCTGGAACAGAAGAAAGGGGAGATTCACTCTTTGGCAAAAAAGAAGAGATGGTGAGAGAGGCACACTAGGATAAAAAGTTTAACATCTTTGCTTTTGTATGGTCCCTCCCAATTTAATTGTCTAGCGTTGTCGATGATACAATCGCTGCCTTTACAGATCTGCAGAGCTTATAAGAAATACGCCCAACCAAAAGGCACGCTTCTAGAGATCTAATGTTCTAATTGGATACATGATATCGAAAGATAGGGCTCGAAATATAAGAATAAGAACAGCAATGTGCTCAAAAGGCGCCAGACAATTAGACTGGGGAGGGGACCATAGTGGTGTGTAGCCAGTGCAGAGTCGGATGTGTTATGCAGAAGAAGTCTGGGGCTGGACTTCTCGGGGGCTTTAGCCTACGATTCAACCCCCGCGAAAGGCACGACGAAAGGCCGACTCAGGGCAGTCGGGCCACTCAGGGGCCAACCCGTCATGATGGGGGTTAGTGTCTGCGGTTGCTGGCAGCCTCTGTTGAACCCACCAATGCACCAAGCCAGAAGAGCACAAGACTTTTGTTTCATTCGGCCTCTCCACACCATGGACTTCCCATGCAATTAATGTTCTAGATTTTCGAGGCTCGTTTATGACTTCATCAACAACACATCTAATTTCTGATAAAAGGGATACAAAGCAAACAATGTCTTCTCCCGACATCGTTTGATATTGAGCGGCTGTGCCTGACTGGCGGCGATATACATATCTTCACCCCTGAACTAAGGCTCAACTGCATCTCACCGCGCCTCGACAAGTCAGCGCCAACGCTGGAGGCCCTGATACTCGTCTCCCTTTCGTTTGCGTACCAATCCTCAGTACGGCCTTACGACGCAACTAGCCGCAATGGGGGGAAGACTCAGCACTTGTTGCATTACTGTATTTATGCCTCCGTAGTCTCAAGCATGTGCGGAAACTAAACTTCCCGTTTCTCCTTTTCTCCCACTTATGTTTTCTTCCGCGCGGCTGAGATGTACCAAGTGTGCCGGCTCAGAAATGTTGACGAATAAGACGCGTAAGTACTGTAAGTCGAAAGCAGCATGTGTTGACGGACTAAGACACGAACCTTTCGAGCAGAATATCAGCCGCCCCATAAAACTACTACCGTACCTGTATGTAAACAGCGCACATCGTCATCTGTCATGCACATGGCTAGGATCAAGGATTTGAAACAGAGTTTCTGTCACGCAAAATCGAGATACCCGTCCCCTGCGACGAGATCTTGTGCAACTGGGAGTGGGCACTAGGAGGCACAGGGTTGGACGAGCAGATCGGGTGGAAAGTCAAATATCATTTAGTTCATTGGCAGATCTCGAGAGACGCAGGACCATGACTCGGACCCCGAGATGGTTCTCCAGATTCGGAGGTGGTTCCAGGTATGGTTGCTCAAGTGCCGGGCGAGACAAGTGACATCTCGCCGTGATGAATATCTATGGTCTACTTGTGTAGGTTCTCTCATCTTGAAGAGACTATACAAACAGAAGACGCTCCAAAAAACATCGAAAATAAACCAGCGTGTGTAACCACCATGGCTACAACACAAAACTCCATGCTCCAAACCATGCATACTTTTCGTTTACCCAGACCATTATCGCTGCAGTAGTAACAGACCGATCGGGGCGTAAACTTCAACTTACAAGTATAGACTCTGGGCAGCAACGATATCTCTTCGGATCTTCGAAAGTGCTTCCTCGAACTTTGCCGATAATTCATCAGATCCCATGACCTTACCAGCTTGCGCCATCTGTCTAAGAAGCTCTTCGAGACGGCGGAACAGGCGGATGAGTGATCCTTCATAGACATCTGTCATTTTGCTGTATGCCTTATTAGCCGTGCTCTTTCAAACAATGATAAAGTGGGGGTGGCAGCGTACCAGATTTCTGCAAAGGACTTTCCCTGTGCCCATAGAAGTACGACTTCCATGAGTTCCCATTTGAAGCTATCCACGTACTCCTTCTCGTTGACAGCTAGCTTACTCTCCTGACTAACTTTGGCAATGACCTTGGCCTGGCTCTGGATTTCTCTGAAATGCTTCGAGAGTTCCTCCTTGAGCGGCTCCGCAGTTTTGCTCTTCTCCTCGAAGATGAAGCAGGAAAGTACAGATGCGCAAACCTCGGGGCTTAGCTCATTGAAGAAGCGATTGAAAAGTAGTTCGGAGAGCAACAGCTCGTGACCATCACCAGTGGACGATATCTCACAAGCAACACGAGCCTTGAGTTCAACAACTTCTTGATCGTTGATGAAGCCGAGACGTCGCAGTACACGCTTGCGAGACTTCAGTTCATCCAACTGCATGATACTCAAAGCTGACGTAATAGCTTTCTTCTTGTCCTTGATCTTACCACCAAGAGCTAGCTTGGCAGCGTATTGATTGTAGAGTTCAGGGAGACGAGGGGAGTTGTGAAGGGGATTCGAGAGTAATCGAGATTCAAGAACTTCAATCTTTCGTAGAAGCTTCTTGAATGAATCATCCGTGATTCCCATATTTTCGATCGGGTCTAGAACTGCAATTCCATCTGGAAAACGGCGTTTGACTTCGTCTAACGACTTGCGAACAGTGTTGCGTTGATCTGCAGGCTTAAGGTCCTTTGGTAGGAAAATCCGAACATGTCCAATGGCCTCGATGCAAGAGAGCAGCACTGGGACAACTTCCATCTTTCCTTTGTCGTCACCAGAAGGTGGTTGAAGTCCTGCCGGGATAGGGCCCTGAGTCTGTGTGCCTGTTGAGAATTCGCTGGACACTAACAACAACACATCGAGCATGAAGGACTCTTGAGGAGGCACTTCTTCAGCACTCTGGCCCTTGACCACTCGTACTGGGTTGAACTTGACGACTGCACCCCAGCCAAAGTCTTGGTCCTTGTGTTTGATGTGAACAACACGGCCAGGCTGCATGAATTGCAAGCAGTAATTAGGGTGATTGATGACATTGCGCATGTCCTTGGTGTATGACGTGAGCTGTTGTCGCAAGTCGTAATATTCCTTGATGGTAGCTTCATCCGGAATCTCAAGATTATCTCGCTCGAATTGCATTGCTTGAAGCTCTTTTTCTAGCCCAGACACACTTGACGTATTCTGGAATTGATAGAAACAGTGCTCCAGCATGAACTCTGGGGATATACCTTCAACTCTCATCAAGTTCAAGATCATGTTGTATCCGAGGTAGAAAGCGGAGTTAAGCTTATCTTGTTCTCCTCTGACGATCTCTTTTGCTGTTGCTGGCTCCATCTTGTCGTTGATCATCATGATGACAATGCCTCTGTCATCAAGGCCTCTTCTTCCTGCACGTCCAGACATCTGCACAAATTCTGACGGGGTCAGATAACGCATGCTAGATCCGTCGAACTTCTCTACACTAGTGAAAACAACGGTCTTTGCAGGCATGTTCAAACCAATGGAGAATGTTTCGGTTGCAAATAGGACCTTGATCAAATTCTCTTGGAACAAGATCTCGATCGTCTCCTTCAAAATTGGAAGTAGACCAGAATGATGAACACCGATGCCACGGCGCAAAAGGGGCAGGATATGTTGGATTTGAGGTAAAGTCTTGTCCTCTTCGGACAAAGATTCAATGGCGCTCTCGAAGACCTTTTGAACCATTGCCTTTTCCGAGTCGTCATTGAACGCCATCGAAGCCATCTTCAAGGCATAAGCTTCACATTCTCGCTTGCTGAAACTGAAGACAATAACAGGATTGTAATGCTTCATCATGATCATACGGACAATCTTGTAGATGTCGTTGGTTTCATCCTTACTGCCTCCCTTGTTGGTCTTTTTGTTCTTTCCTCTGCCTTTTTGCTTGGCATCAATGTCGGCTGGATCTGCGCCCTTCTTGTCCTCGATCGTCGCCATGGCTTTCTGAAAGTTGTCCTCTCTGAAGTTACCCTTCTCGTCAACGATTAAATGGATGCCATCTGCGCCAGCAGGGAAGAAGTAGTGTTGTAAGGGAGTGGGGCGGAAATCGGTATAGACAATATGACAAGGCTGTTGATGTGTCTTTGTGATCCACTCTGCGAATTGCATGGCGTTCGGAATCGTAGCAGACAAGAAGACATATCTGACCTTATCTGGCAGTAAAATGATGGTTTCCTCCCAGACAACACCTCTAGATTTATCTCTCATGTAATGGATTTCATCAAAGATCACCCACTGCACCTCTCTCATGATTTCAGAGCCTCGATACAACATAGATCTCAGAATCTCTGTTGTCATGACCAAGCAAGTCGCTGTGGGGTTGATGGTAACATCTCCGGTCATAAGTCCAACATCCCCAAACTCTGCCGCGAATTCTCGGTACTTCTGGTTGCTCAAAGCTTTGATTGGACTCGTATAGATAACTCTCTGGTTGTTCTTCAAGCTTTGCGCGATAGCATATTCTGCAACAACAGTCTTTCCTGCACTGGTATGCGCCGACACTAGCACACTCTCCCCTCGCTCAATGGACGCAATAGAAACTTTCTGGAAAGGATCCAACTCGAAGGCCCATGTTCGCGCAGGAGTCGCGGGCGATTTGTGCTGTGAGATGGGAACGTAATCGTAGTCCGGAGGTAAGGAAACTTGATGTTGAATATTGTGCTGGATCACCAATGCTCCGTCATCCTTGGCCTGTAGACCTGCTGAAGCAGCAACTTCTCTTGACTGTTCTGTTTGGAAAGCATCTGTAACAACTGGCTCTGCTTCTTCTTCGCGGCGGCGTCGTTTGGTGTCCTTCTTCTCAATAAGAGAATTGCTCTCCTCTTCCTCAGCTTCTACGGCCGGCTCTGCATCCTCCATCTCAGCATCTTCATCCTGATCCTCTGCAACTTTCTTCACTTCGCCGCTCGCAGTTCTCTTTTTTGTTCGATCCTTCTTGTCCTTCTTTGCCTTCTTTGGGCGCTCTGGAACTGCTGCACCCGCAGCATTATCGTCGAATACGTCAAAGAGGTCGTCCATCTTGTCCGAAATCGAAGTCTTATGGTGGACAAAGTCGAGATCTTCGTCGCAGGAATATATGTTCGCAAACAAAGTAACCCGATTTTTAGCAAGCTTCGATCAACAGCCGGAGTTCTACCGCATATCTGACCCCTGTCAGTTTAGCGCTTCTTTTCAACGAGCTTCAAGATCGTTCGACTTTCTCATGCCCTGAATTAAACCAGCACAATCAACCACACAAGTCTTCAAGGTACCTACGGTTGTCGCAGACTCAATTGGCATAGTACATACTGACCGCCATCTCATAGATGCTATCCCGAGCAGCAGTCCGCGCCACTTCCTCCACGGCCTCGATGGTCGCCTCTCGCCGAGCATTCTCAACCACTCGCGCTCAATTCTCGTCACCATACCATTACCCAGAGGGCCCACGATCCAACATCCCATTCAACCCATTGACGAAGTGGTTCGCTCTCAGATACTGGTCCTTCATGGCGGTTGGATTCGGTAGGTATTCGAGATCAAGATAGCAGGAGCACGAGCTAATCATTTGGCAGGTACTCCTTTCGGACTCGCGGTCTGGCAAACATACAAGAACCAGTAGAAGGCATTGGACTGTGTATATGGAAGCAAATTGTATGGTTATAGAGAAAGCATGGGTCGACGGAATATCTGGGAATCCATTGTTGAACAGACATGCTCATCCGCTGTTCCGTGATCGAATGATGTGACGTGTTTTTACGATGACATTCCAAACCATGCAATTGATCATATCAAGACGATTTCTAAATCGGTGAAAGAGCGAATTGGAAGATTAGTTCCAAGTCTATGGTATATCTAGCTACCGTAAAGTCCGTTGCCTGTTAAACGCCATCATCCTAGCCGTGATGAAATGGTCCACCAGAATTACTCGAGGTCCTCAGAACTTGACTCTAGTGTCAAATATGTGTCTATCCAGTACTCTGAAGTCAAAGCACCCATCAAAGTCATCCTTGATTGCCATCAGCTGATCTGTTCCCTTCTTCACTTGTTGTGGATTGTCCCCCCTCGTGACAATGGTAGATGCAGTCAAGATCCACTTGTTCTCCGAGTCAAACGGTGTAAGGCTTTCAAAGTCGGGCAATTCATTTCTGATGGTCGAAGGGTTGTCGTTCTCGCCCACAGGAAATTGCAAATAGCGTGTCAGTTCGAAGATGACATCGCCGTGGACGAATCTGTTACTTTCTTGTATCACCTCTCGAACGAATCTATAGGCATAAGCATTAGAACATGAGGATGGCGAACCAAACAAACCTATGATTGATCATTTTCATAAGTGAGCAAAGCCCTTGATTCTCAATGCTGAACATCAGTCGCATATTCACAAGCTTTACCGCGTTAGGATCAAGGGGGCGTCCATCTGGTAGTTTCAGATACTCAGTCGGCTCTGGCAGATCATTCCATCTCAGAACACCAAGGCGCTGGTCCAGTAGTCTAGATTGATGTTAGTTCTTGTTTATATGACAGTATAAAACCTTGAACGTGAGACTGAGGTACCCTCAAAAGCAAAGGATTAGGTCAACTTACGATGGTGTTGGAGAACCTTGGTTGGCAGGCATGGGATCACTCTCAGCCTTTCCGAAGGACTGGCGGTCGACATCATACAATAGATGCATGATATACGATTGTCGCGAGAGTTGTACAGATAAACCACCTGTAGAGACAAGAGAGTTTAGCATCGGATCTGGTAAACGCGATAGGCAGGATGTTGACAGCGTCAGGTACAGGCCGAACTCCGTCACAGAAAGTATGTTGGGACCAACTCACTCCACTGTGGCACCTTAGCCGGAGGCTGATTTTTGATGAACTTAGCATCGATGCCTGCTGGAGTGCGTGTACGAGGACCCTCCCAAGTTAATTTTCGAGTCAGGACTGGGATTGGGCTCATTGCACAGTAGCCTTGAAGAATTCGTAGCGTCGTCTCGAAATCCTCATTGGCGATAATGGCTGTAAGGAAAAGCTCATGGGCGTTTGGCAAATCTGGCCTCACTGTATTTCCCTGCTTGTCTTTCTTGGATTTATCTATTTTGTCCATCGTGACGAAGTCTCAATTTTGCAATGATCTGTCGAGGTGGACGCCGGATGAAGTGAAATCAGGATCAAGAAAGTTGGCCCAGAAAGTCCTCCCGAAGTGTCACTGCATCAGAGAAGTGGCGGATTCACCTCTCTTCTCCGGAAGAGAACGTATTGTGTAGAAAAACTAAATTCGCACGCGATTCAGTTACAATATAATCAATCTCAAATTTATATGGACTTACAAGATTGACAAAGACAGCAAACAGTGACTCTGTGAGCTGAAAGCTCTGACACCTGGTTGTAGGTACGAATAAACGTCAATTTACTCTCAATTAGTGATATATTATGAGGTATTGAGATGCAATCCTCAGATCTTCATTTTTGATTGATATTGACCAAGGTTTGTGAAAACGCTGTGCTTGAGCTCCAGCGCGAGGTTGCGATGTGAGCTGCTGTAGCCAATGAAAGGCAATGAAGAAACATCAGACGCCAAGTCTCGCCTCATGGTCAACGACACACCTCCTCCTTGGAACTCAAAATCAACACAACTTTGCGACCATGGTTCAGTTCGAATTCATCTATGTCACTTCCTGCATTCTTTCCTTGGGAAGTCTTTTTCGCAGAGAACATCTGCAATTTTGTAAGTATTAGTCAAATGAAAACGAGTCAACGCCGGCACCGAAGGACCCATCACTACTTCGGATTTGCTACTCCAGCAGCACAACAACTATTGTATATATGGCAGAAACATTTGGACATTGGCAAATTTTCAAGCATCAGTCCCACTGTGGATTCGGTGGCCAAACCTATACAAAAGGCTTCCTGAATTTACTGACATGGGTTACTCTCACGGGCTGATCCACATGCCAACCTCGGCAATTGGAGCAACCTGGTTTTGGCCTCTTGCATCTTTGCGCCGTCTTCGGTTTTGGTTTCTTCTTTCTGTTATTTATCCAAACGAACGTGGGGAATCCTTGTTTAGCACATGTGTAGAATGGCATTTGGCTGTTGTGGCCTCACATAACGTCCGAGGCTCCGAATAGCTTCACTCTTAGTACCTTCTTGGCCGATTTCCCCACAGTTCAACTTCCCCGGATTTGCTGTATGTCTTCGGCAGTTCCTGTGTTTGATCTTGAACTTGATCTAGTGAGAGATCTGCCGCGTTCTGAATTCGCTCGCCAGCATTTGGCAGAAACGGTCGCCTAGTGTCTACTTGGGCAATCTATGGTTGTCAACAGACTCGTGGAGAAACACCTTTTTCATACTCTCGTCCGGAGAATCTCAAATATTTCTGATCCAAGTTCTAACGCGGGGTTCGGGGCGGGGTCAAGCTCTCAGACAAGGTCTCGTCTTCGTGTAGGCCTCAAAGAGTTTAAGTTGTCGGGTATGGTAACTACCTGGGCAATAGTTCCGTGTTCTGGCTTGTTTTTCTGACTGTCGTTATTGAAGATCCCCCTCTTTGGCGTCAAATTATCGGAGTAGTGTGCCATCTCTGTTAAGACCATTGCATTGGCAGGAGGGGAATAGTCGTCTGTTCTTGTTCCTCTACGAGAGGAAGAATATTGATGCTCGTGATATTGACCTGTTCCGAGGCATCATAGACCTATAAAAGCTCCCAAATATCCCCAGATATCACCTACATCTTCAAAGCAAGCAACAAGACAGCATCTCATTCTTCTTATCAAGCCAAACAATCCAATCAGCTAAAATGGTCGCTATCAAGTCTCTCCTCTTCCTTGCAACAGCTGTGACAGCACTCACCATTGGCAAGCGAGACACTGCTACCATCCTTAACGACATTTCGGTCATCAACTCGGACGTCCAAGCACTCACAACGGCAGCCAACAACTACAACGGAGGTGTTCTAGCAGCAATTCCCATCCTCACTGCACAAAACAACCTCGAGTCCGCCATCGATCAAGGAACCACCGATGCCCAAGCCACTGCTCAGCAGACTTCAGCCGAGTCTCAATCTGTCATTGCAGCTGTCGACAACTTGATCCCTAACAGTGAGTCTCCGCCTACCAATTCCCCGACTTCAATAGTCTTTTGGTCTTGTACTTCTCAGACATTGCCGGATCCTTTTTGGATACTCCCACAAGAATGTTTGAAGAATAATGCTGACCCCAAATTTGTCAATAGTCGAGGCTTCCCTCGCAGCAATTCGGGCTAAGAAGGCTCAGTTCGCAGCAGATGGGCTCACATCTACTGTCCAGACCAGCCTTACCAATCTGAAGGCCAAGACTGATACCTTCTCTGATGCCCTCATCGCCATCGCCTCCGAGGATACCAAGGCGACAGGAACTGCCCAGAAGGCCACGATTGATGCCGACTTTGATGCCGCCATTGCGGACTTTGCTTCTTGAATAGGATGAACTGAGAATGGTGGAGCTGCGAAAGGTGTTGATGAGAGGACGGGTGCTTATGTCTTTGGGAGATCTGAAATATGTTGGTGTGTGTCTGAAAAGTGTAGCCGAATGCGGGAAAAGGTTCCTCATTGGGAAACTCACACAGATTGACATAGATTTCAAATGTCAACAGACATCACAACCAAGTCTTCCAGTGAAAGTTCATCCCACTCTTTGACGCCGAACTTCGGCATGGCTCTTTGCCCCACTGCAATTGACAATGAGCTTCATATTGACAACGAACGATGAATTATTGATGTGCTGGAGAAATCAAACGACAACAACTTCAGATCCCTGCCCACCAAGAGCATGTTAGGTCTAGATCACATATTTTCGCAGCGAACGCCTGCGGAGCTCGGGAAGGATACCCAAATCTAAGTCGAAGATGCAGACAAAAATGGGTCACCGCATGTGGGGTAGGAACTTGCCAGCGCCAGCGCCAGCGGCATCACTGCAGCACTCTGCAAGATAGCAAGCCCCATTACTGGAGCGGCTCCAGATGACTTCCCAAAATGATGCCATGAAACCCCCATGTAAATTTTCTATCACACCATTAAATGCACGGAAGCTTTTGCTTCCCCAAGCACTACTGCAGTGCACTGCACCATGGACCATGGGATGTAGGGATGGCTTTTTGGAGAGCTCCGTATTCGCTGACGGTGATGGCCGCTTATCAGTAAGAAAACCTTTCGACATTTTTGCATTTCTCCTCCCTCACAATTCAAACCTTCATGGAGCTTTGACGCCCAGATCAAAAGTGCAACATATCCCAACGATTGAAAACCTAGCCAGCAGAATTTCGACAAGTAAAATTCCTGCAAAGAGAAGCCGATAGCGCTGTGCCACGTCAAAATTGATACCCCCATTGCTGTAGCCGGCAAGCCCCCTTGAACTTTTAGCGAGGCACGAACTCCGTCCCGCGGATTACCTTTCACAAGCATAAAGCTCCATCCCGCTCGAAAAACACGCCGAACAACCTCAACATCAACAAGACTACCACAAGACAACAAAAGCACAGCTTTGCTCGCAGGATCCTGGAAAGCAGTCGCCAGCTCTATCTCAAATCCTTTCAACCCAAGTTTCGCTTTGAAGATGTTTGCGACCAAGTGTCTCCGGCAGGCCTCGGCAGCTGCACATGCTGAGCGCACTCCTATGATCAAGTTTCTGGGGAAGCGTTCGATTCCTTGTATGTTCTTTCAAGGCCTCTACTACTGTTGCAATATTCAAGAGCTCAACTGACAATGTGGTAGCTTCTATCGACCACACCCCTCACGCTCACCCTGCCTCTCCCACCCACGAGCTCCCAGCAGACTTCACGTCCTCCCAAAAGTCCTCCTCCGCATCCTTCTCCTCCTACAGACAACAGGCTCAACAACACGGTCCTCTCGGCCGCTCCAAGGCCGCAGATGGTACCCTCGGTTCCCTCTCTGGACAATCTTTGGGCTCTGTTGCGCCTGCTAAGGGCGAGTTCTTCGATCGCAGCGAGTTGCCGGCACGCTTCCGAAGACAGCCCATTGATCTCTCCGAAATCGATGCAATTGAGACTGGCGGGGCTACATTGGTCTGCTGAGTAGCTATGACGAGCTCATTGAGGAAGATTGTGATAATAGACTTGTGGGGGAGGCAAAAGCAATTATACCCCACGCGGCAGGAAGAGAGATGCACTTCTATCATGTCATGGGACGAGGAAACGACGGTGACGATGCGGGATGCGGATCACGATATTGGGATACGATGATCCCCCAATGGCTTGAGATGAAGCCGGTATGAAAATGGCAGTGTGCAGCAGTGGTGGGAAATGTAACGGGTCGCTTGAAGTATGGACATTTCGGGCAACCTTTTCTTGAAGGCTCATTTTCTAGGAGTCATTCGGTCATAATCTGTAGCAAGATTAGTGTCCTGTACATAAGCTATGAAAACCAATCTCCATACCAACATAACAGCTCTGAATAGCTCTCTCTGGCCAGCTTATGTCTCTACTAACTGTATGCACACGGAGGTAACAGCTTCTAGTGACCACGCATTTTTAATCACTCGTTTCTGTATTGCAGATCAACAATCATAGAGATCGGATCAAAGCACTTGCAAGGCTAAACAGCCGTTCGGTCGCCACACATATATTTGTGCCACCAAACCAGGCTATCAAATCAAGGCTTCGCTTCGCTTGGACTGCTGGCGAATTGAAGCTATCTGCAATCACCCGAACTCAGCCTTAGATCCAATTCAACACCACCGCGATGTGATCTGTCCAACTCTCAACCCGACTCCTCCACCCAAGTGACACAGCAATAGACCGATTATCATGAACCAGAAACCTCTTTCTGAAGCTCTCCACGAGATCCAGGAGATAGACCAGGCGAACAATGTTGTTGCTACGTATATCAAGAGCCAGACTAGCGAGAAGGAAGAGAGGATCGACGTCGTGGTAAGCTTTGCTCTCATAAATTCTTCGGCAATTCTGAAATTTGGAGTGATCATTGGAGCTGATTTGGGTGTAGATTCCCAAGAATGTGAATAGCTATGCTAAGAGTGTGCTCAACGCTTTCTTGCCCGCGGGGTACCCTCACAGTGTGACAAGTGATTATCTTGAGTATGTCGCAAGATCCAATCGAGTGTTTGAATGTCGCTAAAATATTTCAGATATCAAGTCTATGTAAGACTCATTCATTACATGGGATGAAAGTTGAGCTAAGTCACATCAGGATTCCCTACAAGCTTTCTCCAGCTCCATTGCCGGAATGCTGTCCTCCAGGGCTGTTCTTGAAGGTTAGTAATTTCTTAATCATTACAAGTTCAATAACTTAGCCAGTCACAGGAATTGGCGTTGGGGACTCGCATGCCTCTCCAACAGCTGCTCTCCTCCTCTCAGTCCTACAAGAAAGCATGGGCCGAATAGCCACTATCCTATTCGCTCACAGACTAGGCACATCACTAGAGCCAGAATGCAAGATGTATCGACTTGCAGCAGATTTCTTCAACGATGCTGCTATGATTCTAGATTGTCTATCTCCGGCATTCCCAAAGGCTTCTAGAGTAGCATTATTAAGTTTGTCCAGTGTGCTGAGGTCTTTATGTGGTGTTGCGGCAGGGAGTTCAAAGGCTTCGCTAAGCGCTCATTTCGCTACACAAGGCAACTTGGGGGAGTTGAATGCTGTACGTTCATATCACTCTCGCTCAATATCTACCTTTTAAAAAAGCTTGCGTGACTAACTCGGCAACAGAAAGACTCCAGTCAAGAAACCGTCATCTCACTAGTAGGGATGCTCGTTGGCAGCATAGTCGTCTCTCACATCACGTCCAAGACCGCAACATGGACAGCACTTATCTTCCTTCTCGCTATCCATCTCGGTACTAATTATCTCGCTGTCAGGGCAGTTTGCATGCGAACCATAAATCGTCAGCGAGCAAATATTATATTCTCCTCTATTTTAGACCAGATATCCATAGCAGAGGAAGAAGTACCAGATATCAAGAAACGCAGCAAGTTCTGGTGCCCCGTACCAGATGAGATGGAATGGCCAGAGCCCGAGTCAGTGATGCTTCAGGAGAGGGTCTTCGAAAGAGATGGTGTGCTAAGGTGGAAGGGAAAGGTGCTCGGTTATTGCAAACTCGGTGTTGACTTGGGTTCGGTTATCAAGTGCTTTGGTAGTGGTAATGCTGTGACTGGCAGTCACCTTAGTGACACAGCTACTACTCTCAGTAAGCTCTTCGACGTCTTCAAGTATGAAAAATATGTCGTTTGGTATGATGAGCCCCGCAAAACCTTCTTGGTGGTACTGGAAGAAGGTGCAGAAACATGCGACATGTTGTCTGCTTGGATGTTTGCGCTCTGGTTTGCGAAGAGTGGGAAGCCGCCGTCCAAGACGATGATGGAGGCGTTGGGTCATACTGCCGCTTACATGAGGAGTATTGACAGAGAGATCTTTCAGCGCCTGGGAGAGCTTGATTGGGATCTGGAAACGGGGGCTATGGAGACGAAGTCTGGAGTGAGGATTAGGAGACCTGAGAATCTGAAAGCGGAATGGCGAGGAAGGTGATGAAGCCGGAAGTAGTGTATATCATATCTACAAATTCGGCCCGATGTTTGAGGCTTCCTGTTGCTTGCCTGCCAGACTCCATCGCTCGTGCGTGTATTTCGGTCATCAACGATGCTCGAGAGGCAGCTCTCGGCTCTTCATTATCCCATACTGTACAACTAATTTACAGCCAACTTACACTTCCGACCCTGTTATGCACCATTCCGGCGAAGCGGAGATTTCAACAAAAACCACCCAGACCAACGCCCATGCCAAATCATCATACACTAAGCCAGGCCAATGATCTTAGACGCTCTCATTTTCCATCCCTCCCATGTATTTAACTTTGGTCTTACATCCAGGAAGAAATTGAGCTTGCCGTTCGCGGTTCCGTCATTTCTGCCAGCATAGAAATCGATAATATAATCCACTCTTGTGCCACATCTGTCTACAACCCAGTCGTGCCTATCGAAGGGAGCTGTATATCCTAACCAGGTATTGATTCGAGCCTTTGGGCTCAACGTCTGGGAAAGTCCTAGGAAGGAGTGAAGTCTCGGTCCGCCACATCTATATTCGCAATTAGCCCAATTCATTTGTTTTGTTTTCTCCGTAGAAGTATTGCCACATACTTCTGCTCACTTCCATACGGTCTTTCCCATTCCTTGATCTCCTTCCACGCCCTCTCGTTAACCGCATTATGAATCGGCACAATCGTCTTCATATCATTCGCCTCACTCGCATAGCCCTTTCTCTTCATAGCGTCAAAGAACATCTTCTCCGAAGGATAGATCCAATTCCCGCTCTCACTGACCCCGCTCTCCTTCTCGCTGTTTGCCGGCTTTGCGCCTTCTTCATTGTTGACTGGAGAAGCTCTCGGAATCGTCGAAACTTCGCGGTCGAGGCCGAGCGATTTATTCGCATCGGCTGGCGGTGATACAGGTGTTGCGAAGCGTGAAAAGAAGCTGCGTTTGGGAGGTGGTGGTGTCTGGTCTATTGTTTTGGAATCGCAACTGTTCCCTGCACTGGCCTGGCTGGCTTCTTGAGTGATTCCTGGGAAGACAGCTGGTTTGCTGCCCTGATTGTTCTTAAGCCATGCCGCACGGGTAGCTGGATCAACGGGACATGTTTCTGGTGGGGTTTCTGTTTCTTTCGACATGTTGTATAGTTGCGAGTTGAAGCTGGGGGCGCTCGATGATGCTTTCACAAAATATATTTTGGTCAGGTCCCTGGATGTCGGTCACTTAAAAGCAAATCGCCGATTGGTTGGTGCAGACCGCCTCGAATTTCCACCTCCCCTTGCGAACCAAACAAATAATTGAAACACAGCAAGCTTCACTTGATAACTTCAATAAAGGTTCAATTACTGCCACAGCAGTCAGTCATCTTCACGGTAGTAACAGAACTTCAAAATGACAGACCAGAAAATCTATCAAGCCAGCACGACTGCCCCAGTCAACATCGCAGTCGTCAAGTAAAACCCCTCCATGCGACCCCTCCTTTTGACAACACCACTAACAAAATACACAGATATTGGGGAAAACGCGATCCAAAACTTAATCTCCCAACAAATTCCTCTGTCTCAGTAACACTCTCTCAAGCCGATCTTCGGACACATACCACAGCAGCATGCTCTGCTTCATTCGGCCCAGAAGACAGCCTCCTTCTCAACTCCTCCCCTCAAGACGTTTCAGGCGCCCGAACCCAAGCATGTTTCCGCGAACTGCGCTCTCTCCGCACAGCCCTCGAAGCCTCCGACTCCTCTCTTCCTAAGATCGCCACCCTTCCCCTCCGCATCGTCTCTGAGAACAACTTTCCTACTGCCGCAGGCCTCGCATCCTCAGCTGCTGGCTTTGCTGCCCTTGTGCGCGCAATTGCGAACCTGTACGAGTTGCCTGCCTCGCCCACGGAGCTATCTAGGATCGCAAGACAAGGAAGTGGAAGTGCCTGCCGCTCGCTGTTCGGCGGATATGTAGCGTGGCAGATGGGTGAGAAGGATGACGGAGCAGACAGTCTTGCCGTCCAGGTAGCGCCAGCATCACACTGGCCTACGATGCGCGCCCTGATTCTTGTCGTCTCAGCCGAGAAGAAGGGAGTCAGCAGTACATCCGGCATGCAAATCACTGTCTCTACATCGAAGCTATTCAAGCGCCGGGCAGAGATTGTGGTTCCAGAGAGCATGCTGTTGATGGAGAAGGCGATCAAGAAGAAGGACTTTCAGAGTTTCGGAGAGGTCACGATGAGAGAGAGTAATAGCTTCCATGCTACATGTCTGGATACTTTCCCGCCGATTTTCTACCTCAATGATGTCAGTCGTGCGGCTATAAGGGTGGTTGAAGACATCAACAAGAAGGCCGGCAAGATAATTGCGGCGTACACATTCGATGCTGGACCAAATGCCGTTATCTACTATGAAGAGGAGAACACAGATGCGGTTGCTGGAGTCCTGAATGGTGCTTTGAACGGCCTGGATGGATGGCAAGCACGGGACATCAAGTCACAAGATTCCAGTGACCTCGATGCTAGGGCTGTGCAAGTGCTGAAGGATGGTGTTAGCAGAGTCATCTTGACTTCTGTTGGTGAGGGTCCAATCAGGACTGAGGAGTCCTTGATTGATGCTGCTGGTGCGCCGGTAAAGAAGTGAGACTTTTCAAAAGTTACCTGATGTGAATAGAATGATATCCTGCGGGCAAAGATGCTTGTAACAGCTTTTACATTTTTGCTCAGCGGACGGTTAACGGTATACTTGCTTGCCATAACTCAGTAAGTATTACATTTATCCCAATTCTGCTATCGTTTGTTTCGATCTCTGCATATTTCTTTAGTCTACAGCGATTGAATTGAGTCCGGTCGTGACTCTGCTCCATAAGTCTGCCACAAGTCTGGCATAGGCATTTATAGAGATGGGTCCGCTGCGGAGAGTTTACTTCTCACCTTAACTCCATGCTTAAAATGGGAGAGGTTTTAATAGTGAGGTCGACATTACGCTCACCCGTGGGCCATAATGTGTTGACATAGAGTTCCCAGGTACTCGTACATCTTGATACCCATCTACGTTGATCGCTGGAAGTCTCCTTATCTTGAGCACATTACCAGGGCCATACTTCGTCCAATTGGTCGTCTATATCCGCTTCATCCCGTTGACCTCCTCGAAGGGTATATTAATACAATTCAATGAGCTTCTTCATGTGTCGCAACGCTATACATGTAGCACTTCAAAGCACAAATTCCGACTCATTCCCAACCCCATCCAGCAGACGTGACGATGCCGTTAACTTGAGTAGTCGTTGTCTGGATGGTATCCAGCAAATCAGAGGCACTGCGAAGGGCGTGCTCCACACGAGAAGACTTTTCTTGCTCCGCGGCTAACTCGCCCTCCAGCCTGGACACCTCCATTGCTCCGTAATGACGCGATTCGCCCATGATAGTTGCATTTTCAGTGTCCAGCTTTGCCTTTGCGAGTTGTTCTTCAAGGGACGTAATGATGTCGTCTTTCTCCTTCAGGCTTGGCGGATCCTCTGTGACATGCTCCCAGGCAAATTTCAAATCTGCCTTCATTTGATCCAACTCGGTTTTCAATCCATGGACCTCGAACTGCTTCTTCTCCAATTCTGCATGTGCTTTAACGACTTCGATTCTCATGTCATGAGTTGCATTACGCACAGCTTTCGTGATTTTGTCTTGCTCCACTTGGGGATTGGTCCGATTGGATCTGAGGACGGCGAGTTCTTGCTCAAGAGCATCGAGTTTTTCACCCCGCTTCTGCGAAGCTTGCTCGCGTTCCAGGCGCAAGCTCTCTAGCTCTGATACGTTATAATCATAATCAGACTGAAGTACAGATGTCAAAGCAACCTGCTCATCATATTTTTTCTCCCAACTCCCTGCTTCTTCTTGAGCCATTGACAGTGCTGAGGATAGCTGGTTTTGCCGCTTAGTATTGGCCACCTGGGCTTTTTCGAATTCTGCCTTACCGGTCTGCAGCTGTTTCTCTAAGCCCGAGATTTTTCTGATTTAAAGGCTGTTTCAGCTTGGCAGACGCTCTCCGCTCAGATCGTAGGTCCTCTGCGGCTTTGTCCTTAACGTCCGAAAGCTTTTTTTCGAGCGATCTTTCGTTTTCTTCGATTCTCATGGCACAGCCAGCCTTTTCCTCCTCAAGATCTCTTTCGTGTGATTCTTGCACGAGTGCCATGATCCTCTCTGCATTGGAATTGATCGCCTTGACTTGTTCGTGTAGGTTTTCCGCATTTTGTCTCATGCCTTCTAGTAAGTGCTGTAGAGTACTGATGGTATGGTGACGTGGAGAGACTTCATTCTCTGGCTGTAATTTTGCTACAAGCGACAAAACCTTATTGGATACTTCTTCGATATCCTGGAAAGAGCGCGAAGTGATCTTTTCGGTGCTATGGTAGCTAAGTTCGGAGATCATAGACCCTGTATGGCCTACTTCTGAACCCAAGACCGAATCATATACGTTCTTGCTGTTTTCCCTTCTGAAATGATCCTCGGGCAATGTTGAGTCATGTTCCGTAATCTCGTTCGCACATGTGGGTACAACTTCCTCTATAATATATTCTGGTGTTGGAGCGGTTGAGACTTGCATCTCTTCGTAATCCTTCGTGGCGGCAACATTTCCATCCACATCTGACATCAGGCCATGTTCCTGAGCAGTGATTGATTCCGACTTTTCGTCGACTTGAATAGGAAGGATGTGTTGACCCTGTATGATCGGAACTTCTTGTGATGGAACATCCTTCGCTGGTAAACTGCTTGATTCCGAAGTCAGGCATGCATCGGCCAGGTTGCGGTCTGACTCTACGCCTCTGGCTCGGATGCTTTCAGGAGAATCGACTTGACTTGATTTACCTCTACGCTTGCGGTTTGTGTTCGCCTTCTTAGGATGCAGGTTAGGATCTTGTGGGTGTCCTCTTGGTTTTGGGCCAGAAACGACTTGACAATTGAGGAGAACTTGACTGACCTCATTTCGCGTCAGCCTCAAGCTTTCGCATCTCTCAGCTGCATCTGCAATTTTTCTGGACGCTGTTTTCTGAGGATGGTTTGGCTGATTACCCCACTTCAAGACGAGATCTGATCGTAGGCAGAGGAAGGAAAGCATGACCCTCCAAAGTGCTGAAGCCTCTACAGAGCTTAACTTTGCTTCAACTTTCTTAGCTTTGCATGCTCCGAGTTTTTCAATAGTCGCTATGATATGGAAGAAGTATGTCTTGGATATATCATCTATTGTCGTAGCATCGCACAAAGCCAGCTCCTCTGGATGCATCCCAGCTTCGATCGTTGGGCCGGGAATGTAGTCATGGGTTGGGTCGTACTCAAAATCGAGAGGATGTCCATCATGATCTGGTGATGCCGATTCGTAATCAACCCAGTTATGTACCCAGCCACCGACACGCATTTCGAATTTCCATGCTCGCGGTCAAGACACTTACTCCAGATCTTGACTTCGGCTGGGTAAATTTATGGATAGTGTCTGACGAGGCTGCTTTGAGTACCTCAGACCACACATTCATCGATTCTAGGAGGCCTGATTGTGTGTCTTCATGATGTTCCTCGATTGTCGATCTTGTCAGCATCTCCTGTGTATCGCACAGCAGCCGCTTCAATGCTGAATTCTTGAGCGTTACCCAGGTGCCCTTCGTAGATCCAAGCTTGAACTGATATCTGACCGCTTCCCAAGTAACGGCACAGTCAAATTTTATCGCGTCAACCATGTTGAATGGTGTCTTGTCTGGTTCTTGTGACATGTGTAGGAGACCGCTACATGGCTGCCGATGGAGTCGTAGGAGACGGGCCAGAGAAAGCTCCGCTTCTTTCGAGCTTTGGATCGATGCAGGAAGACGTACGGTCGTTGAACGCGTATATCTCGATCACGACGCGTCATCGTCCTGATTGTGATGGATGAACCTGAAGCGAAGGTAGTTGTTCTTGAGTGGAAATGGAAAGGAAAGACGCTAGCCCGGATATGGAGCAAAACAAGCCTAAGCGAATCGTGAGTCTGATCCCTCCCCGGTCTAATTGTCCAGCGTCTTTTGAGGACATTGCCGATTCTAGTTTCGCGCCCTATCCCTTGTTATTATAAGTCCAATTGGGAGACTAGTACTTCAATAGCGGGTGTTTCCATTGCTTTAGTACCCTATAAATTTTCGAGCTTTTCAAAACAACAGCTATATCATCAACAACGCTAGACAATTAAACCGGAATGGACCATACAATCTGCTAATCTGAGTTGTCGAGCAGTGTATTGTCGGAGTACTGGTGAGTATCATAATTCTTCAGTTTTTTTTAGAGCAGCAACACAATTTACAGCATCTTAGCAATATCTTGAGAAGAGACCGGTTTCACGCTTTACTCAAATTGAATTGCTTCGCATTAGGACTTGTTTTCAGTGTTGCTTTTTGGAGACCGTAGCTTTCCATTGCCAGACATGTTATACTCCTAAAGTTCTATTCATTGAATAAATCTAGTAGGATACATTATCACTTAAGCTCTGATCTAAAGCCCCCTCCCAAACCTCAAACTCGTCAACATCGATTTAGCAGGTACGGACGTACATGCTTCCATCGATTACACTGTATACTCCTGAAACCCTGCATTATCCCTGCATTATCTATGCTTGCCAGTATACCATTGGATTTCCTTTGCCTTGGCAGATGCTGTGCTGATAAAGCTCAATGCGCTGCTCATGCGTCTGACTTCTCCTTCAAGGAAAGTCGCTCTGGCCTGTTCTGCCTGCAAGTTCACCTCCAGTGTATCTTTCTGCTTCGGGACCATCTGCATCGACGGCAATATTCGTGCCAATCTGATTTGTTCGTCGAGAGCCTCCTGAGCATTTTTAAGACTGCCTGTCAAGGCTCTGATGATCTCGTCCTTATCATCGATTGTAGGTTTGTCGTCGGCAATCAGTGCTAGTATATCGTTCAACATGAGCCGCTTCTAGTCTAACTCGGATTCCTTCTGCTGTAGCGCATCTTGCATATCACAAAGTTCAATTTGCAATCTCTCGATCTCGGCTTGTTTTTGTCTAGACTCCGCCTTGGCGCCGTCGACTTCGGTCTGCTTTGCGTGTACAGCATCCCGAACGGCTCGTTCGATGTTATCTTTTTCGATCTTGGGATTAGTTCGGCTTGACCGTAATTTGGCTAATTCCTACTCTTGCGCCAGCATCTTCGCATCGTGCTCGTCGGAGGTCTTCTTCGTAATATCCTTGAGACTGTTTAATTCTTCAAGAGTCGATTCGTAATCCAGCTTGATGATGCTATGAGCCTCGGCTTCTTGCTGGTATTTTTCATCAGAAGTCTTCAATTGGGCTTGCAACTTTTGGACATAAGTTGAGTGCTGCTCGACTCTCTTGGTGATTTTCGTCTCGGTCTTCTGTAGGCTCTTTTTGGTGTTCTCCAAATCCATCTCCAAATCGTCGATTGTCTTGCTCAAGTTCTTCTTAAGTGTTACATAGGCACCACGTTCGGACTGGAGATCTTCTGCTGCCTTAGCTTCCCTGTCGTAATTCTTGGCTTTGGTCTCTCGGAGATTCTCGTGCATCGATGCCAACTGTTCCACCGTCTCGCTCTGCTCTGTCCGCATAGTGGTGATACCTTCATCTAGGATACTAATACATGCCTCCAATTTCCCGCCTTTTGTGATCTCAGAGTTGTCCAAAGATCTCAAGAAAGCCTCTGGAAACTTTGTCTCACAAATGAAACTCATGCGATCCACAACCTCTTTTCTGCTTGCAAACATGGCTTGGTCATCTGATACGACATCACACTTGCCCATAGAAATGGCCTCGGATATAGTTAAGGGCGGCGGAGGAGGGTTTGCATCGGTAGTCCTCGGGACTTTGCTTTGTAGTGTTGACAGAGATGACGTTGTATGAGACTGCCATCCAGCAATTGAAGACTTCGGCAGTGACAGATGTTCTTCTAAAAAAACTTTCAGACTTGAGAAGAGCTTCGATAAACAGCAGACTTCTTCGGAGTCTAATAAAACAGGGCGCGGCTGCCTGTCGACGGCAATGGCGTTGAGTTTTCTGATCGCCGTTGCCTGAGGATGGGCTGGATCTTTTGCGGCGTTGACTGTTAGTGCTGTTGGGTCTTCAAGAACGGCCTTGCAGACATCGAGAAGTGGTACCACATCATCTAGTGGAATCTCCAAAGACTCCATAGCACCTAACTCAGCGCCTTTGTGACGAAGTCAAGAAGGCTATTTGTCATCATTTGTGCGTAAGTTTGCGAGCGCGAGTCGATGTGCATTGGAATCGGACTTGAACCGGTACTAGTACTGGAAACTTGCGTCGAGATCCCTTTTGAGGACACTCCCGGGGGATGAATTGGAAAAAGGTGCGCGCTGCGGTTTGCGGGTGCTGATATTGTATGAAGAAGCTTAGAAGGACCTGGACGGAGTATTGGCTTTGGTCGTGGAAGTATTCCGCCAACAGTGCACAGGTTGATTACTTCCTTGGCTGTGAAGCTTGCACTGCTCGCGTTCATTGTAGGCGTGTAGACCTTTTGATAAGCCAGGTCCATGGTAGGATCCAGCAGTCCATCCGATATGGAGAAACCGTCGTTCACCATGTGGTAAATGGAGAGCACTTTGAACATGGCATGTACCTCGTAATGGTCAAGCTTAACGGCCTGATTATGCATCGCACATGCCTCCAGTTTTTCCCATTTGCTTATCATGTAAAAGTAATCATTCTTGACAAGTGCTTCTACCTGTCTCCCGAGTATTTCCGCGGGTTCTTGGTCAGTCCGAGGATTTTTTCCAAGATAAATCTTGTTGGGGTCGTACTGGAAGTCCAGTGGATGCTGCGTGCCTTTGCTGACAACCACATCTTCTCGTAGTTCTGGATGGCAACCGTGATTGCCATCTCACCGCGGTAGATGATTTGATCCATGAATTCGCACCACACGTTGACTTCCTAGTGTGAGAGCAAGATGCCGTTCTGCTGATCGATAAGAAGTTCGGCTTCAGCAAGCTCTCAAAGTCTGCCTTCAAATACCCAGCCCATTGTATATCAGTGATCGACTTGCAGAGATCTGTGAGTCCTCTCAGCAACTCATAATCCAAGAAAAATCCTTCGCGGTGATCTCTGAAGTTGGTCAGGGTCACAACTGCTTTGACAGCATGATGATAATCGACCAATTCGTCTCTGTCCATCTCGTCGACTCTAGCTGATGTCTGACATCAGCGACGCAGACGAGTGTATGGATCCGAGATCGAATGAGCCAGCAAGTTATTGCTTGATATTCCGTAGAGTTTGAGGCTCTCTTTTGTTGACAAGGATCGAGGGTGAAAATGTCACGACGAAGACGTAATTCTGGTGCACGCGAAGATAACGAGCAGAGTTGGTGGCCACTGTGATGAAGATCGATAGATTAGCAGCGATAGTACAGAGTTGTGGTAAATTGCGAGTTCGCGAATATGACGCGTAACTTTGTTGAGGAGGAAACGATATCTGGTCAGCGGAGGCAGAGGTTGAATTGATGTGGGGCATTGTTAAGCGAGGCAATAAACAATGAATGGGTTGATCATGCGCGTCACAGAAGGTTCCAACGCTTGGACTGAAGATGAATAGAGCAAGCTATTGTCATAGCTTTTGTTCCTCAAGAAATGGATCAGGAAACGACGGAATCTTGACGCTGGCCTCCAGGATACAATGATCAGTTGGCTTCTCGGTGTTGGCAAGGACCAAGGAGGTTATGGCAAGGCTTCAAAAGACACGCCTTTTCAAGAACAATTTCAGTCAATCTCCGATAATCTAGAGCTTTTGACTCGGGGTCATAAATTAGATGATGGGTCTTATCCTTCGTTCGGTACTCCTCATTAGGACGGGACTTACATCATCGATTATGTCTCCTCTGATCTACAGAACTCCTGCGCACCTCGATGAAATGAAGCATGAATTCAGAGTGACATCTTAAAAAGATGGTCCATATAGATACATCTATTATCGATTCTGTTTTTTTTGGGGGGGGAGGGGGTTCTTAAGGATTTGATTGTCCCAGACCGAGGTCAGTCCTCACCAATTTCCACACCAACATCGCGACTCCAAACCCCAGCCTAAAACACTTTCCGCATTCCCTTTATACATAAACCTTGACCCACACCATTTAGATGCCGCTTCAATTCCAATGCAATGTTGGGATGCCACGTGTACAAACCTTACATGTCTATCAATTCTCATTAGAACAGGGCATCAATCATATTTAAATTGTTTTCCCATTTAGAAGCTTAGTTAGATTGCTATGATTCTAACAGTAGAGCAATTTCAAAGTGTGCCATTCGCAACAGCCCACTAAGTGGCCGTCAATAAGAATAGTGTCAACCCTTACTCCAGGCGTCCTGATCTTACGCGCTCCTCCGCCAGTTGAGCTTCCAAACCATGAATCTTGTTACTGGTATTCTTTTCAATAAGAGCTGGAGATAACCGCACATTCTCAACCTCGTTCAGGGTCGAGCTTTGTACATCCTCCATCTCTGTCAATCGACCTTCGTGGGCAGTGATCGTCTTCTTGCACTCAGTATCCTTCTGGCAATGGCTTCCAGCTGTCTCGATAAAAGCTGTACCTAGTGCGGTTGTCTTCCGGTCGGTAACTTCAGGCTTCTCAGGGGGGGCCGTACTGTCCGATTCGTGGGATGTTCTAGACAGCTTGAGCTGCAGCTCATCTCTCTTTTCTTGCAGGGAGATGTATTCGATCTTGAAACGCGCCAGAGCCTGCCTTTGCTTCGTAATCTTGTCCTTCGAGTTTTTCAATTCCTTCTCGCAAGCCTCGAGATCCAAGTTCAACACTGTACACGCCTGTTCCTTCTCCATGACCTATGCATTGAGATCATGTATCTTGCTGTTCCGCTTCTCCACCTTGTTCTTCCACTCAGCCAAGTCATTTTTCGCCTTGCCTGCCGCACTCTTCAGGTCCTTCTTAGAGTTTTCCAGCGCCAGCTCGAGTCTATAAACCTCCTCGCTCAATTTCTCTTCTCGGGCTCAGTGTTCGCAGTAGTGCAGTTTGGGTACTACTAGCGCTGTATTTGAGGCACTCGACACGCACGTCGTACCGTATAAGTCAAAAGGATATCACTAAAATATACTGTACAGTAAAGAAATACGGCGCTAAGCCCATTTAACGTGCATAAAAGGGGTTAAAGATGCCCGAATTAAATATAGATCGAGAAAATGTGACGGAAATACCCCTCGATTTACCCCGCTTCAGGTATAATAGTATACGGGCAGTGATATCTGATATCAGATTATCGTACTAATACGGAGCTAGTAATACTTTTCTCACTGAAGTGGGGAATACGCTTGATACTGCAGATACTCTTGCGAACACTGCGCGGGCTTATGCCTCCCATGATCGAATTAGATCCGCCTCCTTCTCTTCGAGCTTTCTTTGCTTTGTCTTGATTGTTCGAGTGAGCGATTCCTATTCCTTGAGAGCCGCGTCTCGCTCTCGAATCACCGTCCTGACCGAAGATAATACAGGAACCAGCTGAAGATGAGACTCCAGGTCGTTGACGCGGGTGCTGAGTTCGAGGAGGATTCCTACTACGTCTTGAGCGGACTTGGCAACTTTTGCGGTATTCGTTTTAGAAGTAGCTACCGTATCTGCCATCTCGACAATGGACGTATTGAGGCCCCGGACGGTTTCCAAGATTATTCCATCTTCTCTTCTGACGAGGAGCCTGATAAGCGAATGCAGGTACCAAGGATATACATGACTTCATTGAAGAAATCATCAAATCGACTGTGCCGGAGTGCATCCTCTCCATTGTATTGATAGTATGTAGACTGGTTTTTCGTAATCTTGTAATCCAGCTTTGAGTCGGCAAACACAGGTAAGAACTCCGAAGCGCACACAACGCCTTCCGGAAACCATGCAATAGCTCTGTCTGAGTTATCCAAAGACTGCTGAAGTTTTCCCTTGAAGTTTGTGGGGTTCCTCCACAGATTTGCCTAAGTTTGGTGGCTATGTTCAGGCGAGAGTTGTTCGATGTCGTACATCAAATCCAAAATAGAGCAACTTTCGGCACGGGTGAGCTGCGCGCCGATCTTCATATCTTTGCATTCACGCAACTTCTCTAATTTCATCAATGACAGATAGAAGAGCTGGCGAATTAGAGCATCATTTTCTTCCACCGAGGTACGAGGATCGGGTATGAGGGTATCCAAGAGGTCAAAATTGAGACCAACACTGTAATCCTTGGCCCTATCGAGCTTGATTCCGTGAGGTTGGCAAAGGGCGCCATTTTTGCCGTTCAAGTGTCGAATGCGACTGTCTGCAGGATACGACTTGGAGTTATATTTGTACCCTGTGGAAGTTCTCGAATAGACGTAAGTCAAGACATGACTTTCTCCTTCGTGAGCGAAAGATTGCGACCTGAGGCATATGCCTCGTTGACTTCGCCATTATCAGACCATAGGATTTGATTGTTGTTGTATCGGAATGTGGCGGAGCTTGTAAATTTGAGATATAGATGAAGGTGCTGATATCGGCGTGCGAGAAGGTGATCCCCTGGCCGGCAACATTGGCATACACAATTGTGTACATCAATTGACGTGCCATAGCAGAGCTCAGACTACCTTCTGCGGGAGGTGACGCCATTTTTTGGTTGTTGATATGCTCGAGATGTGTTTAGACAGGACGCAGATGCGAATCCTGTTATTGCTCGTTCAAACGAGATCGTGTCTCCGGACGTCGCAATTCGAAAGCAAAACGTCGGATTCAAAGGATGTAGACAATTTCTGTAGGCAGAAATGTGTGCGAAGTCAATCGGATTTGAATTTGGGTTGGCTCGACGCAGAAGTGGATGTTCGGCCAAAGAACACATATCCGTCTAATAGTTACGAAGTGCGCTAAGGTGTGTTCACTCGGGAATGAATTGAGCTTGGCGCGGATAGACTTCCTTAGATGCGACTTAAAACGATCTTTCGACCTTTGTCACGCGACATTCACTATGAGCTTGCATAATCGTGACTTTCATGTTACGAAATGGCACACTAGCAACGCTAAATGAATCGGCAAAAACGTAATGCTTCGTATCCGCAATGAATTTACTTCAGATAGCCTTCTAGATAAGATCAAGCCGACAGCCGAAACACCGCTTAGTAAAAACAGCAAACACTGATTGCTATAAGCCGTCTCTGCTCGTAAGGGCGCTTCTTGAAGGAGCTCTCGAAGTTTAGTTCTCAAAGCGTCCCGCCTATCCTTGACTTGGGGTAATTCTTGAATGAACCTGTTCAGAGACCCTCGCTGATTTCTTTCCTAGCATTGTTCTAAATGTTCTAAATGAAGATATTCTCGGCAGCTTCTGCCTCTAGATTTGTAATGTATTGAGGTCGTTTCTCGACTTTGAGGTAATTGCTTAATTGTTTGTGTAATGGCCCGTACGTAGCTTGTGTAACCCCCTGTATAAATAGCCTTATTCAGGGGAAAAAAGAACCCTTCGCTTCTTAGCAATTAGCTTCTATATCAATTAAATCACTAGCAAGTATTTAGCAAGTCTTTAGCTATTTTATTGTATTTTATTTACCTTAGCGTGCTAATGATTATTACATTTTAATTGCTTTTTCTTATCGTTGGCCTAAATAATTTACGATAGTTTAAAATGGCGAATCTTTGACAACTAGCAGCAAATGTAACAATCAAATGAATATTGCTAAAAGTCAAGAAAATGCTAGAGAAATTTCAGATAATGGTTTTGTTGTTATGCAAGAGCAATTCCGAGTCCTTAAAGAATAAAACGATCTCCTCGACTTCCTTGTTATTAAACATCGCCAGATGTTTGGAAACGACTTTTCCTTTTATTCTCCTAAAGTTGCAATAAGAGCAACACTTTTATAAGCCTAAGAAACCGAATTTCGATTAAATCAGGTGGATGTCGATAGAAATTGCTAGCTTATAGCCTTTAAATCGTAAACTTCCCGCTTAAAAAAAGCTAAATATATAATTCTATTAAAATATGAAAGGAAAAGTTAATAAGAACTTACGAAATACTTATAAGCATATAATTATGTTTTTAATTACAATATAAAAAGGTTTTTTAATAATGTAATTAAAATCAAATAGGTTATAACATTGCTTTGGAAAAAGCTGGCAAATGCTTGAAAAAGATTTAGAAAGTATATTCCAAAAAAGCTCGAGATTATAACATAAACAAATTATAAGAAATTCTTGCAAGATCTTTAATTGCTTCCTATATCAAGGCGGGTTGTTAATTCCGAAGCCTTTAAAAAAGTTAAACAAAGGCTAAAGCAACTTATTTTTAAATTCGTTAACTACCTAAAGAAATTAAAAAAACACTTTAATCTTAATACTCCGGAACATCAACGTGATACCCTTCTTAATAAAATCCATTTAAAATATTACCAGAAAATCGTTAAGAATAAACAAATAAATAAAATGCGTACCAAGAAGGATATCATTTCCGCTATTGCTTTTCAGGAAACCTATACGATAAGCAGGGGGGGTAATAAAAAACCTTAGGAATCCGAAAATAAAAGGGAAGAGTCCTCTTATTATCTTTATAAAAAACCTAGCAAAAAATGAAATAATCGCTTGCTTAAGCGATTTAAGAAAAATAATTTAAATAAGATTCCTATCAAGGATAATTTTAAAGGATAAGATAAGTTCAATATCTAATGTTATATGTGCAAGGAATATGGACATTACGTTAATAAATGTTTTAAGTTAAATATTAGAAATTCGAAAAACAAACGCTAGCGAAAGCTGTGACTTGCAATAGCTTCCACGTTTTTACTAAAATTAATAATCTAGAAATTAGAAATTCAAATGAAGGTTTTGGCGGGTGGAGCGTGAAAGACGTTTACTACTTTGATCGATAGCGAAGCAGAAGATAACTTTGTTTCAAAACTGGTAGCCAAAAAGTGTAATTTACAACTCACCGGCAAAGGGCCAAAGACATTCCAAACTTTCCCTTGCAATGAAGATGTTATTTACAATACGGCGCTTACTTAAGTGGAAATTACAAATACATTTGAATAAATAAAAGTTAATGCATTCCGGCTAAGAGTCATTGATATGCCGGAAGTTAATCTGATTTTAAGATGGCCTTAGCTAGAAGGAACTAATCTTTAAATCAGTTTCAAATTAAAGCAATGGAAATACTTTTATTGGTTAAAAGATTCAGATAATATTAATATAATGAGACTTGAGGAATTCGCGGAACTTATCAAAGAAGGAAACTTTCTCGCATACGCTATGATATCTAATTTGCATATAATTCGCTTATTAAAAGATGATGAATTGCTTACTATTTCCTTGCCGTATCGAAAGCAAGAAGAGGTCTTTTTAAAAGAAAAAGGGAACGAATTATTGCCATTGAAAAGCCATTAATATGCTATTAAGTTGGAGCCAAGCGTAAAGCCGCCATATTTGCTTATTTATAACCTTTTCAAAAAAGAGTTAAAGATTCTTCAAAAATACTTCAGATCTTTGGAAGCTAAGAATTAGATTTGGAAAAGCAAGAGTCTTGCAAGCGCTTTTATCTTTTTTGTTTCAAAAAAAAATGATAACCTTTAATTATGTGTTGATTACCGTGCTTTAAACAAGATCATTATCAAGAACTAATACCTCTTACTATTAATTAACAAAATGCTAAATAAGTTTTAAGATGCTAAAGTTTTCATAAGTTTAAATTTGCAAAATGCTTATTATAAAATCAAGATCAAGAAGGAAAACGAGTGGAAAATTGCATTCCGTATTTAATATAAGCATTACGAGTATTAAGTTATGTTATTTGATTTATTAAACGCTTTAGCAACATTTTAGGTATATATTAATAATGCATTAGCAAAACTTGTAAATGTTATTTGTATTATTTACTTTAACAATATTTTAATGTATTCGTTAAACTTTTCATAATATAAAGATTATATTTGTTAAGTTCTTGAAAGGTTGCGTAAAGCAAACTTTTTTGTCAAGTTGTTAAAATGTTCCTTTAGCATCTAAAATGTGAAGTTTTTAAGGTATATCATCTCCCCAAACGGAATATCGATAAAGAAAAGCTAAATAAATACTATCAAAAATTAGCCAGAGCTTGAAAACGTAAGAGACGTGCAAGTATTTATTAGTTTCGCTAACTTTTACTAACGTTTCATTATAAACTTTTTGGCGATTACCCGTCTATTAATAAGTTTTATGCGTGGCAAAAAAAAGAAGTAACTTGCCTCTGACTTTTAGTAAAACAATGCTAAGCAAATAACTTTTAACGCGTTAAAAGATGCGTTTACTATAACCCTTTTCCTTATGCATTTCGATTCAAGTAAATCAAAGAAGTTAAAGACAAATACTTCTGGCTTTGCTATTGTAAGGATTTTGTTTTAGCTTAAAAAATGGCTAGCGAAAGATAAGGCAAAGGCTGTCTGGCATTTGATTGCATTTTTTAGTAAGAAGCTGGAATTTGTTAAATTAAATTATAAGGTTTATAATCAAAAACTCCTTGCAATTGTTAGATACTTTATGCATTGGAAATATTATCTTGAGGGTAATTCTATTTTTGTTAAAGTATTAACAAATTATAATAACTTTTGTTATTTTATGATAATGATAATGCTAAGCTGGCGATAAGCTAGATAAGCGCTAAAGTTATCTAAATACGATTTTGTGATAATTTACAAACAAGGGAAAAATAATCTTGCAAATAGACCGTTACGAAGGCTTGATTATAAGCTGGCCTAAGACAAGGTAAACATCATGCTCCCTACTTTGCAAAACAAGTTACAAAGTGCAATTAAAAACGGGTTGATTTGCGTACTTAGCATAGCCAATAGTATAATAAAGAGCCTTCGGCAAGTAAATAATGATATATTATATTAGTTAACTTATATTTCATAATTTATTAACGGCAATGTTATATTAAGCATATCGATTGAGGCTATAAAAGTGTTACAATCGTTAGTTAGTGACCGCATGGGTCAGGTGCGTTTTAGCTCTGAGGCTTGGTAGCCTTGCTGCATAGAAAAGCTAAAATAAGGGAACAATACAAATCACGTGAAGGAGTTCACATGTGATGAAGTTCTTGAAGGGAGAAGATTTTAGTTTAGAGGATTCCCCGCTAAAGAGAATTTTTTGTTGAAATAAAGGTTTTATATAACACAAGTTGTTTGCTTACAATAGATAGAAGTTTCATGCTTAATTTAAATAAAGTATCTTTATATTATATTTAATAACTTGCAATAGTTATTAGTTTTGATTAGTGATAATGTCTTTACTTATTAATTAACTTATCTTCGCACTTTCGGGCAATATTAGCTTAATTGTACGTTACACTTTAAGCACCGCACTTACAAGTATCGGCGTATATATCAGATTAATAATGGATTCTACAATTGAAACAACTTTTACGTTATTTATCCTAGAGAAACCAGCGCTTGTTAAAGAAATCGATAAGAACTTCAAGTACAAGTCGATTGAAGCCTTCAATGGTAAATGCAATTGATTTTACGGGTTCTTATTTTAATTACGATTATATATCAAGTTTAATGGAGATTGCTTTTGATCTGAAACCGAATAGGTTCTTTAGGCGGTTACGCTATTTAAAAGAAAGGCCTTAAATTGAATTAAAAGGTTTCTTGAAAACTACCTCGTGTGAAGTAATAAGAATGGGGTCATTAACGAACGAAAAGTAAAGGATATTATTATCAAAATCTTCAGCATTTGAGAAAGATTTGTTATAAAAATTAAAGTTAACTTTGGAGTTATAGATGAATGTAAGGAAGCGGAATGGGCTATAAAGACGCTTCGTTAGAAAGGGTTGGTAATTGCTTATATCCGGGATTTCCAACGTTACTTTATTCGCATGAAATGGGGAGACAAGGCGCTTAATTACGCATATCGCAAAGATTTGAAGGATTTTATTAAAAACAAATTACTTTGATATAGCGATATTACGGATACTTTTGAGATACTTATTGAGGCCGCTTGCAAGATCGATAACAATTGATATAAGCGTAACATAGAAAAAAAAAGAAAATATGATCTTAATTATAAGAGAATGGGCAAGGGAAAAAATTGTGGGAATCACTTTAAAGGATATGAAGACCTCATGGAGCTTAACGCTACTCAATAAAAAAAATTATCGTTATAGCAGCGAAATAAGCATATGCAAGATCGAATATGTTTTAGTTGTGGGAAGTTAGGCTACCTTGCAAGGAATTGTAAGGGTGAAGGGAAATATTTTTAAAGATACTTGTTGGGTAAATAATTAAATGCTATTATCTAAGGAAGAGGGGGGTATAATCAAAAATATAACGGATTAATAATGCTTAACGCCATTTGGGCATAAGAAGATGTAGTAGAAGAAGCTAGCGCTTAATTAGATTAATTGAATTAGCTGGGAGAGTTGACTCGCGCGGCAAAAGCACTTGATATTAATAAAAAAGCAACTAAAATTTACAAAAAAGAGAAGTCTAATAACAGCGAAGACTTGAACAAGATATCCATCTCGGACAAATCGGAAATGTCGCTAAAAGAATACTTCATATATATCATATTAGCCAATAAAAAGCTAATCTAAATAATGCATCAAGAAGTAAAAGCGGTATTTGAATGGGAACTTGCCGAGGTTAAGAAACAATTACTTACTTAAGAAAAAGTGAAAAAATTTATCTAATATTGAAAAGAAGTAAAAGATATGTTCACGAAATATATAATGCAAATTCACGTCATCATAAGTAGATACAACTATAGATATAGCAAAATTAATAATGCGATTTAATAAAGCTAACAATATTAGGAAGCATTTACTTAGAATATAAAATATATGTTAAAGCTTAGGATGAGACTTAAGGTTTGCAAGGAAATGAAAAAGGAATGTAAAGATAAGATGCGCAAACTTCGAAAAGAAAGAGATGTGATGAAGATTAATCACCTCCAACACGCGGAACTAATATAGTTATTTTGTTAAAATTATTTATGCATGATCTATTACTTTAGTAAGATTGATAACAATTATTAGCTAAAATGCAAAAGATCAGTATTCTTTGACAACAACAAATTAATTATCTTCCTTGAGGAACTGCTAACGGCACCCAAACCTTCAAAAAACTAAAAGACCTTGCTAACAATAAGCTACCAACAAGTGTTTATAAAGAGCTTAAAACCTTATACAACAAGGAATTATATATGATAAGGAAAAGATAACAACTCTTTTTGATTATTTATATCAACAAAATAATGCTTAAAGCAATGGTAAACTTTGGAGCAACAGGTAATTTCATAAATTATATGATAGCTATATGCTACGGGTTTAAGCTAATTAGAAAGAAACGCTTATATTATTTATTCGCATTAGATAAAAACGCTATTAAGATAAAGAATAAACAAATGATTATTCAAACTGATAAGCTGGATATAAGAATATTACGAGGATATATTAAAGATATCGAATTTGATATCACTAACCTTAGAACTTACAAGTTGGTATTAAGTATGCTATAATTATCGTTTCACAATCTTATTATAAACTGGTGAAAGGAACAAATCATTTTGAATTATTATTAATGCGGAAGCAATTGCAAGACACTTGATTAAGATACAAATATCTTAAAGTAAGAAAAGTTATATGCAACTTTCTTAATTAAAGAGGATCTTATCCAAGCTTTCGTGTTGAAGTAAATACTAGCAGCATATAAGGAATACAAGTTATTATTTCTTAAAGGACTTAAAAATAAGGCCCTTTTAAAGCACCAATCATGAGATCACAAGATACCCCTAAAACCAGGAAAGACGCCTAGCTTTGAATTAATATATTAATAATTTATAACAAAGTTATAACACCTAAAGGAATATATAAATAAGAATCTAGCAAAAAGTTTCATATAACCATCCACCTCATTTGCCGCCAGCTTAATATTATTTGTTCCCAAAAAAAACAAGAAATTCCGTTTATGTGTTGATTATCGCATGCTTAATAATATAATTATTAAGAATAGGTATTTATTGCTTTTGATCAACGAGCTGCACGACCGATTACAAGGAGCAGCGATATTCACCACCTTAAACATAAAAAGCACTTACAACTTTATTAAGATAAAGAAAAGCGAAAAATAGAAAACAGCGTTTAAAACATGCTATAATCTATATGAATACCAAATTATGCTATTTGGATTTACAAATGCATTTGCATTATGCTAACGGATAATTAACAATTAATTACACAAATATCTTAACGTTTTCGTAATCGCTTATTTGGATAACATATTCATTTACTTTAAGAATAAGAACAAGCATATTTAACACGTGAAGAAGGTATTAGCTAAATTACAAATGGCAAAACTTCTTTTCAAATTAAAGAAGTGCGAATTTCATCAAAAAGAAACTTACTTCTTAAGATTTATTATAAGGAGATACGGAATTCACATGAATTTAGTTAAGGTCAAGGTTATATTTACGTGGCCTGAATTAATAACAATTACGTAAGTACAATCCTTCTTGGGATTTGCTAATTTTTATAAGAAATTCATACACAATTATTCCGCAATAGCCAAGGCATTTACGAATTTAATAAAAAAGGATTAAAACTTTAAGTAAATAACAAAGGCGCGGAATGCGTTTCAAGTACTTAAGGAACGATTCACGTAGGTTCTAATCCTGGTCACTTATGATTTAGATCTAAAGATAGTCATAGAAATCGATGCATCAGATTTCGCCCTTAGGGCTTGCTTGAGTCAAAAGCATAACGGAAAACTATAACTTATTGCATATTATTCTTGAACGTTTTCGCTTGCAGAACTTAATTACAACGTATATGATAAGGAATTATTAGTTATAATAGCCGCTTGCAAGCAATAGCAATATTACTTCAAAAAAGCAAAACACGTGATTCAAATGTGAACGGATTATAAGAATTTTACATTCTTTATTATAATCAAGATATTAAATAAATAACAAGTCAAGTGGTTAAAAAAGCTATTCACTTTAAAGCTTAACATTACATATCAAAAGAAATCGAAAAATACAAAAGCTAACGCTTTTAGCAAATAATAAAATTACTTGGGCAAACCAATGAAAAGACCTAAAGCTATATTCAAAGTAAAAGCAAACGGGTTAAAATATAACTATAAACTTCTTATAACCTTTGTAATAATGAAAGATAATAAACTTGTAAAATTAATCAAATACGCATACCAAACAAATAAATGCGTTATAAGGATATTATAATTGCTAACAAAAGATTTCGCTTAAGATAAAGCAAGTATCTTTCGTTTTAAAGAACTTGTTTATATTTCTAGCAAGATAAGGCAACACTTTGTTAAAGAATAGCATTCGTTGTTAGCGCATAAGCATTAGGGAATATCGAGAACCTTTAAAAGGATCGCTAAAAATTATTATTTCCTAGAAATAAGAAAACATATTAAAAAGGTAATAAGAAAATGCGATTTATACGCAAAAAGCAAATCAAATAAGCACGCACCTTATGGACTTTTACAATCACTTCCGATGTTGTAATAAGCATGGGAATTAATCGCATTTAACTTTATTATTAAATTATCGCCGTTTAAAGAATTAATAACAAGGACAACATTTGACGTCATATGGGTTATAACAGATCGATTTATTAAGTATGGGTACTTCATACTATATAAGGAAGGAAGTAACGCGCAAAAACTCGCGTACGCCTTCCTTAAGATAATAATAAGTTAATATAAGCTATTTAAGGAAATCATATCCAATAAAGACAAGCTTTTTATGTTTAAGTTTTGAATATTATTAATAAATCAAATGAAATTAAATCACAAAATGTCTACGGCATTTTACTTACAAACGGACGAACAAATGGAGAAACTCAATTAGTTCCTTAAATAATATTTGCGCAGCTATGTCAACAGGAAATAAAGCAACTAAGTGGAACTCCTCCCATTTGCTTAATTCGCTTTTAATAACGCAAAGAATAAGATTATGGCCGTATTATCTTTCTTTGCTAATTATAGCTTCAAACCGGAAGCTTATTGATAGCTTAAAAAAGATAATACTAATGCATAATAATTGATGGTATTCGCAAATAAATTAAGGAAGTTATAAGAGTAATTGTTTAAGGATATCAAGTTCTCAAACCTAAGAATCGCGAAATATAATAACTAAAAGCAAAGTATGAGACCTCCGTTAAAGAAGAGGAATAAAATATACTTACTACGCAAACACATCAAAACGAAATAATTAAGCATTAAATTAAATTTCAAGAAATTAAGATTATATGAAATATTGAAAAAAATAAAGCCAATCAATTTTAAATTATAGCTACCTAAAAAATTAAAGTTACATTTTATATTTCACATTTTTTTGCTAAAACTTGCATCGGGAATAACATCACTAACAATGAATAAAAAAATTTAATTAGAAAATGACTCAGACGTTTATAAGGTGAAGAAACTACTTAACATCTGGATTACCAACAAAGGTTAGCAAGAATACCTAATCAAATAGAAAGGATATAAGGCGAAGGAAAACTCATAGGTATTTACAAAAAACTTAAATTGCTTTTGGCTATTTCAACGATTTCAATCAAATAACTAAGAGAATCCTAAGAACCATTGCTACCAAGTAAATCGAATCACATGGGATCTGAAAGGTTAAAATCGATTATAAGAGAATTAAGATTAGAAAGCTAAGGGAGCTAATCATCTAAAGCATCGGGCACAAGCTTAGAAAACGGAAAAGGCAATTGTTAAGAGCGAGGGCAAAAGAAAAAACGACACACTTGCTTTAAAGGTAATCGCTCGGGCAAATAACCTGCAGCGTCGCAAGCCTTTTTTAAACAAATGCATTCAAAACAATGAGCACCTTTTCGCAAGTTCAAAAAACAATTACAAAACTATGACCAGCAAAAGAAGCAAGCTTATACAGCACAACTTGTTTTCTTGATATGCATCGTAAATACAATGCGTTATTTCTTTTTCTTATAAGATATAAATAGCATAACAAATAACAAATGAGAAGGAACGTTAATTAAGATAGGGGATTTTGTTATTATCAACGTTAATATAAGGATATATTAGTTAAAAGGGGGATAATGTTATAATCGTTAATCAGTAACCGCATGAGTTAGATGCGTTTTGGCCTTGAAGCTTAATAGCCTTATTGCATAAAGAAGCCAAGATAAGGAAATAACATAAGTCATATGAGGGAATCTACATGTGGTGAAGTCTTTAAAGGGAAAGAATTCCAATTTAAAGGATTCCTCGTTAAGAAGGATTTTTTATTAAAATAAAGATTTTATATAACATAAGCTATTTGCTTATAATAGATAGGAGCTTCGTGCTTAATTTAAATAAAGTATCTTTATATTATATTTAGTAACTTGTAATGATTATCAGTTTTGATTAGTGATAGCGTCTTTACTTACCAATCAACCTATCTTTGCACTTTTGGGCAACACTAGCTTGACCGTACGTTACAAAAAGCTACCTTTACGCTTAATTAGCAATATGTGCTTATAATACTTAATAATTCTTAAAACTTATTTGAAAGTTTAAATAACTTCTTGCGTGAAGCTAGCGAAGACTTGCATGTTAGCTAATATAATTATAAGTATGTTATGCTACGGTTTTTTATAACAAAAATTATGAAAGCTAAAATAGTAACCCCTAAATCAAACTTACTTTTTTTCTTGCTTATTAAGTTATAGAAAAGGGACGCCTTAATTATTAAAAAGCAAGCTTGATTTCAGAAAGCCAGAGATGCAAATTAAAATATTAATAGCAATAAGTTGTTAAGATATTAGCAAAAAGCGTACATATCAAATGACGTTATCATTCGGAATAAAATCATGAAGATTTATTATAACAATTTAATTGCAAGTTACTTTAATTAAAATAAAATATTAAAGTTCGTTTAGCGGAAGTATTATTAGCTTAAAATGGGAAACGACGTTAAAGAGTATATTAAAACTTGTGATATTTGTTAAAGGATAAAAGCAAAACAAATAAAAGTAGCCAGCGTAATGCAAGCGCCTAGCCAGCCAAATAAGATGTTTAAGTTTATTATAATGGACTTCATTACAAACTTGGCACCTTACAAAAGTATTATTACTAAAAAAGTCACTAACAATTTACTAGTAATTATTAATAAATACTCCAAAGATGTGGAATACATCCCTTATCTTAAGACAATTGATGCGTTTGAATTAGCATATCTCTTTATCGCTTATTGATTTAAAAATTATGGACTTCCAATATTAATTATCATGAATAAAGGTTTTATGTTTACGTCAAGATTTTGGACGAAAGTATGTTTCTATCTTTGGATAACAAAAGGCCTTTCGATAACATTTCACCCGCAAACAAACGGACAAACAAAGCAACAAAATCAAGCTTTAAAAGCATAGTTTCGATATTTCATTTGCTACTTGCAAAACGATTATATTAATCTTTTACCTTTAGCAAAGTTTGCTTACATAAATGCTTACTATAAGGCTATCAAAATGATTTCAAATAAGGCTAGATATAGCATAAATCTAGAAACTTGCTAGAGCATTAAGGACGATCTCATAAGAAAGAAGATACCAATTGCTAAAAAACGAGCAAAAGAAGTTGTCAAGAAATGTCAAAAGCTGGAAAATAGCTGGCGTAAGATTAAAGAAACTTAAGCGAAGTGATACAACAAAAATCATTACCCTATCGAATTCAAAATTAAGCAACAAGTGTTACTTTTAATAAGAAACATTAAAATAATTCGTTCTAATAAGAAGCTAGATTATCAATTCCTTAATCTATTCAAGATTATTAAGAAGATTAGGAAATAAGCATATCAATTGAATCTACCCTTGAAATATAATCAATTACATAATGTATTTCATGTTTTTTTATTAAAGCTTTATTAGTAAAGATCTAGCGAATTGCTAAAAGTAATATAATTAGATTTAATAAATAAATAAAAATAATAAGTTATCAAGGCTTTCCTAAATTAACGAGTTCAGAATGGCAATAAACAATTTCTTATAAGGTAAAAGGACTTTAATCCTACGCATAATTCTTGAGAATCAATAAGGAATCTAATTAAGTTGGATAAGGAAATTAAGACTTTGAAAACCCAAGACGCTAACAAAAGGATGGCGAAGCGCTGGCAAAAGTAAATGAGAATTCGAACAACGGGAATAAAGATCATAATACTACCGAACGATTTAACAATAACGTGTGTACCTTTCTGCTTTTTGCTTACAAGATTTTACAATTTTAAAAGCGCATCAAACATTACATTTTATGCAATAATGCTTAAAAAAAAAAGAAGTTGCATTATTTAAAGAATTATTTGTGTCTTATATATTACCTTTTTTTGCTAACAAATTGCTAACGCTTTGATGAAGTTCATTTATTGAAAAAAGGCATGGTAATAAAAATCAAGAAAACAATAAGTGCCTCGCTAGATATTCGCTAGAGATTAGCCAATAATAACTTCTAATAAGCACCTCCTTATTTTAATTCAATAGCCTCAATAGGAAAAGTAATGCCAAATGCAGCGTATCCAAATTTTAAAACCTTAATACCGCCTTTATTATATATATCTTCTTAAGTAAATGCTTTAAAATAAACAAGTTAAATATCTTTCGCTAGAAATTAGCAAGCGCCTTGCTAGAAATATCAAAATTACTTATACGTTAAAGTCTTAAAAGCTAATCGATTACGGATTCAAAGCTTGCAGTAACAATTGCAAACTTCTTTATAAGGTAGCTTACCAAAATCCGATTAGCTAAAACAATTGCTAATAATACGTTAACTTTTAGCTTCTCTTAAGATTAAATTATAAGCTTTCAAAGAAACTTTTATATTTTAATATTAGAGATTTTAATGTTATGATTATTACATAACTTTTTAATATTAAAAGCAACTTAGGCGATATCAATATCTTTTTAGAAAGCATGACTTTTAATGAAGCAAGTTACAGCGAATTCCAATTTGTAAAGCAAGCAATAAAGCTTAGCTGAGACCTCGCCGGAAGTTAGCAAGGGATTAACTAATAAGAACAATTTTGGATTTACATCTTCATAAGATTTGCCCTTCTTTATATAATCGATGCACTTGAAAGCGATAGACTTTAGATTAATTAAATAAATTAAGTTAAGAAACTAAACAACTTCGCCAACGCATCGCAGGCATTTTTCCAAACGAATTATATTAAGGAATATAGTTGCACGAAACTAGAATCTTATTTACATCTTCCATAAACCTAAATACAAAACTAACTGATAATTACGCTCTTTCTTTAACATTACTAATTTTCCTGATAAACTCTTTTCATCACTTTTATTAGAACTTCCTTTATTATTATTTGTATTCTTGCTTCGTGAAGTAATTTGCTAGCGCTTCGTAAGAATTTCATTAGCGAGGCCATTGATAGGTTTAAACTTTGGGGAAAGATGGGAGTTTACTTTGTTTTGCATAACGCGCTTCCTTTTAGTACAAAAGTTGCGGCCAGTTAAGCGCTAGCGATAGTTAATTAAAAAGCATAAAGTTAATAGATTAAGGAAGGGGGCAAACTTACATATTATAACGTTGCTTGATTTAAAGAAAAAAAAAAGTGAAAGCAGAAAGAGGTTTATATATGGGTAACAGCAAAGCCTCATTATTATTGCTTAATTCCCAAGTAAGAAAAAGTTCTCTAGCAGCTAATTACCCCGCTTCACCTCTCCTATAATTCCCTATTACTTTAAATGGCAAAGGTTATACTTCACCAGCAAGTTACTGAAATAACGCTAGCTAAATGAATTTTTATATCCTTATTTTTAAAATAAAAATATTCAAAAGGGAAGATATTGTAATGGCCCGTGCGTAGCTTGTATAACCCCCTATATAAATAACCTTATTCAAGAAAAAGAAGAACCCTTCGCTCCTCAGCAATTAACTTCTATATCAATTAGATCACCAGCAAGTATTCAGCGAGCCTCCAGCTATTCTATTGTGTTTTATTCACCTCAGCGTGCTAGTGATCATTACAGTTTGACATCAAATTCGACATGCTTCGCTGTGGTGGGGAATTGGTTCCAAGCCTTGTGCAGTTTTAAAATTGCCTTCTCGAAATCGTGTTTCATAGCTGCCAAACTTGACTCAAATCTCAAGAATCCCTTCTTTGATTTCTTGTCTCTTTCTCCTTGGACACATACTCAACAAGAGATAGAACTACTACTCGGACCTGTTCAGTATTTCCTATTCAATAATTGTTGATCTGATAATGCTAAACCTCTCCAAATGCATTCAATTGATTTGGGAGTCCTAAAGGGTACGGAAATAACGCTGTCAATTGGACCAGGCTTAAACAATGGCCTTTCAATGTTGACATTGAAAGCGACGTCTAAACTCGGCAATGGTTGCCGTTGGACTTGAGACATGGATGCAGGGATCCACACAGGCTAAGGGCGGCTAGGCCCAGTCTTAAGGGCTTTTCACATGACTCCCGACAACGACATCCAAGATACTCTTCTTTCGGCCTGACGTGTAAATCGTCTTCCTTTGAAGGCTCAATTGGTCTTTTACGATAGATAAACATGGCTTCGTTTGCCAATATTTACACACACCGGAAAGTTGCCGACACCGCCTCAAAAGCATGCGAAATATGCTATAGACCCAGCACTAGCGTTCTAGTCGCATCAGAGAATAAGGTCGGTCATCATTAATCACTATGTGCCTGTATGGAACTTGACTTTGCATAGGACTTCTTCTATGTCTGCCCTGCACATCTGAAGGACAAGGGATTCTGCAACCCTATCATCGATGAGGCTGCAATCGCCGCTAAGAAGAAGAAGGAGATGGACGCAGAGATAGAACGGGTCAAGCAAGAATTTGAAGAGAAGCAAAAGAAGAAAAAGGAGAAAGAGTCAGCAAAAGATAAGGAGAAGGAGAAGGAGAAGGATAAAGACAAGGACAAGGATAGTGATGAGAAGACCACGGAGAAGAAAGTGGACGAAAAGGTACAAGGTCCGCTCTCAATATCATGCAGACTTGTTGATCAGATATTCTCTAGAAGAAGCCCGATGAGCCCACACTGGGCCCGGTTGAGGAAGAACCCAGGGTGTTTGCTCTGCAGAAGACTTTCTACCAACAGCGAATCGAGAAGAAGAGAAATGCAGAGATTGCAAAGCGCAACAGGGAACGTCTCCAGAATCCGAATCTCTTTCCACAAGTCCCGAAAGGCTTTCCTTAAATGGACTTTACAGCCGTGCCATGGAGCATCCACGCATTCACGAGCCCCCATTGGCACATCGACGTTAGCCACGTGATCAGATCTGCTCTCGATCGCATCTGACCATCAACAGGAGTCTCATCTTTCGACAGTCTGCCAAGCAATCTGGTTCCCCGGTTTTATCGGGCACGCCGAACTGTTTAGTGCTTGTGCCAGAGTGGTCAATGTCCCCAGTGAGATACAGTACAGTCAGCCCCAAAAGCTGGCTATACTTCTCGTTTTTGGCATCAACTCCGTCTGCGTAACGCGAACAATACCTCTTCAGTCTGAGCTACAGTAGGCTGACTTCTTCGAGACACGTCATTACTCTGGGAATTGAATCATATCATCGACGAGGAAGAGGGCCGATGAGATGCATCCCTGAGATGATCGACCCGTCAGTCCGTCCTGCCATGTGCATGAAATTCAACAAGGATGTATTGGCTCTGACTAGGCTCTGACCATAAAACCTTGTATCTTATCCTGGTAGACAAATCAATGATGATCGATCGCTTACACGGCAGTCACCAGGCTGAGTCGCGCTGTCTTGAGGGCGGCCGACGTCTTGGAAACGTGCAACGCACTATCTCTGCCAAGCTACATCTTCTAGATATTCCAGCTTGGCTCGAGATAATGAGAATTACGAAAAGCTCTTTCAAGCAGAGTCCAGGTGAATGGGGTCTCGTGAGGGCTTCCAGCCTTGCAGATAGGGGTGGGGTGTTGAGTTCGCTTGCAGTTTTGAGGACCTCTTGTGCTAGTGCTTACTCTTCAGCCTTTACCATCCTTGACATCAGCCACATTTCCTTGAATCGATATGAGTCTTTCTACCCCTCTCTGAGATTTAGGGGACTTTAGGTGATGGAAAGCCAACAAGGAACCCCGCTTGTCAGCAAGTTCGCTTGATATTTCCAGATACATCGGCAACGGCGGCTTAGTACGTAGAGCGGCTTGAGGAGAATCCTTGCTCGATGGAGCTGCATGTTGCGGCCGGGCAATCTGACAGTCGTCCGGATTGACCCTGATGCTTCTCTTTTTCACGTTGTGAGTAATGATGACAGCCTGGAAATCGAAGAACACACACTTCTGCTACTCCTCGCTAGTATCGTCAAGTCAATATCTATAACATTTCTCTAGTCATCCTATGTCAGCGAAGCATGAGACCTCATAGGATGGGAGAGCGAGCACTATCCGCATCTGGCGTTACCGTGCGGTGCAAACTATACCTAATCACAATCTTTCGGTGCTACTCCTGAAGTCTCATACGCCAAATGTTCTGAGCGCATCTCGGACTTTCATTAGAGTACGGCGTATTTGGCTGACGGAATTCCAGCAGTCTGGTCTTTCCGTGTTTTGTATCATGCAAGTTAACGTTGCGGTGTATGGATACCTTGTTTGTTGATAATCTACGAATCACCTAAGGCTTACCGCGGGAATGAGAAACAGGAAGCTATCACGAGCAGTGGTCGATCATCAAATCAGGAATTCGCACCGTGGTTCCTCAAGTGTGTCTCACCGTGCCGCTTCCGATTGATGCAAACGCATACTGCGAGTGCGCTGGTCGTACTTATTCATACATGAGCACCTATCAATTGCTAGCTATCGTGATCTAGTCTGGAAGGGCTCTTGACGGCATCGACTGTTTTCATGTATGCTCGATACCGGGCGACAGCGGCGCGTGCCGGTCGAGAACGTGCTGACCTGACCTGCATGAGTCCAATGATAACCCATGCCGTGCCGTGAAGCCATAAATTAGGCTCCTTCTACTTCATGCACTTCTGTGTGAAGGCTTCGACTATGCCATCCGGTTTCCCCACCCCCTCCAGTTCCTACAGATTCTCCTTTCCCTTCATTCCCGGCGGTAGCCTAATCCCATGCCCTGTTCCTATCTCGGCCCTATCCCCCACATTCCCTGATTTGCTGACACCGTGCTCAATCTTCTTGGTGACTTCGTCGACGCGCCCCTTTTGAAGACTGAAGGCTGGACATACCCATACTCCGCAGCTACATCGCATACCCTGCCATGCATAGCGTCCTAATTGACCTCCGCATTTCGGGTTCGGACACTCTAAGCGGCCGCTCAGCAATCCTTGCTCGAGAGCAGGCCGCATCCAGGATACAGGATGCAGGAAGTGATGAGTACACGCACTATGGAGCGGGGGAGGTGGTAGAGACGGGTTGAGTGAGGATATCGGCCCATCTGTTGATAACGCTTGGGTTTTAGATGGCGTGGGGATGTGATCGACGAGGTATGGAGTTGTCGCTAATGTGCGACTAAAAGGATATCGTTAGCCCAGTTTCGAGTGTAGACAGAACAACACTTATGCGTTGCTTGTACTGAATACTCCAAGTCTTCGCCCGTGAACGGGATGAGTCCAGCCTAGACTTGTGCAACAGCATGCTAAACGGATACTACGTACCGACATTTCCTACAACGCAGCTCAACCTCCTTTCCCCCACTTTCCCTCTCAACCTGTTCTTCTTCGTCTCTGAAGCGAACGCGTTCTGGTGCCATGCCGGCGGCAAGAGCAAGTCCCACCTCTTGATCATAGAGCCACCTCTGATATTTTGGGTGTGCCTCTATATCACGTGGACAGCCCATCTCCTTGTAGAGCTGGAGTTGAGCCATGAAGCCATCATTAGGTTCGGCGATGGGTCTTGACTCTCGTATAAGCTCAAGAGCAGACTTGACTGTGTGCTGTGGATATTTGCGAAGGAGATAGGCAATTGTGACGGTGACAGAGCGAGACTTGCCCATCGCACTGGGAAAAGGGTTAGCGAGATCGACTTGCATGAAAACAATGAGCAGCTTTGGGATCTTGCCCAAAATGGAATCCCGCCGCTCCCAATAATTTGAAAAAGACACAGTTTACCACATTATAACGTGGATAACCATGAGTCTCCCTTCTCCGAGTTTGCGCAGGTTCAGGTGTTTACTCCTTGCTCCCTGCTGGTTCATACATCCACACTATCGTTCTGACCAATTCCCACAAACAAAGCCATGAACATGAGACCCGAGAATCCGAGAGAGGGAAACGCACTAACTCACCAATGAACCAGTACACCTCCTTTCTTGCCATCCTTCTCACTCTTCAGGCCTTTCTCGATGAACTTTCCCGTCCGCTCAAACTCCACCAACAAATTCTCATCATCGACATCATCGACCTCGATGCTCAGATGCTGGTACTGCTCCCAGTGCTCGAAGTCCTTGAAATCGTACTTGAGGACCGAGACTATGTGAGTGATTCCCTTCTCTTCGAGAGCGGACTTCCGGCGCAAGGTGAAGATGCTGTCAGCTTCGTTAGCGCTGATGTCACCATTCTCGAAATTGATTTCGAGGCGTTTCGCGATTGTGCTGTGCATTGATTTCACCTAGAGAAGGAAATGTATGGGCCCATCACGTGTAGCAGATATTTTGAGGAGAATGAGGCCGAAGTGGCAAATAGAATATGGATATTGTACCTACCCACCAACGAACAAGTCCTCATCCCCTGGGACTCGTGAGAGCGCCATGTTTGACGGAGGCGGCCTGTAATCCACTTTGCTTGCCTTCTTGGAAGTCTCAGTTTGATGCTGCTCCTGGTGGCCAAAGCCCTCGTCGCGTCCCTTGGTCCTTGAGGTGACTTCTTGCCCACAGTTGCCTGATCGTCGCTCAAACAGCCTCGGTCTCTCGGTTCCCAAGAAAGGGGTCAATAGGGGGCTTGAACGATCAGGTAATGATAGGTCAGCAGTTGTATTGTTTCGTAATGATATCTCAGTTGTCCTTTGTGCACTTTTGTTTATCCCGCTTTCGATCTTGAAATCCTTGTCGACTCAACTGGCAATGATTTAGGGCTTGTCTCCCGAGTCGGCTAGTAGCTTTATGCCTGAGGCAGATGTCCATATTTATTTCGGCCGTTTGTTTCGGAGAAGGTCATCAAATCTCATGAAACACGATCGATGGCGATAGACCTTGGTGATCTGCCGTGGGCTCTGACTGCCGCACTGTATCAATAATGCCTGCTGCTCCACGAGGAAGCCTATCCACCTCCCCAAATCAACCTTGTTCTCCGTTCCCTGGCGCGCTTCAGTCCCTACACGCCCTAGCCGTCGAGCCCAGTTCCTGACATCCGAGTCGTCACCATCGGTGATTTAATGAATGGGAAATTTCCGAGTCATCCGTGGACCGTGGGGAACGGGACGATGAGCATGTCCTGGTCGTCCTTGGATATATTTGCAGTTTTCATACAACGTTGCGCGGCTGGACGGCCTCAAACTTTGTGAAAGTGGATTATCAGAAAAAGTTACACCGAAGATACTTGTTGTTAGCTTGGGAAGTTACGAAGCCTGATCAACAGTTCATCATACACGGCTTACAAGGCTGACACAAAAGTCACTAGTACTTGGAAGTCTGGAAGTATAAATCCGTTCCTGGTTAGACGGGCCTCAGTTGTGGAGCAAGAACATGCCTCTTGTTTTGCTCGATTGGGAAAACTAAACGGTACAGTTTACGAGGTCACACAAGAACCTGTGTCAAGGAGTCTGGCATATTTCCAGTGTTATCTATTTGGCTTTTACCAGTGGCGTCAATCCATCATCCAAGGAAGCGAAACTTTGTGTCACACGTGGCCGAGCATTGGCAGCGCAGGTGGCTTTGCCAGCTGAAAAACCTCACTTCCGTCATCTGCAGTTCTATCCAACTTCCCAAGCTACTTGAGGCCGGCTGTTAGCGTCTGCATCTGCGTCCGATTTATGCGGCCACACAACAGTAAGGCTGGAAGATGTGTCATTGAAAATTGAATCTTGGACCCCTGGATCATTGAGCATGTTAAGATCTTATTTCCCAGTCATCTGGTGATCATTCCTTCTGCTAGTCAGCATGTAATCGCCGACCTGAGTTGCAAGCGTGATCCCAAAGAACTGGTAAGTATTACTACCTAGCTCTCCTTGGTTTGGCCTGATTTGTAGGCAAGGCTTGATCAAGTCAGTAAGGTCCTTTTGCCGGCTTCTTCTCTATCACCGGGAGTGAAACCTGACACGGCTCGGAGATACTAAGCCGATTGAGAGGTCAGCCTTGCCATGGCTTAACGTCTTCTCAAGATTTGGGACTGTCACCGTGATCGGGTCATTATTCGGCTGCAGGAGATTTTGATTCGCTCCTTGATATGCCATGGCGGTTTGCCCCTTCTACGGTGTAGATATGTGTCGAGCGCCGAGGCTGCGAGATATCGGCAGAAGGGGCTTGTGACTAACCTATAAACATTCTCCCAATGAATAAGACCCCGAATGTCATTTGTGGGCCAGTATGTCCAGTTAGGGATTTAACCTCCCCTCTGTCTTACGACTCAAGATAGCCTTGATTCGATGACCTTGGCTACCAGCGAAACGCCCTGCCATTTTCCTGGCTTCCAACCATGACGTGCAGATCTTCCAAGACTTTTTCTTTGCAAACTATGTTCATGGGAACCAGGATTTTTGGCTGTCACTGGACGGCGACTGTAGATCGGTTGGTGAGTCAGTATGAATTCGATACTTGCAATCAAACCGAAGACGCGTACTGAGGCGAATAATGGTGGATCCTAAAAACTGCCACCAAGCGTAGATGTCAGGAAAATACCGTTAGTCTATCAATTAGTTGACTTGTCGCAATTACTCCCTAGTATGTGCATGCGATGGTTTGTAGGAACTACCGGTCAGCCTCTCCAGCTGAGGAATGCATCATGATAGGACGTCTCGTCTTGGATAGGCTCGTGACATGGTGACTAATATGGGATAGGTGAGATCTGAGCGCTATGCATTTGCGCGCGCGGCAATCGAACCTCGAGACATCTCACCGACTCTATTCTTGTCCGCGGTTGCGATGTGCCGTTCGAACAAAGAGAGCCTTTATGTCACAGGCCTCTTAAAAGGCATTTGCAGACCAAAATAACACTTCAGCAGATAAAAGCATTCGGCCTTGCATTGGTCCTGCCCGTCAAAGGTCCCTATCCGAGCAGCACGCAGTGGTTCACCAGCTTCAGTCAATCAGAACCCTCGCCGGCGTTCTTTCGGATGCGTACCATACATACCTTCGGCCCGCAATCGCTGCATGTTGCTTGCATTGCGTCGGCCTGCCTGGGCTGGAGGCTGGGTTGGGGATTGGTGTTCGATTAGGAGCGAACAGACGAGTCGTCATCCATGGGTGGTTGTGTCGAGCTAGAGGAAGTGTCGTTGTTGCCCACCATCCTCGCCTAAATTTCAATAGGCGGGAAGCTGAAGTCTCTGGCTGCTCTAGACCATCTGCATGATCACTTTTCTGGAACTGCAGTATAGTGCTCGTATCCGGTGGACTGGTAACAGCAGATAAGATCATGCCATTGAATTGGCTTTGGGGTCGGTGGCGGAATGATCTCGCGCCTCAGGTACGTCTCTTGCGCTGAAGAAGTATCGTACCCCTCGGGAGCTGAGGAGGGGTACCTCAAGCTGAGCTGCACGATGCACAAGGCGCCAGGGTGCGCTTCAGGCTCTGCCGTGGCCTCGAATCAGGGCTTCGTACAACAAGATGGCCTTTCCCAACCTCGCTGGATAGGCAGTTCGTGATTGGCAGTTGTTGGTATGCAGCTTACATGTTGCTTGGTAAGGACGTCCGCTTCACACGGTGGCTGCAACACCCCCACAGCGTGCATTCTTGTGCGTATGTCGTAGGGCAAAAGGATTCAGCTGTATGCATGTGTGAGAATAATGAGCACTTCTTTGTTATTCACCGCTGGCTTGCTATAATTAGGGCTTGATGTTCAAATAGTCTCGGACGGCGAACCATACATTATCAATCTATTAGAGAACTGTTTGGGAAGCTGCAAAGGAAAAAAAGTCCTCTCAAGAAGCCGCTTTTGGAAGCTGCATCCCCTTCTGGACAAGGCCAATCTCCGTGGTGTCAGAGAAGGCTGAAAAGTTGGAGAGCGCGCCAGCCTGCTCAAGCCCCATTCCAGTGCTAGCCGGGTCCCGAGGTTGTGTGCTCGTGTTCACTACTCAGGGCTGACGAGCGACGATCATCAAGGGCTCAGGGCGGGTTCAGGGTCTAACTCGTTTGAACAGGGAGCTCTTGGTCCATGACTCCATGTGCATCGCGGACACTTCCTTCCCTTCCCTTGCCCTCCCGCAGGCTCTGGCTGAAGCGGTTCGTCGTGCGATGCTTGACTAGCTACCGTAGTGTATACAGTAGTGTTGCAGGCCCAGCCGTGCTGATTTAACCCAGATCTGGTTTAGGGCAGGGCAAATCGTGGTGACGAAAGCCCATTATTGGAGCAATGGAGACGAGGTTCCGAACGTGTGGGAGCCCGACTTCATAGGCTGGGACTTGATTTGCTTTCTCCAGTCTGCAGCCGGGAAGAATTGATTCAGCTAAGGATCGAGTCGTTGAGAGTCTCCGAGTGATGAATGATCCACGCAGTGCCAGACCCTCGCTTGCTGGCTCTCATCTTGGTATATTGAAAGTCGAAATATTGAACACCAGCCACCAATGTCTCCAGCCACGACAGCATCTCTTCCGTATAACGATTGGCTGTGGGCTTCGCAGCCACGACCGTTACCGTTGCACATGCATCTGATCAAGATTTCTCTCTTGCCGAGGGCGGGGCAGGGTACCTAGCGATCCATGCTTGCTTTTTGCTGGGATTTCTTGGGAGACGTCGAGGTCGAAGGTCAAAATTCGAGTTCAAACTTTAGTAGCCTCGAGTCATTAGCGTGAGGCCTCGTCGCCGTCGCCATCGCCATGCTTTTTCGCCTTCTATCCGATGGTGACGATCTCGCCCGGCAATCTTAGACTGAGGGCAAGCCACTAAGTGCCACTACTGAGCAACTGATCTTTCCAGAAAACAGAAGGTGCGATCTAGTGTCTTGTCAAGTGCTTGCCTCGTGGCGTCTAGATTCTTTTAGATAGTTCCTGGATCAGCGTGACCATAGGCGAGCGAGTAAAATCTTCTGTATTTGAGATTTTCGCTCGTACTACTGGCCCTGTGAATAATTTGCTGACGTTGCTTCCCAGGAGAAACGATGCTGGGAAGCTTAATGAGATAGTAGCATGGGCTTAGAAGCAGCAGAAGTGGTGGGCTTGCTGTGGAGACCAGTCGCTACAGTAAGGGTAGCAACATCTAAACTCCGAAAGTTCGTCCAGAATTTGAAATATCAAACATATGCCGAGAAAAGTCCCGTAAGTGATGATCTCAACCTAACACCAGAGAATACGTTCCAGAAGCAAGACATGGTAGCTTCCATGGCCATATCTCCAACGAAACCTCGGAGAGTTTGTACGCTGAGTCAATCCTCAAGTAGCCATGTGGACATGAGATTTTTAGACATGGCAAATTCCGAGTAGGTTTTAGAACTATCGCTAGGTACTAGCTACTACGAACTGTGCCTCATGCAGTACGGAGGCGCTTCATCTCAATCAGCATCGTCAATTACTGGATTGAGATTGAAGGATTGAGGACATGACCAGGGAAACGAGTAAACAAAGCAAAGTCAATTGACATAATTACATCTGCCGGAAATCCCCCCGCGGGAGTCTGAATGGCATCAAAATTAGACACGGATATCCTCTCAGGCAAATGAAAGGCAGTAGTGTTTTCAACGCAAAATGTGAATCAGCTTGGCAAAGATAGAACGGTAGATAATCGCCCTCGATTCGTAATTCGGTTCCAATTTCCTGGCATTCTCAATTTATGAAAGGTCGTCGGTGGCGCAGCATCAGACAGGGCTTGAGGCGAGGCGAGTCGTTGGCTGCAGCATCACCAGCAGGCTCTTTGGAAGGCTGCACACCTGCAGATTGTAATTTGTAGCAGATTTGTCCATTGGCCAGTCGTAATATAGCCAATGGAGGACAAGGGATGTCGAGACACACCTTTCATTATAAGCTAAATGATCCTCTTTCTGGGCATGTGAATATGGAACCGGCTGTTTGTTCTTCACTTCTCTTTTTCCGTCCCTTGAGAATTTCACTGCAGTCCAACCACTGGAGCTATTGGACTCGGATTTGGCTGTCGTATCCAAGGAGGCGGCAAGTACAGAGAGTGGACAGTTAACCGCTGCAGTGTGCCGGATCAATTGTCGTTTAGCATCAGTCATCAAGCAATCTCAGGACTGTCATATTTACTGAGCATGACTGAGGTTCAATTTAATATTCGGTGGATCGCTAACGTGCGAAGTGGAGCCCAGCCCAGCACCGTACTCATGTAGTGGTGATGCGAGAATGAGGCGAGGATGAGCCTCGGAAACTTCAATGAGTGGGAGTGAGAGTGAAGCTGGGTACGACCTCAAGATCCCACATCCTCTACGAGCTGCCTTGTCCTGCCTTGCGACGCACAAGAAAATGGCTTGGAGCTAGATAGGGCTGAAGGGTCAACTTGATTGAATGGCCGGGATCGAGCCCACCGATCCCTGCATGAAGCTCCCTGCAAAGACACCCTGACCGCCATCCTTTTTCAAACCCCGCGAGAGAGACTAGGAACCCCTGATAATTGGCCACCTCGGCAAACCCCTGGACTGCAGAATGTCGTCCCAAGGTGAGGCCCGCTTGACAAAGCGTGGGGAAGGACAGGAGTGAAGCCGAAGCCTCTGATTCTTGGGTTCGATTCCAACAGTCGTCCTTTAGCAACAAGACTGCTGAACATCGGGTACGCCCAGCATATGATATGTACAATTATCCGTGAGAAGAAGATAGTATATTTCAGGAGCTCTGCTTTAAGATCCCCTTCTGGAGTCGGGTTCGTATTCTCGTGACAATTGACTGAGAGCTGCAACGAGCAAGTGTGTGTTCTCAACTTCAAAAGCATAGAACTACTATATGAAGGGAGGCTTGAATAAATGAAAACAAGAGGGTCGCTAATTCAGGGATGGATGAGATGATACGTACTGAAACAAGCACTGAACTACGGTCCAAGTAATGGAATGACAGAACTCAATCCTCCAGCACCAGCCAGTATCTGGATTAATGATCTCATCCGCTTGGATTCGAGAGCCTGGTTAACTAGTAATCATGGGGTCTAACTTGTTCACCGTATAGCTGACATAGGAATGATTATAAGTGCTCGGCCTTTCTCCTCCTGAGTCTCCTCTCTCACACCGCACAACAACACCCTGCCTGACCTTGACGATCCCACCTTCTCGCCCTACGGCCTTGGCAACACATAAGACGATGAGCATGGTAGCATGGGTCAGGCAGGGTGCGGGCCTCTGCGGAAAGAGATCTCTGGAGCAGGGGATAGAGGTAGGGATGCGATAGGATGGAGAGGAAGGGAAGGAAAGGGAGACGAGACAAGGTTTATGTGTGGACAGCATGGACAGAAAGTGGATTGATAGACTAGACTTGACTGGGCAGATTAACAAAAACATAATGTCTAATAAGTGGGCACTTGGAAGGCTGTGCAACGACAAAACAGCTAGAACACAGCTAGACGATCTAATTTCATCTACATACCGCCGGAGATCAGTCCCCTGCCTACTCTGTAACCTCCGTAGCTGTCTACCCAAGGAACAAGTCCCGCCGGGCAGAACAGGGCTTTCTCTGAGACGTGCAGTGAGCAAGCAGTGAGCACGCATCGTTAACGCCAGCGCCAGCTAGTCCATGACATACTTGTATTTTCCTGCTCCATTGTTCTTTACCTACCTGACTGGGCACTGTGGGCACTGGGCAGGCTCGCTGGCGCTCATTCTCATCGTCCTGGCCCTTGTCCTTGTCGCCGTCTTTATTCATGAGCTACCTTGCTTAGCCCTACCCGCAAAACCCTCAGGTTCTTCTAACCCTCCTTTCCTTCTTCTTCCTCTTGCAGCCAACCAACATCTAACTACCGCTCTCCACCGAAACTCTACCAGTTCCAGTCCACTTCACGCCTCCGAGCTCCACAGATACCATCTATTTCAAGTAAATTCACGTACCAGAACTGCTCCTATCTACGACGCCACTCGCCAAATTGCCAGACCTTTTGAACCTACCTACTCCCTTTCACACCCGTTCAGCACATCATCGCGTCGCCCTGGCCAAAACCAGACCAGCGCTATTGTCAAGTCGCCGCCTTCAAATCCTTACCCAGCTGGACCACTTTACAACTATCACTACTACATGACTAGTCTCACCAACCATCAGCCTTCCAAGACATTTGTAAAGTCCGAAGTCCCGTCGTTCATTAGTCGTCACTAGGCTCCTCCAGCCTCCTTTACCTCACCTGGAACCAAACAATATACGCTACCTGCCTCTTCCTCCTCCACCACGAACCGCGAGCACGCTACTTGCCCTACCCCCCAAGCCGATCTGACTCCATCTCCCAGAACAGGTCGATCTCGCGAGACTTTCTACTTCTTACAACACTCCAATGACATAGCTTTCCTCGACTTAACCGGCGGTCTTCTCCCTTTCTTAGTTGTATATTGCTTGTTGGAATCGATATCTATGTTTGCCTCCATTTTCTCGTTCAAATCGGATCTCCCGAAGGACTGTCGCCACTTGCGGACCGAAAGTTTCTAGGAGCTCGTGGCCCAGAGTGTTTACCGATACCACTGGCCTCCCCTTTCAGCTAGTGGCAAGCAACGCAATCTTTTTCAACATGGAGATACCCAACCCCAATCGAGGAGCAAGGCCTATGGGAAGCCTGCCCCAGATTCAAATACACGATCCATCCGAGATGTACCGCAAGTCGAGCAGGTCAAGTTCGTACAATTCAGCGGCATCTCCAGGTCTATCTTCGATCCCAATGTCAATACCGAACGCTCGAGAATTCGTCCCTCCACCTCTTCCCCCACCACGACATATAGCAGATATCGCAGACGGTGGACACAATGGGCCTGATATCGCCTGGAAATGGGGGAACAACTCGCACACAGAAAGCAGAGATTGGGGCAGGGCAACGGCATCAATTCCACAAGGCTCCAGCTTGCATGGCGGGACTGGTATTTACATGGGTAGAAAGGATACGCTGGACGAACAACTAGATTTTCAACGCCGCGGAAGTTCTATTTCAACTATAAAATCAGATTCAAAAGATGGCCAATATCAAAGAGATGAAGGGTACGAGAGTCTGGGAGCAAGTGTGTGGTCGAACAAGTCAGTTTTGCATTTCCTTTCAACAAAATTGGATGTTCCTACCACTCCAGCCAGCTGTTCACATTCTTTCATGCTTTCTCAAATTAGGGAAGTCTTGCCAATGGCAGAAGACTAACTCTGGAGATTGGATCTTCTTTCTGGGTACCCAACACCAGGTGGTCATTTTTCACTAACGATTCTATGCTAGATCGAAAACCCAAGAGTCTCTACCAAGCTTTCAAAGTTTTCAAAGTTCAGTCCACGAGAAATACCAGAGTACTGCTCAAGCATTTGACAGAACTCAAATACAGAAGCTGGATGCTAGGAGAGGAACTGATAACACAACACCTCCGAGAGGATACTCGAAACCTGGCTTCAGCTCATCTGTCAACGACGTATCCCCAACAACCCGTGTCCACCATGAGCACAGATACCCAAGTCAATTGAAGCCCCTGTCACTTCCGATTCTTCCAGGAAGACCGGGGCTTGTTGAAAGCCCGCTGAGTAGATGGGCCGATACACCACTCTCTTCTGCCATTTCGCCTGGCAATCCATATCCACGATTTGGCATGCAGAGTCATTTCGACCATAGATCACCCAATGATGCAGATCCCGACAGGTCTCCACTTCCATACATAAGGCGCTCAGGAAGTAATTCGGTCATGAACGACGACCCCTCTAGTGTAACTAGCAGATCTAGGGAGAGTTATGATCAGAGGGCCACCCCAGACCACGACGATTTTCCTATGGAGGACACCGGATTCAGACGGTTGCACATCGATGATTACTCGAATCGCCACGAAGGATATTCACCTGGTGCAAATGTTGGTCAGAAAAGACGTGCCTCCTCTCCACCAGGGGATGATGGTCCATCTCTCCACACTGTCGGTAGCGCAAGTGACCTATACAGACGAAGAGAGTCTGCATCTCGTGCTTCCCCCACTCCGCGGTTCCACTCGAACTCTGGTTCAGTGTCATCAACAGCTTCCGGACCAAGGAACAACTCATATGCATCCACTCTTTCGGTTACTGCAAGCAGCATCACGAGCATGAGCTCATACGGGCGGCTGTCACCTGGTGGCATTTCTCCTGGTGGTATTTCAAATCCTGGCTCGGACATGTCAGATTCACCATATGTGACCTCGTTGTCATTAAACCCGAGTCCGCGGGGGTCCTTGTCGAGAACGAATCATAGTCGGGCATTGTCAGAGTCACGTCCTTTTATGACTTCTCGAAAGTTATCCGAGAGTCTTGGAGCTTCTAAGCACGATAGCCCTCCCAATATGCACGGTGTTTACATGTGCGAGTGCTGCCCAAAGAAGCCAAAGAAATTCGATTCACAGGAAGAACTTAAGTATTATTTCCCGTCCACAATTTTCTCCAAATGCTGACAAGATATAGCGCACATGAGCAAGAAAAGCAGTACGAGTGTGCATATTGTCGCAACCGTTTCAAGAACAAGAATGAGGCTGAACGACATCAAAATTCGTTGCATCTCAGGCGTCACTCGTGGTCTTGTGCAGCATTATCAGGCTATGCCGCAGCATTTCATAATTCTCCGAACCGGCCTAACGAAGCTGACACATGTGGCTATTGTGGAGAGGATTTTCCGCGATCGGGCATCTCGTCCCCTTCGATATCCGGGCCAGCAATTGCTATTGCAACTGATCACGATTGGGAAGTTCGGATTGGCCATCTCCAGGAAATGCACAAATTTGGGGAGTGCAACCACGCGAAGAAGTTTTTTAGAGCGGATCACTTTAGGCAGCATTTGAAGCACAGTCACGCAGGCACCAGCGGCAAATGGACCAACATGCTAGAGAATGCATGTATGAAAGACGAGCCACTTCCTGAGCCGATCCGGGGTCCCGAAAGGGTAAGCCCTGGTGGTGCCAGAGTTGGTAGGATCAGTGAAGAGGATGAGATTCTTTGAAATGGGAGGTCGTGGAGAAAGCGTGAAATCATACGCTTCGGCTTCGAGGGAACAAATGAATTATAAAAGAGAAGAGACGACCTTGTTAACGGCCATACACAAGATACCCGGTTTACGGTTCTCATGCATTGCTTGCATTGCTTGTCACATTATATTGCGACTGGTAGGACAGTATACATTTGCATTCCGCAGTTCGCATTTCGCGGTTTCCCGCTTCTTCGACACATTCTATATACCTTTACGGAAACTGAGGAAAGGCTGCATCGCAGGACTGCATAGGCGCATGGTTAATGATTTTTTACGTCCGACAAAACGACATGAATTTTTTGTTCGGCGGAAAGGGATACAAGGGAACGGGACGGCACTGGGACGGTTCCACAAAGGGAGTCCAGACTTCGACTATATGGAGGGATTGTAAACCTCACATCATGTAGCAACTGGTCTGCTACATTTGTTTTCGCACGCATCGCGTTCTTGCCGGCTGCTGGCCTGTTTGCATATCGTGCATTCACTGATCAAAATTGATCAGGGATCTGCCTATTGAAATTAAGATAATGAAAAAGAGATACGATACCAACGTGATGAGATCACGCAGACCCCCAAACATCTTCACATCTTTCCTTTCATAAGATTTTCGGTGATGTTGACTTTGACAGGAGCTAGTCGGTCATGATCACTCACCCGACCATTCATTCAATGCCTTAGTGTCATTATGTTTTGACTTTTGGTCATGAATGAGTGGCACAGTTAGTTAGTGCACAGCTACTCTTGGCATGTAGGACGAAATCGAGGAAAGATGCATCCGAGCTTCTCTTCCGGGTTGTGAAAGCTAGTGGAATGGCACAATCCGACAATTAGGGCTTGCCTTCCGATATTATCTAAGTGCTTACGTAGGTACTTGCCATGGTCTCGGTGTATCGGCTGTCAGGGGCTGCGAGCAGTCTCGCTTCGCCTTGTTGTCCTTCTCTTACAAGTAAGTCCGTTGAATGTGTTTTTGGGTCCACACAGCATGGATTGTGCCTATGCACACCCTTCTGGATTTGTTCCACCGCTCTAGGTTTGACTTCACTAGGCTCTTCAAAAGAATCAAGGGCAGAAAGTTCTTCTCCCCACAAGGCAGTTCTTGACGGCAAGGAGACACTACCATGTGAGAAAGACGATCTGTAGAAACAGATCTTCCCTCATCATGCCGGTTCCAGGATGCAAACGCGCAACCGTCTTGGGCTCTTGTCGACCACCTCGTGGCCTACCTACCGAACGTAAAAAGCCCCGACGCGGGGTCAAGGGACCAAAATGCCAGCCAAGACCAGATCTGCAGGCAGATCCAAAATTCCAGGTCTGTATCTTTCATTTAATAGACTTTATGCGCTCAGGGTATTTCTTGGACGAAGAAAGTCTCTTTGTTGCCATTTCGGATGACTTACATGTCACTAGCTTCGCCTTTTCTTGGCGCATACAGACAGCCCTATGGGTAATTCGCAGAGGTTTTCCTGTTGTGGAATGGCTTGGTCCCCGACCACCCCTCACTTGGTTTGCAATGTTGCATGCAAGGCTGAACTCTATTTGCCATCCTGCCGCTGCATGGGACTCGGCTAGGGCATTTTACGAATACGCCTGGCTGGTCTGAACGTGGGACTGAGTCCGAGCTTCCCGATCCCGTGTCTTAACGTCATGGAAACCTCGAACTTCCATGCGACTTCAGCATGGTTAGGTGGTTCAAAAGTTTGGACTAAATGGTTCTAGTTGGCTAGATAGATGAATTGTTGAACTACTTGTTTTGCTATTATCTAGAAGATGGCCATAGCATTGGGTGGGCTGCTCACGCCGCCGGGCATATTGAGAGGCATGGATGTGATGAAGAAGGAATAGCGATTCAGCTCTTGGCAAGTTTTTGACAGTGCCTCGAGGTCGAAGAGCTCGCCTATAGACGAAGGAGTTAGCCGTATCTTACTCTCTACGTTTTCTCTGCCTCACAAAGGTTTGATATTGCGCATCATCTCACTGTTGACAATGTCTTGACAGAAGTGGAGCGGGAATTCGGAGGCTCGGAGGGAGAGAAGAGGAAATGAGGAGCGTCCTTACCAATTGGCATACCCCATCCAGCTAGAAGATATTCGTGCACTGAGATTGCGCCTGGGGTTGGGTAGACCTGTGGCGGTAGGGCGTTCCTGTCAGTATCAATAGTTCCGGCATGTCAAACATTCCGTACGTCAAAAGACGGCACGGCTGCCTTGACAATGGAGAACATAATCTAGACTATTCAACATACCTCCCAAGAGATAGCATCTCCAGCCACAGCAGAGATACCGCTGTTCCAAAGCCATTCCAGGACCTCAATACAGGCTTCTACGCCCGCATGTTCTGGCTCTTTTTGTGCAGCATAATCCTGTTTCTGGGTCGACGTGTATTGATCCCATTCTGGGATCACGCCCATGCGGATGAAGAGGACATCGCCTTTTTGTGGTGTTACGTTGAAGGTTTTGCACATGGCGAGAATTGCAGTGAAAGGAATCGCGTGGGTGGAGAAGTTCGTGTAGGTTATTGGAGGACTCTGTGAGGCTGCCCAAAGTTGATAGTCTAGAAGGATTCCACGGCCTAGAATGGTTAGTTAGCGTATCCCATGCGGCTTCGAAGCTGCCCGCAGGGCTAGAGAGTCCTCAAGTAGATCTAGTCTGGCCTGGGCATGATATAGAGCAGGGCATGCTTTGTTTCGCTCAGGAACTGTTTTCGAATGTTCCGGGGAGGGTCCAAGTCCAGGAAACCTCGGAATTGCATCTGCATGGATAAACTATCATCCGTTACATATCCGCAGCTTGCAAGCTACAAGACTGTGGAGTTTGAAGCGGGATATCATCATGGCGTGCGGCCGGGGGCTGCTCATTTGGTATTCGTGTTTCAGGAAAGCCTAACTTTACGAAAAGCTGTAGAAGACTCACCGGCAATCCCCTCACTAGCCCAATGCTGAAGACCAATTCTGTGGTTACTGATGTCCATTATCTCCTCTTTGGTCGTTCCACCATAGAAAACTCTATCTGGGGTATTCGAGGGTCCTTTCGGGTCTCTAGGCTGCGAGTAGTGTCTGAACCCGTCCCACTGACTGCTCTGCTCTATCTCATCGTCAGCACTTTTTCGGGAAAAATATCTTCGTTCTTTTCAAAGGTATTCAATCTTGGTCGACGAAAACATCATTCTGTCGCCTCAAATGCAGAGACACTTCACTCACGAGGATTCATAGAGTACGCATCGTCAAAACAAGCACCCAGGCCAGGTCCACCAGGAACAAGAAGTGGAATAATCGTATGGCCACACTTCTGTCTCCCAAATTGAGAGTACTCGAGCTTGGTCATGTCCCAGCCTAGACCAACCCGTCTGCCGGTTTTGATCTCGGAAGCCGCCGCTGCGGAGACGACTTCTGGAGTCAGAAGTGAGAGACGGCCTGGATCAGGTTAGTGTATTGACATGGTATGAACTTGAGGCTTTTGACGTGACACGGCTCGTGTTGAATGTTGGAAAATGATGAGATATGTACCTAAGCCTTCTAATGAGGAGGACGGTGACCCAAGCCAGACCCTCTTGGGGTTGGGAAGTTGCGAGAAAGGCGTAGAATAGATTGATGGATCATAACGAGGGACATCCGAGACCTTTTCAGAAGTGATATTTGAAGGCTGCTCGACTTCCAAAGGGCCATGCATCACGAATGCTGTGCAAGAGCGGCACTGTAAGGGTCGAAAGGCGGGTACGCTGCTGATTGAGGGACGACTTGTGGGACAGTTGGAGGTGAGATAAGTGCTGTGGGGATATTTTCGAGACGTATGCCAACTGTAGAAAAGATGTTAATGTGAATTAGCAGTATTTCTTGGTTGCGAAGCTCTCTAGGCTCTTGCATGTGCTGCTCCTTGCCCCTCCCTCTCTCTACCCCACCTTCGACTCGGTTTTCGGACGAGATCTAACCGAGCCCCTTTTGGTAAATCTTCTTTCTTAAGCGAGACAACAACAATAGAATTAGGGCCTTGGAGACTGATGAGAGGCACCGAAGCTGCAACTGGGGTTTGCAATTATATGAGATTGATCCAATGGTGCCATAAGATCCAATACTATTAATTCACTATTCAGGTAGCTCTTTCTCGATCGTGGGAGAACAAGAAGACATGACCTTGGATGCATGTATGATGAGATGTCATTTGAGACGAGATCAATTGTAGATTTCTGTACCTCATAGCGCGTATTTTGCGCAGTCCGTGGATACTGGCATATATATCTGCGCCATAACGTGGAATAGGTTAGCAACGTTGCGTGAAAGCACTACCTACTGAATACAGAGTATAATATTCCAGGACTTTTTCTAGTTCCTGCAGTTGAACCAGACTTAGCTAATCTAATCCGTACTGTACTCATCATGATCGCGACATTACTCCATCAGCACCCTCGCAAGTGCCGAAGTATTCGCCTAGCGGAAAATAAGGTTGACAAACAAACATTTTGCCAAAATCGAACCAAAAAATTGTCAATACATCACTAACGGGCATTTCTTGGACCCAGAAACTCCAAAAAAGGCAAAAACAAATCAGGCAGAAAAAGAAGCAGAAGAAACCCAGAGGGGAAAGAAAAGCCCTGCCGATCCGGTAGGGGTTTTACTTTTTTAGTGGTTTGTTGATTTTCTGTCGGATTCGCCCGTATCGCCAGCGATCCACGCCATGATCCGTAAGATCTCCAACCCCATGAACACATTTTGCCCTGACCGCTCGACCATAGAGGGCTGCTTGCTGCTGTTCATGTTGAGGTAGTGCTTAATTGGTTATTTGAAGATGGTAAATTTCTGTGTAGGTCTGCGGCTAGGCTAGCGTACCGAGCATCTAGTTTGGTGGTATTGTCTAGGTCGGATGCAAAGCTGAGAGAATGTTCTAGTCGAACATGCTACACATGTGCTATGAAATAATGCTTACTGGTGTAGCTGAATATATGATGTGGTAGGCTTTTTCTATTTTTTCAAGTGTTACCGCGAATAACGTCTTGGAAACATGCATGTTATGGCTTCTCCGATATTGACTTTCGAGAATGATCCTGGGATATTGTCTCTGGGTTTCCATCGTTCCAGTCTGAGTGGCTGCCGTATCATTTTGATCACTTGTTATTATACACGTAGCCAGAATGACAAATCTATAAAAGAATGATCGAAGTCTGCAAATTCCCTCCTGTTTGCATCCATATGGCAGGGGCTACAGTGGGGTGCCATAGGTATTTGCACCCCCCCTGCTCAGAACGCCACCAATTTACTGAATTTGAACGCTGCTTTAATATTTGGTATACCACCTTTTAGCCTTGATAACTGCCTTTACTTTATGAACCATTGTATTAATCAATCGATTTAATAAACCTTTCCCGAGCTTTTCCTAAGTATTTATTGCACACCTAATCAAAAGATCTAAAGTCTCCGCGTTATTCGGTACCCCGATAAGCTCGGGATGTAGTATATACATTTTTGCTTTCAAAAGAGCCCACAGATTCTCAATCGGATTCAAATTAGGACTATACGGCAGCCAATCCATCACATCAATATCCCGTGTCGCAAACCAATCTTGTATGATATGTGTTGTATGAATAGGAGCGTTGTCTTGTATGAAAATACTCTTGAACCCAAGGATCGGAAGTAAGTATCGGTCGAGGATTGTTTGATATATTCGCGCAATTACCCCTCCTTTTGGAGCTAAAGGATCGCCTTCCATAAGGATAAGTTGTGTTCGTATTTCATGGCCAAAAGCTGCCCAAAACATCTTGCTCTTTTGCTTGCTGCAACGTTGTTTTTGAACAAGATCAGGTGCTAATCGTTGTTGGTATTGCCCCTTTCCTTCTGGCACGAACACCCACTCAAGCTTTTGTCCTTTTCCAAGTTGAATCGAGCATTCGTTGCTCCACCGTACTCTCCGCTAATTCAAATACGTAAACAACCGATATCTTTGGGCCCAATTTAAACGTGCGTATGCGTGATCTTGTGTAAGAGCAGGGCGCTTTAATCGTTGTCATTTCCGAAGGTTCATCTCTTGGAAAAGGCGTTTGATTGATCGGATCGATGCGTTTGGGCAAACGTCTTCTTGAAGACTCTCGTAGGAAATCGAGGGAGTTGAAGTTGCTGTATCATAAAGAAGATTACGTTGTTCTTCTGAAATAACATGCTTTGAACCAAGTCGTGGTTGAGAAACGTTATTAAATCGTTTTAACTCTTGACGACATGTGTTTGCAATCGTTGATTTAGAGATCTTAGGGTGTTTGGCGTGGATTCGATTATATAACTATTCAATAGAGCGTAACTTACAAATCTTAGAACGCATCTGCGGACTCAATTCAAGGCCTCGACGTCCTCCCATCGTTAAAAGAATAATATAAAAAAGTATAGAAATTCAAGAGAAATAAGAGATTCAGGAGATAATAAAGCAGCATGCAATTTGGTGGCTTTGGTGGCGTTCTGAGCAGGGGGGGGGGTGCAAATACCTATGGCACCCCACTGTATCAACACAAATAAGCAGCCTCTTTGGCCCCTTCTGGGGTTGACCTCGTTTCCATCTTGTTTTGCTTGTTCCTTCCACGCGAACACCGTCCAGATAGAGGAAAGACAACCTCATTCCTTAGAGTATTCTGGGAAGCATTGGCGCATATCATGGCTAGCTATCCTCCTCTGCTTTTCAGCATAGACACCGTACCTTCCAACGATTCTATTCCCTGCCTGACATAGATGCACATTAGAATATCAAAAGTAGGGTCTCAAGACTTATCGATTTTCCAGTCACGGAACTGCGTTATTTGGAGCCATGTCGGCTCATGGGAAGGACATGCTTTCCAAGCATACTGGAGGTGTGACCTGGCTTTGGAGATATCTCGCCAGTACCTGTTCTGGTGGCAGCGAATCACACAGCTGGTAAGCAGCAACGTTGATGGGAGTATGCATGTAGGAGGATCCGTAGAATAAGTGCTCGAACATTGCCCTTGACTAGCTCCAAACACGAACTTGTTGACGATGTTGGTTGGTAGGAGATGGGCGATGTATGATACTCTGTGGTGCTCTTTCCTCTGATGTCAACAGTGATGTATTCCAAGCTCTGCTAGGGTTTACTGGGCAGCTCGCACTTCAAGCTCGTGTTTGTAATATTCCACTGCTTAGAGGATGTGATGTTCTAGTAGAACTTGCCGCTCCTTTGTGACTTTGCAAGCCCTGAAGTGAACATCCCAAATCAAGTAATGTTTTTGGCAAAGCGTAATTCATTATCTATGAACAGATTCTTCCATCCAATACAATGCAATCATATGTATACCCTGATCTTCAAACACTCAAAACTGGTACAGACACCATGATGCGAATCCCGCCGCCGCGACTCCTAACATAGCCACGCCGATCCTATGCGTGACCTCTTTCCTCCTTGGAGCGTCTCCCTCGCTTATAGATATCGAGCCCATCATACCCGAGAGCAAATCTCCTTCTGGGCTCGGCTTGTCAGGAACGAAGAGCGACTGCTGCCTCATGTCCATGCCACTTCTCCCAGGGTCGATGCTGAACTTTGTTGATGGTTTTGTTGTGAAGAAATTTTCTTTTACTTGCTGAGATACGAACGTTGGCCTGTTTGGTGGGTTACGAAGTCTCTGTGCTGGCGTGATGGGTGCTGGTGGGACTTTATACCAGAATGGCGATGTTTTGTCGCCAACAGGTGATTCATTGAATTTTTCAGCCGTTTGCGGCTCTGTTGGAGGGGTGAAAACGCGGAAGGAAGAGGTTTGAGGTACCGTCGGCAACCACTCCATCTCGTCGTTTCCGTATGGTATCCTTACTTGTGGGCTGTTTTGTTGAGGGTTGAATTGTTGAAGGCGCGCCGGAGTGCGTGACTGGGATCCTGCTGGAACATTGAATCGTGGAGATGAGCCAGGAATATCGTCGGGTTCGGGCGATACAGAACGCGGGGGCCGAACATCTCGTGATATTTCATCGAGGAGGTCTCCCAGAGATTCTATACCTCTGGGAGGGTTCGGAGAGCCTGAGTTTCGGCTGGGTCTGGTATTGGCGAGTTTCTCTGGTGTGTTCGCCCACAATGGCGCCCTGTCGAGCTTGAAGGCGCTATTTGCCGTGAAGTAGAACTGTAAAATTTAGCAACAATTTGTGGAAGGAGTGTCTTTAGACGTACGATTCCGACTGCAATTAAAGAGCAGAAGTGTGCTAATATTGATAATGGTGCACCTTGACCACCCAACATACCCTTTACTATGATATAGTAGAGAAGTGATCGTAAAATGATGAGTATTATTTGACGAGTATACCAAACGTCGAAACCCTTCAGGCGCTTATTGAAAGCTCTGGTTACCGGATCGAATTGTGGATTCCACCACGCTGATGCGAACCCACAAATCAAGCTATATCGAGCCCAAGCTTTGGTGCTACAGACGAAGACGAAAGCCAGAAGAGCTGGCAATATGGACCCTGTCGAGGGAGGCAGTCGAGCATCCAAGTAATCTTCGGTCAGAACCCAGTCCACAATGTAAGCGACATTCCAGAAGACTTGCCCCATAATGCTCATATACCAGACTATCCGAGTAAAGAACAAAACGATCCCAAACCACGATATGCCCTGAGCTGGTGCTGATCTTGCTTCTCGAGATTTCTCCATCATCCGCCGCAAATGGTCTGTTTTGGCAGTTTTGCCAGCTTGTCGCATCTGCGACAGGACTTTGGGCTCGCAGTCTCCACAGACTTGAGGAAATCGATGTTCGAGTCCTTCTTTGTATTTGAGGTACTCGCGCTCATCTTGCAGATAGCCAGGACGACGCGTATCTGTATCGAAGGGATATTCAGCGATAGCCGTAGCCACAATGTGTTGATTTTTTAGGCATGTTGCGCAAAATACATCGTTCTCTAAGAGTTCTGGCGAAACTGGGCGCGTCGAGTATTGTAAATTGGCTGGAGCCGCCAGGTCTGTTGCTACCGGGGGATCGGTGATGTCGCCATTCTGAAGGATACGATCAGTATAATGTGGCATTGATGTACGCATAGTACTTACTTCGTCGAGGTAATTCTGTGCGTCGCAGTATGCACACTCCCATTGTCTGTTGCCGTTGTATCTGATGCCGGATCGAGTATTGCAATAGAAGCAAATGAGTTGCTTGCGACGGCCGCGCACTGGAGCCATTGGAACATGATGTTCTGCAAGGTTCCAGGAAAGAAGAGAGAGGGATTGTCAATATCGACGAAGACAATGTATGCGCAAGCAGAACAAAGACTCGGGATTATCGCTGGTTCCAGTCAAGTCAGGTCAAAGGCCAAAGGTCAAAGGTTCAGCCTCACCAATGAAAACAAGCCAAGCCCAGTGAATTTCTCGAGCCAGCCTGCCAGCCTCAGCCAGCCCGCTTTCTAAGTGAATCCCTGTAGCTGCAGTTGCGATTAGCTTATCGCTTCCACCGCCTTCGCTTCAACGTCACAACAAGCCCATAAGGCTACCATTCTCTCGTCGGACGACTCTACTTCTTCGACTTCCAACAAAGTCGCCAGTTCGATTCCTAACAGCATTGCATATTCGCCCATCATGGAGAACGACCCTCAACCTCCTGCTAATGTGCCAGAGGCACCAGATAAGGAGAAGATGGACCAGGTATGGCTTATTTAGATTGGCAACGGGGTGGAGACCTTCGAAGTGGCTAACTTTGTTGATTACAGATCAGGAAGAGACGCATGGAGAAGCTCTCAGGAACCCCTAACTCCAAACCCGAAGGAGAGAAAGCGAGCATATCTTCGTCGTCTTCACCACCTGCGCCGGATAATACCCCTTCTGCGGACTCTGCACAAGCTCCATCGAAAAAGATCCAGATTTCGAAGGCAGTGCCGTCAAAAGTAGCTGATACTTCTAATCCATTCACGAAAATGGGCGCGCAAGCTCGCGCTGCGAACTTGACTTCTGCTCCATCTACAGTAAGAACTCCTGATACGGCTGCTTCGACATTAAAGAGAAAGCGAGCTGAACTCGACTCGCAGACAAGCCCTCGGCCGCCCCGAACCTCGACTACACCAGCCGCGGACGAGCCCGTCGAGCAATGGGAGAACCGAATCTTAAGCAATATCTTCCGGATCACGTTGGACCCGCAGCAGAAGACGGACGGATCCCACAAACTCATCTTGCTGCCGAATCTGAGACAGGAGTTGATAGATGAGGAGGCCCCGGTTCTGCTGACAAAGGATCGCCTCGATTCTGCTCTGCTGGAGGCAGGTTCGACAATTCAGCACAATAAGTCGATATTGGATTACCTACTCCCTTGTTGGAAGAGAGTTGTGAAAGCAACCAAGGGACTTAAAGGATATGCCGGTGCGAAGGATGCAATATTGAAGGAGGCAAAACGGCTGTGCATGAGCTACTGCATATTTGCTGTAGAGATGCCAGAATTATATGGGTCAGTTATGCCAAAAATTTCGAAAGTCCTGGACGAATTGCTATGCTAACATTGTGCAGCCGTAATCCTAATGCTGCGACTGACTCTCTGACACCGTATTTGCTGTTCGAGGGCGGAGAAGATATGGGCATCTGTCCCGATTTCTTGACTGAGTTAGTGAGCAGATTTGAGGAGGATGAGACAGTCAAGCCGATGATCACCAAGGCAGTCTCGGGAATCAGTCTGCAGCTTTCAAATATGACTATGAACGACAACTACAAGCCTCATGTCAACGTAGGTACAGATCATCATCTTGCAGCATGATCAAAGGACTGATCAAGCTTTCGTAGGCACTAAAAGGACTATGCCAGTTCAAGCCGATTGCTACTGCAATTGCGCTGGATCCCTTATTCCAGATGGCTACATCAGCACCTGGTATTGAGAAGCACACTCTTCTGGGCCCTTTCTTCCGCATCTCCCCTCTCCAGCCTGAAGTGACCAAGGAGTACTTTGCTGGTCCAAAGACTATGGATAAGAGACATATTCATAATTCACAAGAAGCGTTGAGATTGACTTTACAAGCCCATCAGAGAGATCTGCTTGATATCGTCAACCAGCTTGTGCGTGCTAGTCCTGAAGCAAAAAATCAGACATTACAATGGTTTGCGTACATCGTAAATTCCAATCATAAGCGCCGAGCTATTCGACCGGACGCCACTCAGTTGTCCACAGACGGGTTCTTGATGAATGTTACAGTCGTGCTCGATGGGCTGTGTGAACCATTCATGGATACCATGTTTTCCAAGGTTGACCGAATTGATGTTGAGTACCTAAGGAGGAAGCCGCGAGTTGATATCAAGGAAGAGACGAAGCTGAATGCCGACCAAACTGCCTCTGATGAGTATTACGATGTTGAGGTCTCTGGCACGTCGAATTTCATATCCGAGGTCTTCTTCCTGACTCTTGCTGCACATCATTACGGCAGTGAGGCTACAAACAGCATGCTCAAGACTCTTGACAAGGATATCAAGTACTTGACAGGCAAAGTAGCGGAACTGGAAGCAGAACGACCTAAATTTGCCAATGTGAGTTTTGCAACGATTCGATTTGAGAGTATGCTCACGATATCTAGTCACCAATGAATATGGCCCGATTTGAAGAGCAGTTGAGAAGATTCAACGAGGTTCTGGACAAGTCAATGTCCCTCAAATATGCCATCGAAGGCGTACTGTTTGATAAGGTCATGCAAGCAAAGTCTCTGATGTTCATGAGAGTTGTGACTGTCTGGCTTTTGAGAGTTGCGACTTCCTCAAACTACACCCCAGACAAGACCATTCAGTAAGTTTCGCACATCAAGCTTTAACTTTTAGGATACTAATGAGCCACAGACTGCCTCTATCAGACGTACAGCCAGATGCCTTCAAGTACTTGCCCGAATACGTCCTCGAGGATATTGTTGGGAATTTCAACTTCGTCTTCAGGTTCGTTTCCATGATTTCTGCGATCTTGATCTTCTTATTGACTTGATAGATACATTCCCGACGTTATGATATCGGCAGTGGGAGATGAGCTCATCGCGCTCTGCATTACTTTTCTAACTAATTCCGACTATATCAAGAATCCATACCTCAAGGCAAAGCTTGTATCGCTTCTCTTCAATGGGACCTGGCCCGTCTACCACCGTACTAAAGGTGTCCTGGGGGATTCGTTGATTGGCCTGAAATTCGCCAACGATCACTTGCTACATGCTTTGATGAAATTTTATATCGGTGCGTATCTGTCAATATTCCATAATTTTCTCATACTGACGATTCCACAGAGGTCGAGTCTACAGGAGCGCATACGCAATTCTATGACAAGTTCAATATCCGCTATGAGATATTTCAAGTTATCAAGTGTATCTGGACGAACGATGTCTACCAACAACGGTTGACTCAGGAAAGCAGGCAAGTCGAGATTGAATTGAAACTGAATCTTGCGGTCTAACCATTTCCAGGACCAATATTGACTTCTTCCTCCGATTTGTTAACCTGCTTCTGAACGATGCCACATACGTTTTGGATGAAGCTCTCACAAAGTTCCCCAAGATCCATGACCTTCAAGAAGAGCTGAGAAATCCTCACTCTGGCTTGACTGCCGAGGAGCGAACCACCAAAGAGGAGGAGCTCGCATCGGCAGAAAACCAAGCACAGTCATACATGCAGCTGACCAACGAAACGGTGTCCATGATGAAGCTGTTCACCAAGACCTTGAGCGCTTCGTTCACGATGCCGGAAATTGTGGATCGCGTAGCTGCTATGCTCAACTACACACTCGACACTCTGGTTGGTCATAAGTCGGCGAACCTGAAAGTCGATGATCCCAAGAAGTACGCATTCCAGCCTAAGACTCTTTTGGGTGAGTTTTTCGACATCTATCTCAATCTTTCAGTATCAGAGGCATTCATCGTAGCTGTCGCCCGTGATGGTCGGTCTTATAAGCCAGAGAACTTCGATGCGGCCACGCGCATCATCAGTCGATACAGCCTCAGATCTGGCGAGGATATCGCTGCATTCGAGAAGCTGAAGGAACGCTTCAAGATTGCTAGATTTAATGATGACCAGGAAGAGGAGGACATGGGAGAAGCTCCTGAGGAGTTCATGGATCCACTGATGGCAACGCTGATGACGGATCCTGTAATGCTGCCTGTCAGCAGAACCATCTTGGACCGAAGTACTATTCGCAGCCATCTTCTCAGTGATCCGAACGACCCTTACAGTCGTGCGCCACTTAAAATCGAAGATGTGATTCCCCAGCCTGAGCTACAAGCGAGAATTGAGGCGTGGAGAGCGCAGGCGCGAGCAGCGGCGAGAGCCGCAAGAGCAGCGAAACTGCAAGCTACTCAAACCGCGGCACCAGAGACCACTGCAATGGAAACTACGGAATAATAGATGATGAAAAGGGCATCGTACGGTGGAGTTGGTGCGCTTTGGCGTTCTTCGGAAATTTTTATGCATAGCTGTGGTCAAAATGGAGGCATGATTCCACCTAGCCATCGCGAGGTGGGACAAGATGCCCACAGCCAGCAGTAAAGTATCATACTGAGCGAATTGATGTCTTTACATGAGTCTTGATCAGCTGTTTATATGACAAGACTTTCGCTCTTACTGAAAATGACTCCATGCAAGGCGCAGCATAACGATGATCCGAAGGAGGACGTAAGAGTTGGCATGCTTGAGTAAGTGGACAACAGAACGTGCCCATGATTCCGCACTCACGGGGAGGTGTCAGCCTCAGGATATAGATGGAACGAAACGAGTGACTGCATCTGTATCATAATGCAAGATTCGGGCGATTGGCAGACATGAGAGCGCTCTGAATCCCATTCTTTTGGAGTTGAATGATTTATTCTTGGCTGTCAGGACCTAGACCCTGAAAATGCACAATCCCCTGCATAAGAATGAATACTGCATAACAAATGCATGGTGATGTAGTGATACCAGGCTAACTGAGCTCCGCTAAGTCCGGCACAGTCGCGAAAACCGCCAGCAGCTTTGTCGCCACTCAGCTCATGGCAGTTGTCAGCCTCGTCTCTTTGTCACCGGGACCGTGGAGACCCAGTCAAGTCATCCTCATCCTTGCTATCTCCCAAACATCCCCATTGTCTTGACACTGTCAATCAATCAGTCATTTCTCCTCTCTCCGCTCTTCTCCAAGACTTGATTAACCAGCAAAGCTCATCTAACGGTAATTGTGCATCTGCAGGGTCATTATGGTGGTGGTGTGAGGCCCTAGGCTGCCGCTTGCGACCATCCGGCTCTCTTAGACTTCGAGCGAACATCCTGAACCTCACTTTTCAAAATCTGGCACCGCAAATCGAGCCATGCCATGAAATCACACACCGAAGGCAAACCCTCGAAATACTGCCCTCGTCGATTCTCTGCCTGAGACTCTTCCCTTCAACTCAACAACCTCCAGCCACATCAACCTCCTCCGGACAAGAAGACATTCCACCATGCCTTCAAACCAATCCAATATGCAACGCGTTGCCCGCGGCCTCCTTTAGGAGATTCCATCCAAGCAGATTTCTGCCTTGGAACGGGGTTCGACCGGTCGCAATTCCAGCTGCAAAGACGACAAGTGTGTCCGATCGATCACAACCACGAGAGGGTGTTTTAGACAAGAATATGACGAGTTTGACGGAGATTAGAAGCGAGATGTCGAGAAGGTCAACGAGGATATTTGTAGAGGAGCAGGAGTTTGTCGACAGGACCAAGATCACGATGTCGGCCAGCTCGAGAGAGAGCAGTGTGGATGATATTGAGAAGGCGGCACACCAAACTAAGTCAAAGAGCACAAATGCCGGTGGTGATAGTACGCAACAAGCGATGGTCAACGTAGGAAGGAGTCTCGACATATTTCCAATTACCTCGGAAGATATTAACCTACACAGTAAGTTTTCTTATCTCTTCAATTCTTTACTTTGCTATTCCTGCCCTCCATTTACCCCAAACCGGAAGTTCTACGGCATCTGCAGTTCTATTTCAACTTTGTCTACCTTAAAGCACACAGCTATTCTACGTACAACTTTGCTAATATTCAAGTAGTCACCGAGAGTCTCCAAGCAGCCAAAGTCTCCACCAAGGCAAAGGAAGATGGCCGCCCAATCAATTTTGGCGTTGTTGTTCCCGGCAAGATATACCGGAGCAGCTGGCCAATGATCGAAGACTTCCAGTACCTGGAAACACTCCAATTACGGACAGTTATGTAAGTCGTCCAGCCAATCGAGCTGGATTGGTTGCTGATATTCGTGACAGCTCTCTAGTCAAGAAGGACTTAACTCCCGACTTCAAGGGCTTTCTCAAGAACAATCAGATCCAGCACAAGGTCATTGATATGCCTGGCACCAAGAAGGTCGACATCACCCAGGAGCTTATGCAATCGATCATGGAAGTTGTCCTCGATGAAGCAAATCATCCAATACTCATTCATTGTAATCATGGAAAGGTATTGCGAGGCTTCTTGATGCTCCTGACAAAAACTGACAGGTATCAAGCATCGAACTGGTTGTGCTGTCGGCGTTATTCGACATGTTGCTCGTTGGGATGTTGAAGGTATGCGGCTGGCCTTCTCTGATTCCTATGCTTTGAGACTTGCTTCGAACATTGGAAGATGCTTCGTTGCAAGGTCCCGTGCAATGACAGCTCAAAGCTGCGTAGGAAGCAGATCAGTGCTGACAGGATAACAGCTATTCTCGAAGAATACCGAGGATATGCGGAGCCAAAGATCCGAGACTGTGACGTGAAGTACATTACCAGCTACGAAGTCTCAAGTCTCCAGAATCTCTTCACCAGACCAAGGACTTCCAGTAGCATTACCGACCGAGACCGCAAAATCCTCAAATACTTCGTGCTGGCAGCCATTGTGCTAACAATTTGGATCGGAAGTCTCTGTTGGGCTAGTCACAGGGGCTTGGCCACCTGAATTTTGATTTCACGCGCAAAAAAAGCAACGGCGTTTATATGGAATATTGGGAAAGGTCATAAAGCATGGTGTGATGGTGTTTACAAATATAACTTGCTTTGCTTGCTATGGTTGAAGGGCGTTACCAACAGAACCAAGATCCTTGGGTTTAGAAAGTCGTCGGCGGTCTACGGATGTCTTGCAAGACGCACGGAGTTGGGGTGGAGAGAGAGTCCGCGGGCGGCATAGACTTGCCTACTTCTCTTTCTTTTGTCGCTGCATTTGGCTCGCCTTTTCGGCAAGTCAGGAAGGGAGCTTGTTCGAGTATCAAAAGAGATATTGCCTCCTGAGCTTGGGCTCGTGTGCATGCGTGCGTCTTGAATGTGTGCTGATGAAGGATGATGATGTGGCTAAGGCTGACACAAAACCTTTTCTACCATTCTTCGCTACTTTTGGATTGACAACAGGTTCTCCCGTCTGGCTTCTACGACAACATCTTTCGCATTTGCGTTGCTTGCTGACCCGCGCGTGTCTGGAAGTACTCGTCTAAAGTACCTCCTCAAAGCTGATTGAAATATAGAATGATAATACGAGTCTTCAAGGCCGCTTTCAAGGTTCTATGGTCATTCGGCAAGATCACCCAGCGTGAATTTACAACTGGGCATCTGCAAGTTGCTACCTATTCTTTGGAATCAAGCCTACTTGTGTTTTGAAAACTTTGACTGCCGGGATACTCACAAAGCAGCAGAAGAACACAATTCTTAAAAGGTCTTCAGGTAAGGACAGTCTTCAACTCAACTCCGTTGACTCAATTGAAATGGGCGCGGGTTCTTTCAGCTGTCATAAGCTCAGAGTAACGAAATGATGTTGTACCGTTACAGTCACTCTCATGCTATGCCGTCTCACTACCGAATGGCAAAAGTGTCATCAAGGTAAGCACATAGCTGAATTCGAGTTGCATCCAGCCAATAGGGCTGGATCCGAATTTCTTATTCTCATGACGTGGCTTTCACAGGCATAGTACTGTTAGCCTATAAGATGAGATGGACGACAAGCTTCATGGAATTGGTCAATTGCTAAAGTATTTAGAAGCATATCAGGCATGCTAGCTCTTTCATATACAAATGTTCTAATGACGAGCGGAATTTCTAACACCACAACACGTTTATGAACACATAATATTGGCGTCTACATTTAGCATTAAACAATACAATCGTTGACCCCGCTTCATCTTCTTCTCATGACCATGTGGTCTAATATTTTACAAGCATACAAAGCCTCTTCCTCTACTTCGCCAATACACATATCCATATATCCTCAAATCCACCCACACCATCCTCCCCTAGACTTAACACCAAGGTCCCCCCCTACGGCGCCCTACCCTCAACACTCCTCCTCCCAAAAGCATAAGTAACACCACAGCCCAGCACATTAGCACCAGCCAACACCATCGCCGACCCCCTCGTCAATCCCCTCGCGCCAAACTTATTCCCAATCCTGGAACTAAAGCTCGAGCCAGCGACCTTCCTCCTTCGTGCGAGTAAGAGGTAGAGCCCAGACCATGCGGCTGTGAGGCCCGCGGAGTCGACTTTGTAGGATGAGAGGTTGAGGTAGGTGCTGAAGAGGAGGACGGGCGGGAAGAGCATAGGGAGAGGTTGGAAGGGGCGGGCGTGGAGCGCCGTGATGAGGGTTGCGAGGAGGGTTGGGGGGAGAGGTGATTCTGGGCGAGGGCATTAGTTGAGAGGTTCATTGTAATTGGAGTGATGGGAATTGGAGGGAAGCTGGATTTGGTGGAATTTGAGAGGTTGAATGGGAGAAGGCTGAGAAAGTTTGACTTACTGCCCCAATCCATTGCGTAGGATATGGAAGCCTTTTTGACTTCTTCTTTGTCTGGAACCTCGGACGACATGACGGGCTGTTGGCTTCAATTGAATTGATTTGACCTTTGAGTGTTGAAAATGGAGAATGGTCAAGTCGAAGGAAGTAAACTAAACATCGTCATCGAGCCTCGTTAGGCGCATGGTTAGGTAGTTCATAAAGCGGCGTTGATGGAAGCTACCCTGCAGTGTAAAATTCACAGCATGCCACATCCGAAAGTGAGACCTATTCTGGGGAAGCAACTTGCGAAATAGGGAACAGGCTTGTTGAGCTCCAGAGCCCGAGGCTTGAAGGTCACAAACCATTCAATATGCTTACTTCGAGTGAGATTCATCACTCGAGGCTTGACGGCTTCTCTGGCCGCTTTTGTATTGACTAGGGTAGGTAGCATGTGACCGTACTTATCGATCAGTCCAAGCCGTACGCATCAAATCAGGAAGGCCATCAGCCTGTGCATCTGGCCATAACAAAAAAACTCCCCTCCAACGACGACAAACAATCCATCGTATTCCCCGAGCTCACACACATCCAGCTCCTGTTTGATATCTCCATTCCTGAGGACTCAACACAATTTCGCTGCGCAATGCCCGCAGCAACCGCCTCGGGCGCCGATGCGAATGCCAATGGCTCCGCGCGATCGCGCGAACACAAGCAAGGAAACCAAGACAAGGAAGTGAAGGAGGAGCACAGGCGCGAGATCTTGCGGATACGGAAATGCAACCCGCTGGCCTTCTACGACATCTTAAACCTGGAGGCTGTAAAGACGACGTGTACGGATACCGATATCAAGAAGGCGTACAGGAAGATCAGTCTATTGACTCATCCGGATAAGAATGGCCATGAACATGCAGATGAGTGCTTTAAGATGGTCAGTAGGGCTTTTGGGATCCTAGGGGATAAGGAGAAGAGGGCGCAGTTTGATAGGCATGGTGGGGATCCGGATAGTCGGTTTGGAGGGGGTGCGCCGCAGCAAAGTCCGTTTTCTGGGTTCTCGAGGGGAACGCCGAGGGCGAGTGGCGGTGGAGGGTCGATGTGGGAAGAGGAGATAAGTCCTGAGGAGATGTTTAGTAGATTCTTTGGTGGTGGTGGACTTGGAGGTGGATTCGGTCCTTTTGGTGGTAGGTCTTGCGAATTGATACTCGTGGCACAGGACTGACAGTTCTCAGGGGGAGGGTTCGACAATGGGCCAGGATTCGTGTTTAATATGGGAGGCGGACCTGGAATCAGAGTTCATCAATTTGGAGGAGCGAGACCGAGAAGAAGACCAAGAGATCCAAATGCGCCAGAGCCACCACCAGCGTCACTTCAGCAGACACTTATGGGATTGCTACCTTTACTGTTTATCCTGATATTACCTCTTCTCTCGTCATTATTCTCTGGAACAACAGCTGCAGGCCCATCAATGCGATTCGACAGCGCCGTTCCACCGCATACCATGCACCGCCATACACGGAAATGGAAGGTTGACTATTACCTGAATCCCACAGAAGTAGAAAACTACACGCCATCTCAGTTTTCAAAACTCGACCAGTCAGCAGAAATCAACTTCGTGCAAAGACTAAACGTGGATTGTCAACAAGAAGAAGCCGCTCGTCAAGATCTGGTCAACCAAGCACAAGGCTGGTTCTATCAGGATAGCGAGATGATGGCTCGGGCGCGAAAGATGGAGATGAAGAGCTGTAGACGGCTGGATAGTATGGGTGTCTCGAGGAGTTACTAGACCGATCCAACGTCAACTCATCTCTTACTTCGCCTTCTCATTCTCTGTACTAAGTTGGGGAATCTATGTTTCAGAATGTAGCATGGCGTTGGGCATTTTCAAGCAAGCATTGTTGGAAGGGTGGTGAGGCTTCGATTGACGATTGAATGGGCTTTCTCAGGTCGTCATTTCGTATCGTCATAATAGAGAATGCATTCATCTCCTACCTACAAGTATGGAACCACTCTTCATCCATGTTTTGATATCAATAGGCATTTCAGCCTCATCCGTCGTCAAGTGTGGTCCTGCTTGTTGTTTTACCTGGGGGAATTCTTGTTTTGATGTTTTGGAATCACATATGTCACGATTGTCAAGAGTGCTATGATTGTGAAAAAAATGTCAGACAGGTTCCAAGTCTCAGCCTTGTCAAGCCACAGCCTCGCGAATGTTCCTCGACCACAACTTAACAGATATTTCATTTTTGAGATCCTACTGCAGTAGAGAGATAGATGAATGTTTGTAAGCTGTCATACTGAATACAATCTTAATGGGAACTTATTGAAGTGGTCTTTTAAGTGTGATTCTTCTTATCGACTACCTTATCGGTGACGCTCCGAGACTTGACACTTTTCAGTTGCCAGAAGAGCTTCTGGAGATTTGAACAAATACACCACCTCGCCATGTCTCGCTCACTAGATTTTTCTCAAGTTTTGCCGTAGTACCAATGGCAACTCCTCCGTTTGTACCATCTAATTCAACGGTCAAAACATCACAGATCACAACTGCTCGCACAAGCTGCCCGCCATGATTCTTTCAGCCTTACGCCTGCTTGTCGCAGCGCTCCTCATTCTGGTTCCTACAGCTTTCGTAAGTTCCACATTACACTTTTGAAGCGTGCCTACTAACACCAGACAGCTTAGACTTCTATACATCCTTCCCTCAACTTCGCGACGGCGTTCGAAACCCGTCCGCTCAGCTGTTTCGCACATGGTCGTGGTCCTAGGCTCAGGCGGACACACGGCAGAGATGATGTCTCTCCTACGAGACATAGATCCCCGACGATATACGCATAGGACATACATCGTGTCTTCAGGTGACAGCTTCTCGACTGGAAAAGCGCTGGAAATCGAGGGGGTTATACAGGGGAAGCACAAGCTCACGGCGCAAGATCAAGTGGGGCAGGAACAGGAACAGGAACCGACGAGAGCTGGAGAGATGAGTCTAGAAACTGGAACTTGGGACGTCAAGACCGTTCCGCGAGCAAGGAAGATCCATCAGCCGTTATATACCACGCCATTCTCGTCACTGTGGTGCTTCGTTGGGTGTCTGCGTGCGCTGGTCGAGACAGCGCGGACTTCTAAAGCTACACCTTTCGAGTACCCGGAAGTGATCATTACGAATGGACCAGCTACGGCGGTGATGGTACTTTTGGCTGCTATGTTCTTGAAATTTGTGGGTGTGGCACCGATGGACAAGATGAAGACTATATATGTGGAGAGTTGGGCGAGGGTTAAGACGCTGAGTTTGAGTGGGAAAGTGCTATTGAGAATGGGGATTTGTGATAGATTCTTGGTGCAGTGGGAGGCTTTAGCTAAGAGGATCAATGGAGAGGGGGATGGGAGGAGGAAGAAGGTTGAGTGGGTCGGATTTCTGGTTGACTAGTGTTGCAATAAGATGTCAAATCCAGCTGCAGTGCCCCTTGTGGAATCTATTTCCCCTTGTAGCTGCGGCTAATCTGAAGGCAATGATTGGAACTGGTATCAAGGTTGTAAGGCTGGATGGACGGTGAGTGACTTTAGTAACAGCCTTGTATTGGGAGCGGAGCATCATGTCACATAGGTTGATTGGAACCGAGAGACTTGCCGCAAATACAAGTTTGTATATACATAGACAAGCACGAATGTTGTACACTCTATCATCCACACATCATCTATCGAACAATGGTCATACAAGAGCGGCTGGCTCCTCATCAGGAAGTACGGCGCTACCCTCCTCCTCTGCCCCGACCCCGGTGTAGGCTGAATCTCTCTGTATCGTCATAGTCTCGACCTCCTTCAGAGCCCATGCTTTCCAGGACTCGTAAGCCTTGTCTTCAAGCTCCATTCCGACCTCGATAGCTCCCTTGCCGAAGTATGCTCCTGTCCACAATGCTTCCTCATGCTGTATCTTCCGCTCAACTTCCTCCTCGTGCCGTAGAGCGTAGAACTCCTTCCGAGCTACATCGTATGCTTGATTACTGCTCATACCTTGGTTGTTGATGAGCCAAAGCTGTCTTTGAATAACACTGACATGCTGTTAGAACCTGATTGTGCCAATTGAAGCTGTCCAAACCTACCTCTCTCCATTCAGCTGTCTCCCAGGCTGCTGTATCCGGCTCCAATCGCATCTCTGGCCATCCTTTCCATCATTTTCCAATACCACCCGCGGTCTTGCCAGCTCCCATGGGTGATCTCCATAGAATTCCAGCCGTAGTTTGTCCTCCTCATACACGATCGGTTGTGGCCTGAACATTTTGCTGGGCTTGCGGGTTTTGGATTTGCGGGTGACTTCCCGATGCTGGACAGGTTGTGTTCGAGTCAAGATCTCTGATGGAGGGATTGATCCAATTGTCTTGAACCACGGTGGTGCTTGAGATATACTCCCCGTCTCGAGCAATTGCGATGCCGTTTGGTAAACCCGTGAGGGCTTTAGATTGAGTCCCCTCATTATGCCGGACACTTCAATGTCTTTGCAATGTATTAGTATTATAGAAGCGCTCGTGGCATGTATACTCACTGTGTCTGGGTGGAGGTTGAGGTCTGGTGCTTGTTGAACGTTCTCGGTATTTTACTGTAGACCCGCGCTCGGCAAATGCCGTCAAAAATTATATACACCCAGTCGCGACTTATATCTCCCATTTGCAATTCTCCATTCGCCCCCATCAACGACCAACAACAAGGGAACAAAACTTTGTGGTATTGTTACCTCCAATGCCTCTGCAGGGACGGTGACCATCAAATTCAATATGTCAGGACGCTCATGTCCCTCTTTTGCAGCTCCTCCCCTTCGACGAGCAGGCCGATTTTGTCAAAGCTAGCTCCTCGACAGGTCCTTTCCTTCCTGTATCCCATCGAGCTTTCCAGGGATACGAATTCTCAAGCCAAGAGGAAACATCGCCGATCTCACGCTTCAATTGCATCGGCTTCCATTGGATTCGAAGCATGGTTCGTCAAGTCTCTTGTAGACGCGGGCAACTGCCACAAACAACCTCGAAAGCCTTTACAATTAAGTACCTTTTTTACAGCCAATCGACCACGGATACCCTTAGGGAAGCGGGAGTCACATATTGTATCATTTCAGAGACATCAGCACACTCAGGATGGTGTCGAGGAGGATCCGCAGGAGAAAGCTGTTGATAATGGGAAAGGCGCCGTGGAAGAGCTGCCTCCAGAACCAAATCGAACACGAGAAGAGCTTTTGGAATTGGTAGACCAATATGAAGGGATACAAAATACGGACCAGCTTCCAGTACTGGAGCCACCGCCTCGTTATCCGCCCAGCGATGGGCCCAAAATCACAGTTTCTGACAAGCCCGAGGATGAGTGGCCTCCTCCGCGTTACACCTGGCCCGCAGATACCGACACGAATATAAAACTTTTCGAGCTTGACACATACCTCAAAGAAGTCGAAGACAAAGATCCTCAAGAGATATACCACCTGTATAGAGCTCTGCCTACTCCGCGGGCTGCATATCTCCCGTCCAAAATGCGGCATGCCATGCTTCATTACTTGTCAGTTGTGGAGAAGAAAGACGAGCATTCTATGCTTCGTTATCTGTCCGTAGTCGATGACATGAAGCGATGCGCTATCCCATTGCTCGTCTCTGAATGGAACAGTGCTATCTCTTTTGTCGCCAGTTATGTCAATAAGATCACAGAAGTCGAGGTCGAGGCTGCACTGCAGATGTGGAGAGAAATGGAGCACGTATCGGGTGTGAAAGGAAATGAAGCTACTTTCAATGTCCTCTTCGACGCAGCATGCAAGGCTGGCAAGTTCGTTCTGGCCGAGATGATCTACAATGAGATGGAAAACCGTGGGTTTTCAATGGATCGCTTCCACTATGTAAGCCTCATTTTCTTCCACGGCCTCAAGAAGAACGCCGATGAGGCTCGGGCAGCATACAAAGCACTTGTGGAGGCCGGCGAAATCGTGGACACAGTGGTTTTGAATGCCATGATTTCGGCTCTCGTTCGATCATCAGAACCAGCAGCAGCAGAAAACGTTTACGAACGTATGAAGAAAATGCATTTCGGGCAAAAGCATCCCAAGCTACCGCAAAGGGATTGGAAAAAGCGGCGGGCAGTCAACCTCTCATTAAAATTAATGGGTCAATTGTCTAGAAATGACCTCGAGCTGCGGGAAAGTTTTCAGAGCGAGTCCATGGTGGCGCCTGATCTGCATACCTATCGGATTTTGATCAACTACTCCGCTGTCAAAGCCGGCGACCTCCAGATGACTGTTCGACTTCTTGACGAAATGAAAATCTTCGAGATTCATCTGCACGGGGCTCTTTTTCTGGCTGTCTTCAGAGGCTTTGCTACTCACGGTGGAGTACGCTATACAGAATGGGATGAATCGCGTCTAGAATCCGTTTGGAACTCCTTGCTCAAGTGCATTGATGACCAAGCCGAAGACGTACAACTGTCGAAATGGCTGATCTCTTGGGCTCTTTGGGCTTTTGGAAAGTGCGCAGGAAAGGCAAGAACGATGGCTGCTTGGGAGGAGGTCAGAGAGAGGTGGACGGATCCTACTGAAGAAGAGCTCGACTTTGTGCTAGGGAACTTGAGATCGGTTCTGGACGGTCCGGACTTGGTTGCCAGACGTCGCGACATGTTCTTAGGCTAAAGTCATGTATGGAATATTGTAAAGTAAGATGTTGGAATAAGCCTGGATGAGCTGTATATATTATGTACAGTAGGGATATATAGACGGGCAAGTGCTTTTGTGCTGGAGAAGCTGATGATACCAGTTTCTTTTCAAGTACATGATTTTATTACAAGGCGAGCTCATTCGAAGTGAGCAATCGGGGCCATTCTTCATCGTGTCCAAGCGTGTTTCAAGTCACATGAGCCTCAAAGCCGCCAACCCTCTCTTTCATCTCTGGTTATGTACTACTCTTTTATTTGAGCTTGAAGTGGCTGCGACCTCAAAAAATGAGGATATACGTACATTACTCTCAGCGCCGATCGCCGCTGCTTTCAGACCGGATATTCGGATTTGACACAACGATGGCGGTGCCTATATCATCTTCCTCCAACACTATGCGTGATCATCGTCTGTCCACGTTGTTACGATATGTCAACTTCCTGTTAAAATGTCAGACGCTTCTTGAACCGCGCTACACATCTCTCCTAATCAAAATGAAGCTTCTCTTCTTCGCCCTCAGTGCCTCCGCAATTCAAGTTGACCTAGGGTATTCCATCTACGAAGGATCTCTCTAATCAGGTCTCAATGTCTGGCAAGGCATCAGATATGCCGCCCGGCCTGAACGCTGGCAAGCTCCTCAGCCGCCGGTCACGGACCGGAAAGTCATCCAAGCAAACGGCGTCCCCAATCAATGTCTTCAAGCAGGAAGCAATACTGATGTCCCCAGCTCTGGCCTTGATTACGCTAATCACCCTTTGGGAGGAATAGGCTCTGAGGATTGCCTGTACTTGAGTGTGTACGCGCCTCCCAACGCTCGCAGCTTGCCCGTTGTAGTCTGGATCCACGGCGGTGGCTATGGCCTCGGAAATGGCAACCAGAACCTCCTTGATCTCATACTGGCGAACAACAAAGCTTTCATTGGTGTCACGATCCAATACCGGCTTGGTGCACTTGATTTCTTTTCTTCTGATGAGGCCGATCGGTATGGGACTGTGAATGCAGGACTTAAAGATCAGACGTTTGCGCTGAGGGGGGTGCAGAAGTATATCCAGCTTTTCGGTGGAAAACCGAGAAGTCACGATATTTGGGGAGTCGGCTGGGGCGGGGAGTGTGATGCTTCAGTCGACCATTTATAATGGTAAACTTGGGACTTCAATGTCTAAGAATGTAGGTCGCTTAACCCCTGAAATGCTCGCTTCGTTTTTGAGGTCGGCTTACCGAGACAATAAAGGCTGTTTGATTATCAGCATTTCAAAATGTTAGAGAGATCGTGGATTTCAGTGGCGCTTTTGGGGAAGGAGGGCTAAAAAATCATCAGGTTATTGCTACATCACCATACCTACCTACGCAGCACGATTACAACTCCTACATCCCAACGCAATCTTATTACGCTTTCGCACTTGCAGCTGGATGTTTTCCTGGAGTCGCAGTCGGAAGCCCGTCAGGCCAAGGCGACATCTTCAAATGTCTCCTCGAACAGAGCACCGATACCATCCGTAACGCAAGCGCCATCGTAGCGTCGTCTGGAAACTACGGAACCTATGGATTCGCACCAGTAACTGATCGTAAATATCTCATGCAGAGACCGAGTGTGTAGTTCAAGAAGAAGCAGGTGAACGGGCGGAGTGTTTTATCGGGTGTGAGTACAATCTACTTGGGGGTTACAAATACTAGCTAATGTCTTGCGACAGAATAATGCGGAAGAAGGCTCAAACTTCGTTCCCCAAAACATCACGACCGAAGCACAGCTAGTAGATTACCTTACGGAGATATTCCCACTGTTCTTCAAAGATGACATCTCCAAGATTCTTGAAGCTTATCCATCGAACATGGGCGACGCAGTAGGTGTCAACTTCGCTACTCTCGGAGCTAGTGGTCCGACAGCACTTGACCAAAGCGCCGTTGGAACGGAACAGCAGCAGCGTGCAAATATAAGGATCCATCATCTCGAACTTATGACGAACAGTAAAGACTAAACCAGACCAGAACATCTATGCTGAAACAACATTCGTCTGTCCATCATACTGGCTAGCAGAAGGCTTCAGTAGTCCAAGCCACAGCGCATACAAATATCAGTACTCCGTTCCAGTAGCGATTCACAGCACGGAAGAAACGGCTTATTTCGGAGGGTCCCAGCCTAAATATCGGGCCAGATTTCATGAAGGCTTTTATGAGTAACTTCTTAATCTTCCCCAAGCATACAGAACCATTTGTCATGCTTGAAGCCCATGGACTAACATCGGCCCAGCAATCTACGGAGACTTCATCAGAAAAGGCGACCCCTCAATCTCATCCTCGATCGCCTACGGTGACCACGCAAACACCACGAGAAGCAAACCCAACCCCATCTCAGATTGGCCACGCTATACCGTCGATAAGCCACTTCAGATCAACTTGAATGAGACAGGAGGTCAGGAGTTTTCGGCTCTGACGGGTGGGTTTCTAGATAAGCTTGTTTTTGCGAGAGAGCATCAGGGTCCAGGACTGAGGAATGATATTAGGTTGGTGAATGCGTATGATTGGGAAGGGGGGAGAGGGAAGAGATGAGAGATTTGGAGGGAGATGGGAGCGCTGGTGCCAGAGTGAGGTGTGATGGGTGGTTGGTTTGGGACGGAAACGAGGAAGACAAGATCATGTGATAATAATAGACAAGTACCTCGAAGTCCCTGGGAGGTACTTCAGAGCTTCACTGGCGATCTCGATGTGAAACGCCTGAGATACTGAAATTCACAAGGAGACGAAGTAGATGATTTTTAATGATTTATTCTTGATATCTTCCGCCCCCACTCTCCTGTCTATCTTCTCTACCCCAGTGACGCACCATATCTACACTGTCATTACTTCATTCGCTAGACTGCGCTCTCCCCTACGACCCATATTGGCATCTCAGGTAACAGCCGCCATATTCACACTTCGACCTCCCCAGTTCTTCTCCTCTCCTTCTCTCCTCCCGACCAATAATATATACACGTCTCCTGTCCTCTTGACTCTTGTCTTTGTCTTTCTTTCGCTCCAAAAGCCCTGAAGCGCCGGTCCTGTATCTTTTCCCAGTATCCCTGTCTAAGAGCCAAACCCAGCCAATCTAGACCAGGCACCAGGCTGTTTCCGTTCCATTTTCCAAACACCAAGAGAGCAAAAAAGACAATACAAAATAAACTTTATCAAATAGACAATAAGGTGATCTGCCCTCCGAAGAGAGAGATGTATGTGCTCGTGACGCAAACGTTACGAACCGAGAATCCAAAAGAAAATAAATATCAAAAATTTGCAAGGAGTGTATCGAGGCTAGCGTGCTAAGGAGCGTGGGGTATCTTTCTTTCTCTCTCTTTCTAAAGTCCAAATCTTTGACGCAAGAAGAAGCAGAATGGCCGTAAGATTCGTGAAGGTTCTGTTCGGTTGTTACATGGTCCCCAAGAACAACAGTAACAAAACCTTTTTGTTTCGCAATTAATAACGAAAAATGAAAATAGTAATTAGCCGTGAGGCGAGGCGAAGATCGATTCGCGAAATTCTAGGAACGCCCTAATCCGACAGGAAATTTCTCGGCGAAGAATTTGAAGAGCTTCGCTTTCTTGGATGGGCTGCGTTGAAGTTGTGCGGCGACTTGCACCATGGGCCCGACGATGTCTTCGTCGCCTAGTTGAGGGAATTTGCCCTCGCTTCGAGGGTCATTTAGTGATGGAATTTTGGTCATGATGTTTTTGCTGTTTCCCTCACCAAGAGTAGTGTGCTTCAGCGTCGCAAATGCATCGCTGCCGCTCTCTACGGTATTGGTAATGGTGATCTCGTTGTTGTTTCTCCAGGCCGCATCGATGGCTGCCCACTTTTGTTCTGTGAGCTTGTAGGTCTTGGAGGTAACGCCATAGTGCTCGCCAGTTCGGACGAGATGTTTCGTGTAGTTGCAACGGGCAAGGTCCCAGTTTGCGCGTAGCTGTCGACAGGCCTCGAGGTCAAAGCTCTCAGGGATGTAGGGTTCAGGGTAGATTGTAAAGTTTGCATGGCCGAGCTTGTTGGCCCATTCGTCGTTGGGGTCAGCAATGACGATGGGTGGAATTTCGGATGATGGCACCAGATGGCCTGGGCGGCTCACGGTGCTCCGGTGAAATGAAGAGATTGATGGTTTGGTGCTAAGAGGTGGTGAGGGCATTCCCGGTAGTTGTGGGGTGGCTATCGCATCAATTGGTGTGACGGATCCAGAGAATGGATCATGTGCTTCAGCGACGGAAGGTGATTGCAGTGGTGATTGCATTGATATCTGCTTCGTATTGGCCGATGCATCCATCATCAATGGAGGAAGAAGTGGCGTAGTAGCGAAGCCCTCCTCGTGATCCGAACCCTCTCTGTTAGCTTTCTCGATGTCAATCGGAGCGGCCATCGACACTGGTGTCTCGTCTCGACCATCGAAAATACTCTTAGTCGGAGTTGGAGGCATTTGAGCCTCAAATGACTTTTCAATCGCTTGTCGTGCTGAGTTGGAGACAGACGACGAGCGACTCGACGCGCCGCGCGAAGCAGCATTATCTCTCTGGGCTTCTGAGTTGATTGAAGCGGCGCTTGATCCTTTTCTCATTCTCCATTTTCGCGAAAAGGATGGAAATCGCGTCCCAAATCTCGTCGCAAGACCGGTAAGCGGCGACTCAACAGCTCTTCGCTTCTTATTCCGTGGACTTGTCGAATAGTCCCCGTCGCTGAAAAAGCCGTCGGCTAAGTCATAATCGAACTCCGCTTTTGTGGACAATTGCACTGAACTTTGAGCCATGTTCCCTGATTGATGTGTGCATTGATAATTATCGCCTGAAATTATTGACAAGCATTAGCTCTCGGATCAAAACAATGTTTGTTGACGACCCCACGATGTTTCGACTTACACAAACAATCGTAGAGATCATCCTCGTCATCGAACATGTCGAAATCCTCCTCTCTTTCTTGCGGCTCCTCTTGAACATCTGGTAAAGATCGCTTGCTGGCTTTTGTCCCAATGAAGGTAGGTGAAGATGGGCTGTCGGTTGTCGAGTTGTGGAATGAAGACTCCACTGAGGATGCGGAACTGGGGTATCGCATATGCCCCCGCGTTGAAAAAGTCGGTGTTACTGGAGATGGAATGTCGGATGCCGAAGAATTCTGCGTGTAGAATGATGAAGATGCGAGGTCAATTTCTGCATCAGACATGCTCTCTCTCTTCCTCCGCTCCTCTACCAACTGCGGAAGCAGAAGTGGCTTAAGCTTGGGGCTCATAGTTGTTGTGTTCTGATTTGGTGACTTTGATGTTGGAAGGAAAGTGTGGCTGGTCGCATCCTTATAATGCGAGTACAGGCATTGTGGAATATCCGGTATCTTGTAATTGAGTCAGGTGCTGGTACGAGTGTTCGCAGTGTACGTGGTCACGATCTGCTGGAATAAGTCGCTCGATTTCGAATTGTCCACGTAGGAGTCAGTTCAATGGATGCCGTTGTCGATGTGATGCTGCGAGGACTTTTTTTTCGCCAATCAGACTTTGCTTCGCGTAAAAACAGGGTGGGCAGGGTTTTGTTTTGGAGCACCACTTACAGCACTGGATGTCAGATTTCCACTGCAATGTTGGACGAATGGCAATTGAAGCTGTGAACGACGTGATGCGACGTGATAGGGAGGGGAAGAGTGAGAGGGACAGCGAAGAGAGAATTGGGAGCAGAGGGCAGACGGAAGTGGGTTGGGGATGGGCACTGATTTTGTGCGTGCAGCACTCTGCACTGCTGCTCTGTTGTGATCCATCCTCGACCGTAACCGTTGGGCTACGGTACGGTACCGCAAAAGCACCTCCCATGCCCTCACGCCAGCTTAGTCCATCGATAGGGGAGCCCAAGCACGGGAGAACTTCCCCTAGTTGACCTAGGCTGGTTAGACTCCGAGAGCTTCCTCCTCCTCTCCCTGGCCTTCCCAATCTTTATCCCATGTCCTTGGCACGTTGGCCCTGCTGGACCAACGTGAATCCTTGCGATGGCGAGGGCGAGCTAAATCGTTGGGTGCACTGGTGGCAGTGGTGGTCCCTGAAGCCAAAGAGCTTTCCGCCTTCCCAACACGCATCTAGGAAGGTCGTGATTCATAGTGTATGATATCAGTCCGGGGAGTTATCACAAGCTGCACCCCGAATTTCATGTCTTTTTCTTGCGGCGAGTCTACTCGAGTACGTTGGCCCATTCGAATCTGGTGGGTGGAAGACAGATAGCTTCCCCCCTGCTTTGCTCTGATCATGACCCAGGAAGAGCCTGCAGAAAGAAGCTCCAGAAATCCCAGCGCTGGGGGGGGGGGCCAGGGCAGAGCTCGGGGGCAAGGGTTCCTTCTTCGTCTTCGCTGAGGACCTTCCATCAGGCCCCTGCACGACGAAACGACGGGTCGATAAGCTCCCTGGTCCATATCCGCGCCGTTTATGGCTGAATTCCGTCACTCTAGCGCCTAAAGCTTCCTCCTCATGCTGTGTGATGGTGATGGCTGCCACAAATTGTGGCATGCTTAGCGAGCCTATCTCAAGCCTGCCGGCCTGTACTTGCCTCAGTCATTCAGTGCCACATGTCCTGCCGAGCAAGCCAGCTTCGGAGCAAACGCAAGCTCAACTTGCTTAAGAGGGAGCGACAAACTAGGACCTAAGGAGGAGAGGCGCCGAAAGAAGGAATTTGCCGAAAGTCTTCGACAAGATTCCAGTTCCCAGGCTGTGGACCTTTTCTGTGGACCTGTGGAGCATGCTGAAGAAAGTCAAGACCCGAGGGATAACAAAGCCTGAAGAGGGTTGGGAGGAACATGAGCACAGCGAAGAGCCGTGAAAGTCACAGGCCCCGTCTGAGACATCCGCCGGGTACCTGCACCTGCCTGAGGAATTCCGACGATCTGTTCGCGACTCAATTGGGCTGGTTCTTGTTGTTTCACACCCATAGAGAAAAGCCTCCCGCGGCTTTGTTTCGGTGACCAAGAGTCACATCTCACGAAGGTCATTACGACTGGTAGCTATGATAGAAAAATGCGATGAAATGCACAAGGGATGACTTCATCGTACGTAAGGTACGTCTGGGAGGATTTAGAGAGGGTGTGGTGAAAACCCTGAAGAAGCACTCGAGCACATCCTTTCGCCGTGGTCTAAGGCCCGCGGAAGCTGCATCTGAACGTCCCGACGGCGGGTCTTGATTGGATTGTGCCTGTTTTCCTGGGGCAAGGTTTGCCCGGGCCATCCTGACCTGCCAGGAACAAAATGATAATGGGCTCAGTCCATGCCTCAGAGTTAAGGACGAAGCCCCGTCTGCGCCGGTTGCCCAGTGAGCATGGTCAGGAAAAGACACACGAAGAACATCGCACATGCTGCAGAATCCAGGAATTGCCGAGCGTGGTATGATTTGGATGGCCTCAATCATGAGTGGTCTACTTGAGCATTATGCTCTGCATGGCGAGCCTTCTGCAGTTCTCATGATTAAATGCAATTTGTGTTGGGATCCGCTCCGTCTTTCTCCTCAGGGCATTGCTGCGCTGGAGAATTCCTCGCTCCACACTTTCAACTCAGCGATCAGCCACCTGGCTATGCTGGTATGCTGCGCTGCTCAGGAGGTTGAAGGTTCACAGAAAGCCAAACACCCACCGGTGTTTCTACGAAAGTCTGTTGTCTGCAAAAACTGACAGAGCGTCAGTCCGAGCATGTCAATAGTGTGACTGCGACGTCGATACAACTGTGGGGGCTCGGGGTTCTCACGGCGTCGCCCCAAGATGAGTTTGGTTGTCGGCCCACATGCTGATCGGGAGGTCCAGAACAGCCTGTAGAACTTTGGTCCACCGACGGACTGGAACGGTCCCACTAAATCACGATTCGGTCGTGGATCCCCCCATCCGTCAATACTGCAGATCTATGACTCTATTGCCTTTGAAAAAGTCATGCCGATTAATAACAAATAACGCGAGATGAAAACTCGAACTGCCACCACTATTGCCGTTCGCCAATTGCTTTTGAAATCGATGATCGAACAACGGATCTTTGTTGAAATGCTGCAGCAAGCTTTATGGATTGTCGAGACTGATTGTGACGTTGTATACCCCACTGCATGTCAACCCGATTCGGGAGATGCGAACCTGATCGACAGATGTGTATGTCAGAGGATATACTTGAGATGCACTTAATTGGCTGTATTCTGAATCCTTGACAAGCCTCCTAGTCAAGTTAAAGTATTGCTCATTGCATCACTTACACTTAATAATTTTCCGACTGGACTCCTGCCGAATTGTTCCTTCGATATGCAGGTCATCAAATATGTCGACGTACTGATTCAATTTGCCGAGGCCATATTGGCACTCTTCTGAGTGCAGAAGAACTTTTGACGACCGCCTCATTCACCCCAGTACTATTGGGAGAATGTTGGGACTGTAACAAACCCGGAAGTAGGGTCCACTTGGCAAAGATAGGAAGCATGTTGTCACTTGTCAATTCCTGTCCCTGCACCTAATTCTGCGGGTGTAACACTGCAAGCCATTGAGAGTGCCCGGATTCGATTCAGCTATATGATAAGCATGCAGAGCACATGGTATATTAATGCAAAACATCCATTCTTGTACAACTCGCGCAGGCGATACGTGATTTGTCAAGTCCAGTGTCGAGTCCAAGTCTGTTGTTCAACCTCGTCCCCGAGAAACTGCATGGTTCAGTATGGATCTGTTCAGATTGAATGATGACTGCATGGCGCGAGCGTACCTTGAATGCTACTTCTGTGATATCCTGGAAACCCTCGCTCATCTGTGGGCGTTTGTACCTGGTAGCAAAGCTCCTGAAGGCCATGCCGGGAAGTATCGTACGTTTTTCGGGGTTCATCTGCTCTGGCAATTAGCAGTAGGTTCACATGCCAAGTTCTAATTTGGGCAATGGCAACACAACAGTCTTCCCACGACAGATTTATTGGTTGGGCAACAGGGGACTGCATACTGTGTTGTTGAGTGCTCGCACGGCGTCGTTGTGCTCACAAATCTGAGATCCTGCTGTGAACAGCACGCAGCGAATTGGGACAGAATGCTTAGCCGCCAGTTCTATCCATTTCTTTCGCACGTCGGGATCTGCGTTCGTATTATCTACATTTTACAGTAAGTCAATGCACACGTTAAAATGTGGTACTGGGCTCTCAGCGACCACATACCGATTGCAACAGCCTTGCCATCCTCAAGGTACTCTGCGGCGACCCTAAGACACTTTTCTCGCTTTTCAAATATCAGATGATTTTGCCGGAAGCGTGCATATCGTGCAACTTACCGACTTCAGAATATCTTGGTTGACTCTTGCGTATCCTAGAGGCTCTAGATTCTTCCAGTAGAATGTCGATTTTCCTGCAGCTGGGCTGCCACAGAATAGAACAATGTCGCAGGGATTCTTCTTCCTGTAGGGTTCGAGGACTAGAAGGAGTTGAGCCAGGGTTCGTGTTGATCATGAAATCTAATTTCAACGCACCTTCATCTGCAGATAGTTTGATGTATTCATTGGGGTCGAACGTCCTTGTAAATGGGCGCGGTGCTTCGCCAAGGAAATATTCCTCTGGGGTGTAGAATTTGATGCCAACATTGTGCGCAAAGTTACTGCTCCGTGTTAGTGCATGCCGCACATAATGTCTGAGGAGGAGACAAACCGATCAGAACACGAAAAGTCCTTCGGCTGGCTATTCAACGCTTCACGACCTGCAGCATCACCAACAAAAATCGAATTCTCGAGGTCGAGATTTTCCGGACTCATGCCGTAGTCGTCAAGGAGTTCTGTCCACATTCCTGTCCTTGGCTTCCGATAGATGTCTTTGCCAGTAGCTGCGTATATGCTTATCGGGATGTCCAGCTGACCGAAAACGGCTAAGACTTTGGTCTTGAACGTGGTGAGTTTGGACATATTAGCTCGCGGGCCTTTAGCATCTGGCTTCAAAGAGATCCCAGCTTGGTTGCTGACTACCACAACTCTGAAACTGTGTAATCGTGAGTAACGTGCTGCTTTGATAATGGGATTTTTTGTCGACGTACCCATCTTCAAGGTACAATCTTCGGAGCGTGGCAGGCACAGATGAATGCCACCACTTCCAGTCCTTGGCCTCGGTAGCAAACTTCTTGCCTGATGAAGTCTGAATGAGAGTTGAGTCCTGTGTGTTGCATGACACGTCAGATGATGTCCTCTAAATGCCATTTGAAGGATGAAGATCAGGCTTACGAAGTCGAACGCTGCTATCTTGCGACGTTTTGCATCTCCACCGGTGGGTTGTTGGTCTTTTGCGGCATCCTTGGCTGGCTCGTATTTGCCAACGAGGAGGCTCTCTGGTGCATCATCATTCGGGGCTCGCTCCTGCCACGTGATTTTCTCGGGTGGCTTCTGGGAAGATGGAGTGAAGAATGATGCGACAGCGGTTTCTATCAGCAGGATGTCAGCTTATCCATATGGGCTCCAGAGCCATTGGAGGAACGCACGTGTTGTGTTGGACTGGAGCTTGCGTCGCAAAGGAGGAGGGGAGACGGGGGCATTGTGGTCGAGCTTTCTCTTTGGGGGTATTGGAGGGCTCGCCATAGTGACAAGATATCTCCGAAGAATTCGTTTCAGTAGGATCTCCAGCGCGAGGCAGATAGTCTTCGTGAGTCGAAGTGTTGTTGTTCGAAGAAAGTCGAGATAGGGTTGTCGCCTAATTAAGTTCAAACGCGTGGGACGTGCTTGCCAGCTCGCGTAGTCACGTTTTGTGTTCGGGCTTTCTATGCATCTCCACGTCTTCCTGGAAGCATCTTCATTTTACAAAATACTATTCTCGGACGATAGACACTTCACACAATATTGTGTCGTCAGATCTCTATTTCCTCGTTCTGTGTGCTATTCGGAACAATCTTGGCCCATGTCGATTTGATGCTAAAGCTTGTCGCTCAAAGCTACCACAGCTTCGCAAGCTATAGGTAAGGTTGAACTGCGGCAATGGTGATCGCATCTATAGCTTCTTCTTCACTTAATCATATGTCTGCTATGCTTTCGATATGAGCATGGAGAGGTAGGCAGTCTGTGCTATTCTCACGCGAAGAAACTACAAAGCTAGCTACCAGAGATACGAGCACGGAACCCGCAAGGCTCAATATCTGACTGCTCATAGGTAATCCCGCGCTTGGTATGTATTGGACTGTTCTTTTCGATATCATTCCTGATCTGTATGCTACTGGTCACATCTGGCCATCATGTGGTTCGATTCTACTTCGAGTTCACCGGAGTTTTTGTGGCGTTCAGCCTGCATCTTCCTTCGACGTCTGACTGGCTGCCTTGTCTTCTCGCCTTAATCTTTCCACTTTGGGTCCACCGGAGTTTGTCATGATGAGGCTGTGGAATTTAAAAGGCCTTTTGTCCAGCACCTTCTGTTCAAGAACTTCATACCTACTATTTCTAAAAGTTCTGAGCAGACACTTGAAGGACCTCCCTATCACCCATATATGGTATTCTTACATCAGTCCAAATCGTCTAAGCGGCGATAATCTCGAACGCAATGTCGGATATTAGCAACAACCCCTTTTCCGATTTCATTTTCTGGGACTCTGATGTTCTGCAGTCTAGCTTTGTGCCCCTTTCTTCGCCTTTGGAAGACCGCCTCGATATCGACATGACAGAAATGTTTTCATTACCCGATCCGTTTTCATTCCTCGATGCCGCAGAACTCCACAATATCCAGCACAATATAGACTCTCAGGTGTATGCAGGATTACCTTCGTCGGCTCCTGGAGCCACGCTTCAGGGCTCTGGCCATCTTCAAATCTCTTGTCTTAGCTTTGATCCTCAGACGTTGAGCCGGACCGATAATGCCCATCTTGAACATTGTGATCAAGCACTTCCTCCTAGGTCGATCAATAGAGATACATTTCCATCGCAGTCAGATGATCCCACGCTTCAAGGGTACTTACACGAGTTCGTTGCTGGCCCAAGCACTGTGCTTGTGAAAAGAAAGCGAAAGCAATTTTCTCTCCAGCGGCGCAAACAAGTTGAGAATCTACGGAAAGTTGGAGCATGTCTACGATGCAGGCTTCCCAAATCAGCAGTAAGGAGTTATCTTGTCGCAACTTCAGACTAGTCATAATATTTAGCAGTGTCAGCTGAGTTTTCCGTGCCCATGTTGCATCAAAATATGCGGTAGCCCGACATTGGGAAAGATCATTTGCACAAGGAATAGTCTGGTCAAGGAAAGATTTGCACTTGGTATTCTCCATTCGTGATTCTCACTTCTTCTGACTAACATCGTTAGATCTATGGAATCGAGACGCAGATATTCTCTGGTTAGAACAGAAAGTCACATCTTTGGACGGCCCGACAAGAGTAATACAAGTCTTGCTAGACGCCCATATTGATTTGAATACTGATTGCCATCTCGGAGACGAGGATTTGTCCCAAGGATGGCGAAGAAATATCGAATTTCTCCCCCTGGGAGTCCAGCATTTCTCCCACACCCCGATAGTCCAAGTTGGCTGTAACAGCGGTCCATACTTTATGCCGAGTGATGATTACGCTATACCTTTGAATGTACTCCCAAGTCTAGAGCAAATTGAAGCATGGGCATCAGGGGTCTACAAGACATCTTTCGAGAACGACATCTTGCATCCGTGTCTTGGATTCTTTCGCTCTGCTTTCGTTAATTTTGCCAGTGCTTACCATGTCAGCAAAAAGGATTTGCCCCAGGTGAGATTGTCTCCTTTCACGCTCATGGGACTAGATGGATCATGCTTGGAAAACATCGACTGACCTGCACAGAAAGATTTGGTTCGAAAAGCAGTCCGACTCACAACTCTTCATGGAGTCTGGCGCCGGATCTTAGTCGAGGACTCTACCGCAGTGAAACAAGTGTCTGAAGCCGTCCACATTCAACTGGCAACAATCATTACCAAAGGTATCATGGATTTGGAAATTGACATCCTATCAGCTTTGGAGAAACATGTATTGGGACCCAAAGGACCCGGCAAAGACAACATGCTGCCGATCTGGACTTGTTTGTGGCTGATGATTCTAACCTACCGCGAAACCATTGACGCCTGGTCTGATCCTCAGCACGAGAAGAAGGGACTACCACAACTAGCTCGGCACATGTACGACATGCTAGTCACTTTATACTCGGCACTTTACCGGCCATCATCGCCACTCCGCTTGAACTGGCTGTTCGACGACATATACAAACTCTTCGGAAGAGACAGCAGACTCATGCTCAGAATGGGAACACTCAAGACGGAGTTCACACAGTTCGGTCAGCCTACCCTCCTCCCCTCATCTCACGCATTATTAAAAAAATTGCAAGATAAGTTCGGAGGACACAGTCACCAGAAAGACGTGCTAATGAAGAAGCTGATCTTCGAGCGTGAAATCAAAGGCATGCGTACGTGGAAGGGGGACGACCTTTCTAGAGGGCACTACGAATCGTCGAAGATATACTTTCCACTTCGAACCAACGTATTCAGCTATCCAGACCCATCCGTGGCTGGTCCAGAGGTCAGTTTCATTCAGTCAAACTGAGAAGTAACCAAGCTTTGGTCCGATGCGTTGTATTTGGAGCATGAGATAGGATGGAATACTGGAATCTACTCGTGGACTGGATGGCCGAGCCGGAATTTCCCATGTACTTTCGTGTATGGCTAGGAACTTACTGGCAAGGAGGGGGTCTCCTTTTTCCTTTGGCGTTAAGGATTTCTCTTCGTCCTCTCTGTGTCTTTAATTTTCGATGTATGTGGCTGGCTGATGACCGATATGCTTTTTGTTTTGTGTTCCTACCGATGTCGTACTTTTCGCATGATCCAAAGTATTTTCTAGGGCATACTAAGATCGTGCTTGTGAATCACAGTCCCAATGCTAAGATGTATATCTTGAACCTATATCTTCTTCAGACACCAAAAGCATCCGATGATCACATTAAGACGTTAAATCATGGATGGATTATAACATGGACAAGCATATACATATACATCGGGCAGTAGGCTGCCCAAGCAAACTGCGAGTGGAGACCAATAATAAGGCAGAACTTACTATCCATATACGTGAAGTCTGTTCATTATGCATACATATCTATTTTGCCTGTGCCATCTCCGGTCTCTTAGCAGGTGTAGCTGCGACTCTAGCCGCCCTCATCTCACTCTGGCTCAACCTCAGATCCTCACTGTAGTCACCAAACGCATTCACCAACTCGTTCAGTCCGGTCTTCAGTGCATTAAGCACAATATCAACCTCGGGACAGTCCTTTTTCCTCTCAACATCCGTCCAGTGGAAACCCAAATTTTCCTTCAACGCTTCCAATTTCAACACCGTTGTAGTAAGTGTCTGGATAATCGTCTTTACGTCTCTCTGGACGTGACCATACTCGTCCTCTGCGAGACTGCACACCGAGAACCTGGTGACAGCATCAATGGCATCCACGATTACGCCAACATCGCCATATGGCTGCCCCAGCACGATTGTCGAAATTCTCCTTCTGTATTCTTGTCGGAATGGCCAACCGACTTGGTACTTCAAGAGAAGAAGCGACCACTCTTTCAAAAGTGCCATGAAACTTTGGTCTTGCTGCTCCTTCGGAGCGACCGCCTTCTCTGCCTTCTCCACCAACTTCTTTGCCCGTGGCGATATTGGAGCAACAGGTGATTGGCCATGGTCCTTTGCGATCTGACCAACTTTCTCCCCCACGCCGCGTTTCTTAGGCTGAGGCTTGGTGAAGATGTCATCTTGCTTGATAGGTTGCGCCATACGGGGAAGCCCTGCAATTGGAGGCTCTGGGATCTTCGTAGGATCTGGCCCTGCTGTACTTGGTGGTCGCTCGTAATCGGCTATCCGTGTGTGGATACCGTTAATAACATCCAGACATACTGTCAGAATCTGTGACCATGTAGACCCGCCTGCTCTGTCAATATCTTTGTATATATCCTTCCGGCGTCCTTGGAAGCGCTCTCCTATCAGAACAAGTTCCCAGAATGCAAAAGCCTGATAAAATGTAAGCTAGGTAACAAAAAACACGAGCCTGAGGACTTACTCTGGTTTGTAGCTTCTTGCCCCTCAAGCCAGTCAACAAGGTGCCGTTCGGATCTCGAGATTCATGTGTGATTGGTCGTTCGCTCTTGAGTGGTTCCTGTGCCACATATACGGAAAATGCAGCATTTGTGACTTCCCACATCATGATCAGGAAAAATCCAGATGTTACTGAATTCTTCAGAACGCTCCAGTGGAAAGGCTTGATGCTAGGAACGGACGTTGATTTGGAAAGTGTCCAGAATAGTGTTGCCCATTGCCTTGTGAAGCCCCACGCCATGCGCCGAATCGAAGGTAGAAGTCCTAGATCAACTATATAAATGACGGGGAATACTGCTGCGGCAATGACAGAGCGTTTTAGAGCGCTTATGGCAATGGACGGAAGCTTCTCCTGGAATTGTAAAGCTGGCGGCATCACAACTTCTTTAGTCTCCTTAGGGGCGCCTATTGGCTTCGTTTTTATTGCGGGCATATCGATACGATCATAGTCGTAGAAGAGGTGGAAGCCTGCTTGGACCACGGCGAGGAACAGCAGAAAGCTGGTTAGGTAGATCGGCTTCTCGTTGAGCATCGTGCGATCGGTCCTGGGTATTAACTTGATCCTATTCAGATCCTGATCCTTTGATGCCGACCAAACATAGACCTCGCTGAAGAACCATGCGGAAAGGAGGTACCATCCAACGGTTTGTGGGACCGCAAAGGTGGCGACATATTTCTTGAAGGTTTCCAGAGGGGAGTATGATGTTCGCAGACCAACATGCAGCTGTCCGATTCGCGGAATGAATATCATAAAACCAGGTATGAAGAGGAGAAGGGCTCGTATGCCAGCTCGTCCCAATGGGAACCACGACCAGAAGACTGAGGGCCATAATTAGAAGAGTATACATAAGCGCATGGTCCAAAGATACTCACAGGATTTCTTCTCTCCTATAAGGAATGATTCGACATAGCAAAGCGCGAAAAGTATCGCCGAGGCCATCGAGAACCATTTGTGCAAGGCTGGGGTTAAGAAGTCCTTGTACGGACGAATTCGCGGCGCAGGCGGCATATTGTGAATTGGTGAGGGTTTGCCTCCTCTGTATCGTAAGGACTGTGATGAAGTATTTGGTTCGATCTATGACATTGGTCTTGTCAGATCATCGTGGGTCGCGAGGCAGCTGGAAGTCGGTTGTATGTTGACATCGGTTGCTCGCGCAAAATAAAACAGAAGCTTTGACGCGGGCCAGCCTCGCCAAGGCCAAGACCTCGAAATCAAGCCTACCTGGGCGGGATTCGTAACGTTCATCACGAGCCATCTCTTATCGACAGGCAACGAAGATCGAACTTGTACATAAACAACCACCCTATCATCGACCTTCGGATCTACAAAGTACATACCTCACGATGTCGTTCGATCAACTATCGTCTTTGGAGTCGCAGCCTACCACTATGCGGAGGCAAGATGATCCGCAATACTCAGACGACCCCGAGTTCCAGAGGCTGTCGCAAGAGCTCATGACGAAGTTGTTCACATTGACTGGCAACATATCAAGGCTTTCAAATGAGGTTGCTTTGCTGGGCACAAGGAGAGATACCGAGAGAGTTAGGGAAAGAGTGCACGATCTCTTGGAGGAGTCGAAGGATACATTCAAAGAGGTCGGGGAGGGGGTGAAGACCATACAATCATGGGAAGATGTCAGCGTGAGTGCCCCAATCCATCGGAAACAACAATACAAATCTAACAATACTCCAGCCGTCTCAAAAATACACACAACAGAAGCTTGCCCGCGAGTTCCAGAACAACCTCTCGGAGTTCCAGTCTGTACAGCGACAAGCGCTGGAGAAGCAACGATCCTCAGCAACAGCGGCGCGGACCGCATTAGAAGAAGGGTCATCACCTGGAGCTGAAGGAAGCGGTCAATTTGGACAGCAACAGCAGCAATCTCAGCAAGAATTGAGACTCGCATCGCAGGATGAAGTCGACTTCCAGGACTCGTTGATCGTAGAGCGGGAGGCAGAGATCCGGAACATCGAGCAGGGTGTGACGGAGTTGAACGAGCTGTTCAGAGATGTTGCACACATCGTCAACGAGCAAGGCGAGCTTCTTGATAATATCCACGAGAATGTTGAGAATACCAGAACGGATACTCGGGGAGCAGATCTGGAGTTGAGGAGTGCGGCAAGGTACCAAAGAAATGCTCGATCGAAGGCTTGCTGTTTGCTATTGATTCTGGCCGTCATTCTGACCGTGGTTATTCTGGCAGCAACCCTGGGATAAAGTGGTATGGGGACGTCATTGGGGGAATGTACAGTATTCTGTTCTGGAGTTTGGAGTTTGATGACGAGCATGCCTATACCTGGTTCACATTCATTTGGTGCAGTTGTATCATTCAAGGAGGAGAGTGGAGATAATTGACTGATTTTGGGTCCTGTGATGGACTTTCCAGCCGAACATAGGAGACTAGGAAAACAACATAGGAGACTAGGAAAACAATTATTTCCGTCCTTTTGTTGAACTTGACTTGATAGATGTCTCAATTATTGAAACCTCATAGTAGAAACCACAATCAATTCGAAGGATCGAGCTTGTCAACTCAAAACGCGGGGGTTTAAATATAGCCGACGGTAATTGTTTGGCTCCGACTTGAGCTGTGGCTTGAGCTTGCACAAGTCTGCCAAAGGTTATCAACTTCCATTCCGCCAGTCGTGGAGTCACGAAGCAGCATATTAGCGATGCAGTTCCATCAGATAATCACAGCCACTTGATGCAGCTCTACTCATCGGCAGCCAGTCAATAGCCGAAAGCTGCGATTACGGAGAATGGACACCCCTGGGCCGAAACACTGATTGTGATGTCAGTTGGCGGGGCCGAGATGCGAGTACATAATAAAGCTATGCTGCAGCATCATACGACTCTTGTTTTCTGGCGTTTTTCTATGGATTTATAGCTCCGTCCTTCCTTCTCATCAATTAGACTGTCCAATTGAACCCTTATTTCAACATGTCTGGTCTACTAACAGCTTCAGCTGCGCTGAAGTCTCGCGTCAAGAGACCTTCTATGCTCAAGAAGCTTGCCCATCCTGAGGATCTGATAAAGCATTTCCCTGATGGAGCTTACATTGGGTGGTCGGGATTTACGGGTGTTGGGTATCCTAAGTAAGTCCCAATCCGAAATTGTCTTTCTCATAGCTATCCCTTCTTTTACACTCCAAGCCGGCGATTTGGAGGCGCCTTCAATTGTACTTAGCTGACTTTTCTGCAGAAAGATCCCAACGATGCTCGCAGACCATGTCGAAAAGAACAGTCTACAGGGCAAGCTGAAGTACTCCCTGTTCGTGGGCGCGAGCTCTGGAGCCGAAACCGAGAATCGATGGGCGGCGTTGAACATGATCGAAAGACGTGCGCCACATCAGGTCGGGAAGGCCATTGCGAAGGGAATAAACAATGGGGATATAAAGTTCTTTGACAAGCATTTGTCAATGTTCCCGTCGGACTTGGTATACGTGAGTGCTACCGTTCCCTAGCTTGCCTGTCAGGCACTTAGTAGGACTTGGCGGGGGAAAGCACACGAAGGAATCATCGGACTTGTGTGTTGGGTATGGCTTGGGGACTTTAGGTGGTACAGGGAAACCTATGTTCTGAAAAGAGCAGAATGGAACAATTGGTTGGCCTCAATTGTGTTTCCCTTCACACGGGAAGATCTGGAGAGGGGGTTACTTTGATTTTGAGAAGTAACATGTGAATGAATACTGACTGATCTAAATAGGGCTTTTACACTAAAGACAAGCCAAACAACAAATTGGATGTGGTCGTAGTTGAAGCGTCAGCGATTCTCGAGGACGGTGGCATTGTGCCTGGAGCCTCTGTTGGGGCGTCTCCAGAACTTATCCAGATGGCGGACAAGGTCGGTCAAGACTGATGATATCGACGTATTTTCTATATCAATTACTGACAACTGCAAGATCATCATCGAAGTCAACACCGCGATTCCTTCAATGGAAGGACTCCATGACATTACCATGTCTCAAATCCCACCACATCGAAAGCCATACTTGATCATGGCTCCAGAAGATCGCATTGGCACAACTTCCATTCCTATTGACACAGAGAAGGTCGTTGCAATCATTGAGTCGGATTATCAGGATCAGACGTTGCCAAATACTCCAGCCGACGCCTCTTCAGCAGCAATTGCAAGACATCTAATCGAGTTCCTCGAGCACGAAGTCTCGCATGGCCGTCTCCCAGCTAACCTCCTCCCTCTACAATCTGGAATTGGGAACATTGCCAACGCAGTTATTGGTGGACTCGCGGAGTCTAAGTTCGAGAACCTCAAAGTATGGACGGAAGTGCTACAAGATACCTTCCTAGACCTGTTTGACAGTGGAAAACTGGAGTTCGCAACGGCAACTTCCATCCGCTTCTCGCCAGATGGCTTCAAGAGATTCTACGATAACTGGGACCAATATCACAACAAGCTCCTTTTGCGATCCCAGCAAGTCTCGAACTCGCCGGAGATCATTCGACGTCTAGGTGTTATCGGCATGAACACTCCAGTCGAGGTTGACATTTACGCCCACGCCAATTCCACTTGTGTCATGGGCTCCCGCATGCTGAACGGACTTGGTGGTTCTGCAGACTTCCTGCGCTCAGCCAAGTACAGTATCATGCACACACCTTCCACACGACCTTCCAAGACCGATCCTCACGGATTGAGTTGTATCGTGCCTATGTGTACACATGTGGACCAGACTGAACACGATCTTGACGTGATCGTCACTGAGCAAGGATTGGCGGATGTACGTGGATTGAGTCCCAAGGAGCGTGCAAAGGTCATCATCGAGAAGTGTGCTCATCCTGATTACAAGCCCATCTTGGAGGACTACTTCAAGAAGGCAGAGTTCGAGTGTATGCGAAGAGGATGGGGACATGAGCCCCATCTTTTGTGGAACAGCTTCGATATGCACAAGGCTCTCGACCAGGAGGGAAGTATGAAGAAGATCAAGACATGGGGTTGAGATACAGACCTAGATAATTAAAATCCAATTTATGCATAGCTAGCGATGGGATAGGACAGTATATAGATCGTGCTTATTTGGAGTAGGGAGATTTGTATAAATTTTGACCTACGGGATAGGACGGACCTCTGATAGCAATCGTTCGATGGCCTTTTGCTCTTTCGGGTCCTTGTGACTCAATCATTGAATGTTTCTGCCTGTATAGATGTGATGGGCTTCTAGGTCTCCAATCTTTCGTACGACATAATGATGCTCTGCTCAAAAAGCTGTGGCTAGACACTATCCTTACTTTTTCCGACATACCCGATACTCGAGATGCCTTCTCCATCTGACCGAACCGAATTTCCACATGGAATTCCAAATTCAGCCTCTTGAAGATCTCCAACTACAGTAGGCTTAGGTTGCCGTCTCGGTCTCGTTACTACCCCTGAGTATAGCTCGCTAATTTTCCCCTCCTGAATTTTCTAGGCGAACATTCTGCCTAACAAATGAAAAATAGCCCTCTATGCGCCGGCACACAAATGAATAAATATGAATGTAGAATTTTGCGACTGAACCATGGAACCCCTATCCTATTGTGTTTGTGAGCTCATGACCAGGTAAGAAACACAAGCGAAGCTCGGCAGCGTTGCTGACCACCAAGAGGAGTGACTGGTCGGTCCCTGACAGCTTGGTTGGTGGCCAGGTGGTGAGGTGTTCGCAGCGTTGATTGGGCCCAAACGTACCTGCATCTTTTGTGGGCTGCCCAACTCGCCCGGGCCTGGCTAGCAAACGGCTAAAGCGTGCTTCAGAAAGAAGCGACGCTTCACTTCAAGGGCGGGCCTGCAGGCGGGCTTGGGCTTGGGCTTGGGCTTCTTCTCCACAGGGATCTCGCGACCACACCTCACTCCTCTTCAACGACATCCAAGTTCCACATTACTCCATCATTTACTCCATACCAGCCCCCAAACCCGACAACTCCAGACAAATAGGCGACCGGCCATGGTGCGAAACCTTACTCCTAGCGATGCTACCAGCTCCTCTTGACCGCCTACCCTTCAGCCTCCCACTCGACTTGACTAAAATTCGCCAGCGTTTGCGCTTCACGCCGGTTTGTGTTGCTTTTCGCGGCAGAAAAAGTTGAAACAGTATCTGCCCCGACTCGCAAGCACGACTACAATCATCATTAGGGCCATAGGAAAGCGAAGGCATCAATCGAGATGGACCGGCCATCTGGACCGCTAGGGGCAGCGACACAGTCGACAGGCAGGCCGATGGTAGATAATGGGGTCCCGAGGCCTGCCGTCCCTATCACCCTGAGCAACACCGTTCGAAGAATTCCGAATAATACCGTACGACATGAGGCATCAAGCTCCTCACTCTCCTCGCAGATTCCTATCTCTGCGGGGCAAGTGGTGGCACTCGCCCAAGAGGCCATGAAGAACGCCATCGAGGAGAATCGGACGAAGGCTGCAGAGGCCAGTGGAGTCAGTAATGAATTGAAGCCAGGGGTCACAATCGATTTGAGTCACAAGCAGATCCAGAGGTTCCCCGAGGAGGTCGTCGATATCATAAAGAATGAGCTTGAACGGTATTGTCTATCTTGTCCAACGTAACTCATTGATGCCGCCAGCTGACGTCTGTATGTGTTAGACTTGCATTGTCGCACAATATGATTTCCACGTTCCCCTCGAGGTTTTCCGAATGTACTTCTCTTCGATACTTGAATGTTCGCAACAATGTCATCCGAGAATTTCCACAATCTGTAGGTTCGCACGAGGGACAGCATGAGCTGGGCTAACAAGGGATCAGATATGCCAATTGACGTCTCTTGAGATTCTAGATCTTGGCCGGAATAAACTCAAGATATTACCGCCTGAATTGGCAAAGTTGACTTCGCTGAAAGTTCTCTCTGTTCAAAAGAACCGAATCGAGGCCTTGCCCCTTTGCCTTGCCGAGATGGCGTCTTTACAAGTTCTCAAACTCGATGGAAACCCTGTACGGTTCCCACCCAAGGAAGTGCTACAGCCGCAAGCTACGACCCCTCCCAACGGTGGATTCCAGGAAAGCGAAATGGACGACATCGCCGTCACATCACAAATCAAGAGGTTTTTGAGGCAGAAGGCTATATCGGATCGTTCTGAGACTGAATCTGGTGGAGAGGAATCAAGTGAAGGGACCGAGACCCCTCGGCCTATGAAGCGTGTCATGAGTGGCAGATTTCCCATCAAGGTCAATGGTACAGATGTGCCTGATCTACGGTCACCAGCTTTGCCTCGACCACCTCCGATTCCTTCTCGTTCACATTACAGAGGACTGTCACAACAGAACACGGCGCTTCGTAGACCAGGTGTGATGCCTCTCACAATCGGAAACGCGAATGAGCGACTTCGAAGTAACAGTGAAAGCTTGTTACAAGCGACTCGAGATCGTTCGTCAGACCGCTCAAGAAGAATGGGGATCGTATCCAAAAAAGCGGCCGAACTGGATACTGTTGACGAAACGAAAACAAACCGCTACAGTCATTATAGAGGGCTCAGTCATGGATCTGCGATGCAAGGTCCTAACGGTGCGAATGGAGCTGCCAATTCCAGGAGTCCGGCAAGTCCAGCAGATTCTTCAATTCAGCGGGCGACCTATGTTCGACGTCTCTCGAGCCTGCCAGAGCGTAAGCGAGAGTCACTTTCCCCTGACCCTGTGGTGGAAGCTGCAAAAGGGATTTTGTATGCGCTATTCCAGGTACACCCGCTCATTCAAAGTCTTCTTGGTGTTACACGGGATGGCACGAATAAGCGCACAAGTTTGGAAAGAGTCTTTTACAATGCAACAACACATGTTGAAGAATTGGATCGGCACATTCAGGACTACATCACGTACTCTGAAGAAGATGAAGATGCCCCTCCCCGATCGAATGAGAACGTCCATCGGGCATGTGTGACTTGTGTCAGTGCATATATGCACGTTTGCAGTCTCCTCCAGCGGAATGTGGAAACTTTACTTGAGAATGGAGATCCTCGGTATATACGCACACTTCTATTGCTTGTATATGGCAGTACTGCAGAGATTCGGAACGCGGGCGTTGACTTTCTGAAGAGCCAATCCCAGCTGTCAAAAGTCACGGAAATGGAAGAAGAAACAGAGACAATGAGGTTCCAGCCACGAGACAAATCAGTCACCCCAACACGTGAGAGGCCTGGGACGAGCTCACGGATAAGGAGTGCAACTGTTGTTCAACACTCGAACCTTCGAGTTGCCACGAGTGGTCCTCCGCCTCCCTTCCTCAACGGCACTGGGAGATCGGCCACTATGACGAGTGCCACGCCTCGCTCTGGGGAGTCGTTTGCCTCCTCAACCACGTCCAGCGGTAGAATTGGTGGTGACTTCACAGAAGAGGACAGAATATTTGAGAAGATTTTCCTGCGCCTACAGGATGCTTCAGAAATGACCATCAGGGCATTACCACATGTCAATGGCCATTTTGTCATGGCAATGGAGGCCGGTATTCAACAAAATAAACCAGATCAGCCAAGACAATTCTGGCAAGCATTGATTCTGAAATGCAACACTGCTCTGCAGACTGCCGAGGCTCTTAAATCCCGACTATCACTCATCAGGCTCAAGGATCCAGGGATTCGGACTCAGAACACGTTCTGGGAGTTGTGTAATTCTTTTATCCAGGTAAGCACGTTTTGTAGATTGTGAATACTGTGATAGAAGCTGATTCCTTGCAGACATACACAGACCTCGTGATGAAGGTGAAGGAGGCCAAAAGTCTCTCAGCCGCATTACCCACTGACGTTATCATTCTTCTCCGGCCGCTTCAAAAGGCGATCAAGGAAACTAGTCAGCTTATTCAGACATCGCCTTGGGCTTTCTTAGCCACTCCCCAGGTGAATGGCATGTCCAATGGCAATTATTCCACTCAGTCGCCAGCATCTCAAGTACCTCTGCCAATGACACCTCAGAGTGCAGCACTTGGCCCGGCTGTACAGGCAACAGTTCCATCAACACCTCAAAGCGCTTCGTATAACGGAATATTCAACGGCAATGTCTTTGACCGCGCCGACACTTTACTCTCTATGAACGGAAGCTCCGTCTCATCATCACGAACAGGTACCATGACATCCGCATTTGGCTCCAATGACGGAACCATGACACCTGCGTCGATACTCAGCCCTCTGAACTCATTTGGATCACGGTTTAATGGTAATAACAAAGTAGCGTTCTGATCAACACGCTATGTATCTTTCTCTTTTTTTGGTCGGTCGAAATTTTTTACTACTCACAATCATGTTTGCTTAATCTGATTTCCCTGTTCTGTATGTATCACACTACACTGTCATTAGCGGTAATTGAACGAGCGATGTTATCGATGTTTGCAAAGGAATGAATCAGGAGTTTTGGGGTGTGGATCACCATGGCATTGCGGTTGGCGTTATCTTTTTAGGGGGATTTGCGTCGATTACGCAGAGGGGATTCGGGGAGGAGAGGAGATGAGAAGAAAGGAAAGAGGTGGTCAATGTGATGGATACTTATAAATCCTGTGCTATATATAGTTGTGCTGTCTGCGAGCAAGACAGAGAAGGCAAGCGAGGGACGGCGGCGGGTTCGCCATTGGGCTGCCAAGCTGAAAAGTACTATGTATGGTGTTACGATATGATATCGGACGTGCAATAGATAATGAAGTACGAATATTGTATTAGAGGATATGGAAGTCTGTCCAATTTTCTCGTTCGTGATTGACAAAGTTACTCATCTACCCTTGGGAGGTTTGGCTGCGCTGACAAAGTTCAAAACCTCACAGCAGGACCTCAAGCATAATCATGGGAAGTATCACAAGATGAGAATCAACCTCACACCATCAAAGAAGCGCAAGAAGATCGATCAATCTAGTCGCTGACTATTGGTTATTCAATTTTCGCTCTACCGAATAAACACCTTGCATATCAAAGCTCCTCCCAATCGTTGCCGATCAAAGAAGCCTCCTCCCAGAAATCTAATTGTCTTTCTGACTTCCCTCGCTTTCAATCGCCTAGGCCTAGCTTTAGGTCCATAACATACAAGGGCCCCCCATCTAAAAATAAATCCCGCTCGCTATTACAAAGGAAAGAGACGACGCCATGTGAAGCGGTCGGTTAAAGTAAACGCAGGCTAAACCTTAACCCCCAAACGATCAATATCGACGCATGAAAAACAAAGCTGCAAGAATGAAATTTAAACTCCGCGCGGATTTTCCAAACACCGATGAATATCCATGCAAATTTTGGAACCCAAACACGCCGAGCCAAATGATGAAGAGCAGCGCGGGAGAAAAAAATGTGAAGTTTCTAAATTACAAGTGGGAGTCTTCCGCGCTCAGTACTGTTCGGACGGTTGTGGGTATCAGAAAAAGGAAAATTAAGATGCCAGTAGCAGGATCGAGAGGGAAAGGAAAAGAAATGCCCAGTCATGAGCTGCAGGGCTCCTCGTCTACCCGCTTCGCCATTCTTCTTATTCCGAGTCGATGCTCTTTTTACTCTCGCGCTCTCCTTGACCATGGCCATAATACAATGATCTTATCGACATTTGTTTCCTATCAATAATACGTGAAGACGGTGGCAATGAAGCACTTCGGTGTGAGGTATATTGTAGGTTGTCGTTTCGCCCTTCCATCATCCTCGGCTCGGCTTCTCTCATCAACTCGGTATTTGTTGCAATCTCTATTGCTATTGGTCTCGATCCGAAGCTGGTGATATTCAAGGCATGCTTTTGGCCCGTTCAGAATTTGATGATTGCTCCTCCTCCGCATCGGGATCAACGAGATAAGCCAACGGCGCCCAGACTCTCCAATGCAGGATACCGATGTGAGCCATCCTAGTGGCCATCTCAGAGACTTCCTCTTTGAAGCCATTTCCCGATGCGGCTGCACTTGTCGAAGCGACTCTGGGAGCTGTAGCAGCCTCAAAAATTTGCAGACTTGACAGAGGGGTATAAGTTTCAACAAGCTTTTTCAGTTCGGTATGAAGATGGGCCAGAACGTGGTCCTCTGCATCCTGGTAAAGCTTGGACCGTGGATTGGATACGTGGAAAGCTAGATGCGTTTCGAATTGCGGAAGTCGGGTGAGCGATGTGGTCGTGTGACGCAGAATCTGAAGGGCAAGATCAGGCGAAAGAGCCTCCCACTTATTGGAAGATGTCGATGAGGCCAGAATAGCGAGAAGCGATGTTCGAAGCTGGGACGTCGAAGCAGAATCTGATGCTACAGGTGTCAAATAGAGTGGGGTAGGTGGAAGCGTGTCCGGAGTAGAAGCTGTTGACGAAGGTGATGACCGCGGACTACAAGCCAACGAGCCGGCACAACTTCCCTCAATGTCCGGTACCCACGACTGCTTTCCGAGGGGATGCCGAAGGGGGTGGCGATGATCTGGACGGCTAGACCGAGACATATCGAAGTGATGAAGAGATGGAATTGTGGGTAGCGAATACATGAGATCATCCGCTGGAGAGTCAGCTCGATCACAGGGCGTCGATACGGAAGTAGCGGGAGTGTCGTCCCGATATGACCTGCTCTGAACTTCCAGATTGCGGTAGAGTTGCATACAGATCTCGAGATTGATCATATCCAGCATATCCGTGCGTAACTTGATCAGCCGCTCTTCGTCAAAAAGGAAGGTATGCGGAAACAGCTCGGCCTTGGAAGGAAGCGTGAGGTTCACCATAGCCTTCATGAAGTCCCAAGTCTGAGAATTCATCGCAGTGGTACTTGATCCTGCTTCTGGCAGGCTGCTTGCTCGCCGGAACCACGAATGGGCCCCACCGATGTCAACTTTACCCAGTGCTATTTTCTTCATGAAGAACTTTTGCTCAAAGTGAACTGTATCATCGATCAGAAGGGGTCTGAGACATCGGATTTGATGATTTGCCACATCCTGAAATTGTTTTAGTAAAGTAGTTGAAAATTCTTGGAAGTAATCTCACCAGCTTCATAGCCTCTAGAACACCAAGCAAGTTCTTCATGCCAGCCACTAGCATAGAAACATCACCGGTTTGGTTTCCCTTGCTGAGTTGCGTGACCATATCATCAACCCAGTTGTCCCTCATTGGAGCACAGTGACATTTGAGCAGTTGAGATAGCCACAAGGCAAGTCTGACCAAATCCGCGACTCCCATTCGGAATTGCTGCATGAGAAGCTCAACATTGAACGTCTCTTCGACAGAGGCCTTGTCCCGCTGAGGGACCAGAGTTTCCAGGATGCCACGTATAGCATTCAGAGTGGCAGGTAAACACCATTCCGAGTCTCCGAGTTCTCTTTCGAATTGCTCCTGGTCTTTAAGAAAGGCCTGCAGTTGCGCCCGCATCGTGTCCCAAAAATAGTTGGCTTTTTCGGTTTTCCTTCTTCCTTTGTCACCATCCAAGTTCGGTCTGAAGTGGAGTTCAGGATCGAAATTGATATCATGTCGCAGTTTCGGATTGTTTACGATCTTGGTCACGTCTAACTCGCTCAATGTTCCTTTTGTCACCGGCGGTTCTATGGAGATCGGCTGAGGGCGGGTTGCAACTCTCGTCTGTTTCTCCATTACCTTTGAGGCGATTTTCGTATGACTTAATCTTGAGTTCCTGTCTGCTTGGCTCGGAGCATAGTTTGGGTGGCTTGGTCTCGAAGACTTTGTTACTTCACTCGGCTGGTAGCTGGGTTGATTTCTCGGCGAAGGGCTGCCTCCCGACTTGCTCCCTTGGGCGATGTCGAAACTCTCGTCAACGACATGTATCTCGAGCGCACCTTGAGACCTCGATTCCTGTGTTTGCTGGGAGGCCATAGATCCTTCGTTATTGGAAGAGGCATTTGGATGATCGTTCGCCGCAGCAATGCTGTTCGTCCTGCCCCTCTTGTGTGCGTCTGACGCCATTATTATTATATCCTCCCAGTCCAGCTGCGGAACCTCCTGCTTCAAGCTTTGTATCGAGGGGTGCTTTGGGTACGTTTTAGTATGTTGTCCAAAAGCGGATCTTGCTCGAGTTCGATAACTCCGCGAAATGAGCGAACCTGCAGGTCATTGATATCAGTATACACTTCCAGCAAACAAAATAAGCCTCGGCTGTGTGAGGATCCAATGGTCCTCGTGGAGTTCAGGATGCGGCTAGCCACAGACGGTACCACAGCATCCTTCGAGCTACGAGTAGATGTCTCGAGGCAGCACGGATAGGTGCCAGTGACAAAAGCAAGCTGGAGTGTTTGTGTTTCTGCAAGTCGGCATGCGACGTACCTTTTGTGTCTCGCGATAGATACCCTATCCAAAACCCGAGATTCGTCTACGTTCTACAACCAATTGCCTCCGGCGAGTACAGAAAAGACTGGAAGGGTCGAATATGCTCGTCGCCCACGATGTCGAGGTGCAAATCAAAGGCTACGAAGGAAAGTGACAAAGGGCCGCCCAAAGAGTTGGAAATGAAGGAGAAGTTGACGAAAACAGAACTGAAGAAAAGGAAAGGAAAGAAGAATGTATGGACTGAAGAGGGCTGGTATGTACAAAGGGCCGGGCGATGTGAGCGAGTAGGAGCGAGCGTTCCAGGGAGCGTGAGACAGGGAGAGGGAAGGAATGGTGCTGGAGCGGAAGGAACAAGGGGCGAGTGCGAGCAAGCCTTGACCACCCAATACACCGGCTCCTAAGGTATGGATCTGATATGACCAGTATGATCCCTCTAAACCGCAAGATTGAGCAACATGCGACGTGGAAGATCGGGTTTGGGAGTGTTGTTGCTGTTACGGTGGTTCTCGTTGCCGTTGTCGTCCTCGTCTGAATAAGTTGGCCGGAAATGTACAAGTGTGAAGAATAATAAGTATAGTGAAGTAAGGCAAAAAGTATTGGTGGCTATTGAAACTGTGCCAGAGCCTGCCACAAGGATACAGGCAAGGCAGTAAACAAAGGATAAAAATGTAAGGGGGAAATGCGAATTCTAAAGTAGGTTCCGACGATATACTGACAGGGCGATTTTAAAATGACGAATGTCGTCTTAAATCCCGAGTCCATTGAGGCGGGACAACACGACTAAGTACACTAATTTACTTTTCCCAGATAACGATAGTCACAAATGGCCACCGCCATTTTTATTTTTTTCGCCCCCCAGGTTGCAGTAGAATAGACGTGGCTATGGCTTGAAGTGCCTCTGAGTGGCATTCAGATGAAATCGTCATGCTCGGATGGGTGGGTGGTGCTCTAATGGCTGACTTGTCGCTGCCTCCCTCTCCTCCCTTGGATGGATCATCAAATGATAGTAAGCAAGCAGAGCTGGGTCAGCCAAAGTCAACAAAGACCATCGCCAAGTAGTCCCGTCAATCATTATCGCCCGAACTTTCCAAAAGAAAATATATGTATAAGTATTTGCCCAGGCCAAGGCCATGCATGCACGACGGCACGGCGTAAGTTATTCTTCCCTTCCACCCAAGTTCTCCCTGTCTTCCGCAAGCACATCACAGCACATTTTGAACACAGTGCCAATAGTTCTTGCCCACGCAAGTTTCTTCTCCTACTGTCGGGCTCGTCAACCTCCACGTCTCTTCTGTAAGCCCCTCCCTCGCTTCTATACAACACATTTACTCCTTGCCGCACACCGTCCTCTACACCGCATCGTCAGTTCGCAACGCTATCCACTCGACGCACCCACCAGTGCATGAGCTTCACTCTCTCATTCATGCCGTCGGGAAGGCCGGCAGCACGAGCTGACCACACTGACTGACTGACTGACTGACTAGATGGCCAACCGACCACGGAGACCTGTGCAGCGATGCGCAGTGCATTGCATCGAGGCCTCTGCACACGATGGGGCCTGAATAACCAAAGCAAGAAGAGTCAGTCGACTTTCAACGGCTTTCCGCGAGTAACGAAGAAAAGTAACGGCACTGAGGCAAAGTATATCCCTGATGCTTGTGGTTAGGCCCCATGCAGAAAGTCGATTCATCTCTCGACGTCGCCGACCGAGTGGACCATCCCAGCTGAAAAGGACTCAGACCCCAGGAGGCAAAGAGAGGCAGAGGGCAGAGGCAGGCAGAGGCAGGCATGCAAAGCCCCATCGCTACCGAACAAGTGACACCGGTGCACCCGCATCCGTCCCCTCTCCCCTATCCTTGTTAAATTCCGGCTGAATGTTTGCAGGCGTCCAGTCTCAAGCTGGTGGCGGACTGTACGTCTCAACGATGCAGCCAGGCAGCCTCATTACTCTCTCAACCCTACATAGACATATATATTCTCATCCTACCCAGTTATTCAACACTTTTCGTGGGCTCTACGCCATCCATTTTCACGCCTCACAGCAGCGATCTTCCACGAGGATCGGCCACAAATCTTCCACAAGAGCCTGTACTGCTTTGGCTCACCATGGCAGAACATAAACTGCACTTACACGTTGGATTCTGCACGATCCCTTGCGAATGCAGCTTTACGGTACTCGACCACTGCTTTTGGACACCAGCACCACGCTGACCGGGCGTACTTCCAAGTCATAGCCGTGAGTGTTTTCTGTCTGAGATTATCCCCGCGCCTCAGGACAAGCTCGGTGGGTTTGGCTTTCGGGGTCAGCTGGCGTACGTGGGGTTCAAGCGCCTCGTGATGCCATGAGGAACCTCGAATTACCATCCATCCCGCTTATCGAACACATTCGGCTGCGAGGTAACTTCGTACACTATCACGACTTTTGGCAAGTCAAGCAAACCTCGATTGTACCCGACAAAGCTGAGTACTTCGGGTCTCCTTCGTTTCATGTGTGAATCTATCACTCAGCGGTTTTTGTATCCTATGGATTGAATTCCTGGTCGACCTCTCCCATTCCTCGAAATGGTCGGCACCATTTGTGCCTGTCGCCCGGTTCATTACTGTACCATGGAAATCCGAGGTGCTCTGGCTCGGGAATGGGACCGCAAACGGATCAAAAGTCCAGATGGCGCTCCAAAAGCTTTAAGCTAATGGCTTTTGATACGCACACAAAATTGCGCTGGCTTGCTTCTATCCAAGTCTGGGAAATTGGCAGCTCAAGCCTTTGATTGCCCTTACCGTGAGCGCCATGTAACGCAAGTATCATAACTGATCCCAGCATATGCCGTCTCACAAAAAAGTGAGGCGGACGACGGGAAATGCTGAGCTTCGGATTCGCCACGTGACACAACGTGGTTATCTGCATTTGGACAAGATGACTATCGTCTTCACAGCAAGGATTGAGAGACAACTCACCATGCCCATCGTGCAGATCATTATTTTGGAATTAGATTCAGCCTTGCTCGGGAAACGAAAATCGGGGCATTTCGTCCCAAACCTCGGGAATCCACAAACCGTTCGCAAGCGAGCTTCTCCTATTCTTACAAGGGCCATCTCAAATCTCGAAACAGGAGACGATTTGATGCAGCAACGAAGCGAATCATGGCGATGCTTAGCTATGCGTCGAATTTTCGCATTGGCATGTTTCGCATTGACTCTTACATTGTTCTTTCCTTCGAATTTGCCAGTATTCTAGGTTTGATCAAACATCCCGTGGGCGACCAGGTACACCCTCGAAGCGGCTTGAACGAGGCGAGGGATCAACAGTGCTTCCTTGGCCATCTGTTCATCGCATCCAAATGAAGCATGGCAGCCTTCAGCAGACTTTCATGTTCTCATTTCATGGTCCTTGATCATATACGAGGCTTGCGATGTCACAAGAATGATCCTTGGTGCGAAAGTCAGCAGAGCACCATGGCCGTTTGGACGAGAACACAACGCCTCGCACAAAAGGTTGTCTTTCATTTGCTCATGCGAATGTTTCTAATTCGTCTGATGTTTTCGATTTTCGCGTTACCTTTAGCTTCTCAGACAACTTCTTTTCATAACTCCTTCCTGCTTCTTAGTGTTTTGTAGCAACACGCCTTGTATCCTCTGCCTAGGGTTTTCTGAATCACTATGCATTTCAAGTCCTCGCGACGTGTCCATCTGACAGCCTCAGTTGCTTTCTAGTGAAGAGTGTTGCAGGAATTTTACCGGGAGTCGAATTGACAAGGCGGACGATGCTCAGACTCTGAAGTACCCCACGTCCCGGATCGCCGACACTGGCTCGTTACTTTTGGCAAACTTGCAATATGTCCCTCAACACTACCATCTTCCGGCAGTTTGAATATGCTCCTCATCTGGGCACATATCTGTTTCCTGCTTCTAAGGGCACAGAAGACATGCAATGCTGAGTTTGTTCTCTCATCTTCAGTGCCACATCGCCCGAACAATGTCATGAGAATCGTGAGATATATCTCCTGTTTACGTGGTTGCTCCTCGGAACCGCAGCTCAGATCTCCGAAAAAGTCCGAGTCTCGAGCGAGGCCGTCTTTCTGGCAGCACAGAAGCACCCCCATCCAGTTGACTTAAGAAAGCCTCAAGGAATCGCTCAGAGGCAAGGACATCATGAGATCACAAGACGGGAAGTACGATTCTCGAGTCATCAGTGGGGCGGATGCCGTTCGATCATTGTTGGATGTTAGTCGTACCACCTTCAAATTGCCGCAATTGAACTGCACGCACATTGCTCCAAATTTCCTGAAAGCCTTGCTGGGAACAATCGACTTGCTGGGCTGATCGCTGAAGAAATGTCGATGTCTCGACTTGTATGCTGTTCTTGTTGTTCCCCGGAGCACTCCCTTTCTCGCTAGAGAGTTTTCCCTGCTTTGGAGCATTCATTCGCAATGCGACAGCTTCCCGGATTCCCAACCCAAAAACTCGGCATATAGCCAATCTTGTGCTAATGAATCTGTTCTCGTAACTGTGAACAATCACAGACAATGAATTGAGACCATCGTCTCTCTGGTCTTTGTGAAGCGAATAATTTGCAACTACACATCTATGCCTCTTGCCCTGCAGCAGTGATTATCTCAAAGTGTTTAGAAGTACCAAGTCAAGCGTCTATGTATTCTGGATTTGGGTCTTAGAAGTCCAACAAAGTAAGTCCTGAAGCCCAACGCGGGCTGGAGTGTGGTAAGGGTAGGCTATGTCTGCTGGTCAAAGATGGTGTTGTTCTCCGTTGAGTTTTAGCCGACGAAAGGGAAAAGTGCATTATTGACGACGGGTCAAATCTCTCTCAATAACATTCTGGGTATTGAGGTATTTGAATTGGCTTTCATCTTGTCCCAAAGTGCAACATCCCTCCCACACATTTTTGTATCGGAGACAATCGTCGTTCTTCCCCAAATGTCGATGTCATTGCCTCCTCAAACCACCTCTGCCAATTGCTACCAGAGATGCAATCGCTCTCACGTAGTAAGGCATGTGTACTCGTCTTCAGAAGCGCACCATTGCAAAAGCAATATTCTTCGTGGGGTAAGCAGCAAAAGCCAGAGAAAATACCTTGACTTTTAAAGTTAAGCATAACCAGGGCAACAAGCACAGGTCAAAAGTGCATCTATTTCTACGGCTTTCAAAATCACAATCTGAACCCCCATGGTATTTACCGTGTTCCATTACCCAAGTTATTCCTTGGACTCCGCTTAATATCTTTACTACCCAACCAGGCACCAGCCCATGAAAATGCCTCAACCCCCATCTTCATGCAAGGCTGCGGAAGGCGTCAAATTATGCACTTAGGCAACCAGAGCAGGCCGCGGAGGGAAGTCTTGCTCAATAGGGAGGCACATCAGCCTCACGCCCTGATTCTACTACACCTTTACTTCTAGCATTTTGATGTCCAGAGTCAAGCTCAATTGTTTCTTCCTCTTCCTCTTCCTCTTCTTCTTCTTCATCCACACCCCCACGAAGCATAGCCATCTCCTCCTCCGGTCTCCCGCTCTCGCCCCTCCCCAACATCTCAACATCCAATCCCCTCTCACCAGCACCACACCCCTCATTCTGTCCTTGCGCTTGGCCCTTCTTGACAGCAACGAAAATCGCGCTCCCCAGAATGAGGCCACTCCCGGCCAGACTCCACCACCCAGGACTCTGTCCAAAAACCACCTTATCCAACCCCAACGCAAAAAGCATATTCGTATATATCATGTTCGTCGCTCTCGCACCATTGCCTCTCCCTCCAGCAGCCAAACCCTTCGTCAGCAGATACTGCATGACGAAACCGCACACGCCGAGGAAGATCAACATGCTCCATTGGCGTAGACCCGCGGGGAGGGCGAAGCGTAATGTGTCTGAGAGGTGGAGGGGTTGGGCGAGGGAGAGCGCGAGGGTGGAGATGACGGTGCAGAAGATGGAGAAGTAGTTCACAGAGAGGAGGGGATGTGCTCTGTTTCCTATCCAGCGTATGGAAGTGAATGCTCCTGCGGAACCGAGCACGCCGATCATGGCTATTGCTACAGCCGACAGGCGTTGAGAGGATGTTGGGATGGGGAAGGAGGATGGATCTGTTGGGTCTGTAGATGTTGCTGCTGCTGTTGTGTTGGATGATGTGGTGAATCCCGTGGAGGAACTAGAATCGGATGTGAAGAATGAGGTTGGGCGAGCGATGAGTACGACCCCGAGGAGGGAGATTAAAGAGGCGTATTGTGCTGAGCGGGGAAAGGGCTCGTGGAGGAAGACGTAGCAACCATAACTTGCTACTGAGGGAGCAAGGAACGTAATCACCACCGCGTCCGCCACAGGTAAGTATTGTAAAGAACTGATGATATGTTAGACAATCATCGAAAAGCGAGATGGGAATTGCTGGAGTGAACACTCACTAATACATCCCAAAAATTCCAAAGAACCCTGTCAAACTCCTCACAACCAGAAGTCCACGAAGTCCTTTCGCACCAAGTGGGAAATCAGGCACTTTGCCATACCACATCCATATAGTACAGAAGATAGCCGTAAGTCCCTGTCTTGCAAACAGGATCTGGAAGGGATCCATTCCTTCCCCCTCGAGTTCTAGTAGTCTCGTAGTAACATTCATTAGGGCTCCAAATAGCTGGGAGAATGTGACTAAGAAAAGACCTTGGTTCTGATCCCAGAAATTCCACAGAGATTCTCTCCACGTTCTCGGGACACTTGGATGCCCTGGGTACGGTGACACACTTCGATCTCTTCCTCTGCCTATCGAGGAGATGGTGCTCATAGATAGCCTCCTGAACGCATCTGGTTCCAACAGCGAGGCATCTGCTCCCTTTGCTGGATGAGGCGAAAGATAATTTCTGTTTGCTCCATTGTTTCCATTGGTATTACCATTGAGGGCCAGGTCGAAATTAGACGGAATATTCTGGAGCGACTCTAGGTAATCATCATGTTCATCGTAATTGGTTGTGGAAGTCTGATTGAGAGGAGCGTATCGTTGTGACATGATCACTGGGATTCATTGCAGAAGCCGAACGGCCAACAGAGAAACCAAATGTGTATGCTTTGCTTATGTGAGACTCATCCAGATAGCTGTGCTAGTCTTAGAGGGAGAAAGGAAATGGAACGACTGCAGTATAGCAAAAGGAATGTTAACTGTGCAAATCGTGAGAAGGCGAATTGTCAGCCTCGAAGATGGGGGGATCTCGAAAGACAGGGTGTGGGCGGCAGGCTGGGGTAAAAAAGGATCGGACACAAGTTTTCAGTTAGTGAGGACAGGAGCATCTGGACTAGCAAATGAGCTACCAAAGGAAAGTGGGCCTTGGATGCTACTCATGGATATGTAAGCTTCGATGCTAGTGATCAATGAGAAGGCCGGATCATCCAGAGATTCGGTACAATAATAGAACACTTGGCCTGGTCTTTGTGTCATGACTTAAGGCCATTGTCTGAACATGCTTCAAATAGAGAAAGAAAGCGCAGAAATGTGCTTGTGATCGTGCAACTGCACCTCAATACTGAACAAGAAGAAGAGTCTGGGCTTGACGGACGGTAATTGAAATGATGGAATTGATGGAATTGGTATGGAAATTGGTGGGGGTTGCAAGGATAATGTGAGGGGAAATCATCATTGGCGCGGAAGATGTAGATGGAAGCCGGAGGCTGGATTCTGCTCCGGTTTCGCTACTGTACCTGTTGCTGGATTCTGGAAGCTGTGAGTGGTCACTGTCAGTATTATCTTGTTGCATCTGGTCCTAGAGAAGGATATAAATTCCAAGCGAGGCGAGGTTTCACTGCAGCTCCATGTGACAACGCAAATCGCTGTCACTCATCCTGCACTCCAATCACGAGGATTCCGAATTTTATGAAACTCCATTTCTGTGTAGTCGTTCTGTAAAGGAAACAGTGGCTCCTTGCCGGGTATTTCCCCATACGCCTCAAATGCTGCCTTCAAACTCCAATATAGATGCATGCCAGGAACTTGTAGTCCACCATCCAAACCATTTCAACCGAGATCGTAGCAAGAAGACACACCGCAGACCATCCATCGTAAAGAGATTCGTAGGTCGAGTCGATATAGCTCGAGCATCATGTCCAAGCCAAAATCTCATCTCCCTGCACCAGTACCAGTGCTTCTCCCACCAACTGTACGAGAATCAAGATCCATGTCATCATCTGCGTCGCCCAAAGGTTCCTCTTCCAAGGCCTTCACATTCGATTTCGTGATCTTGTCATCGTTCTGATCAAGCAATTTCCGAGCTTCCTCTATTGCCGTCTTCTTGTTAAACGTTTCATTAATCTTGCCCAGATATTCCGGATTTTTTCGACAAGCGAACTTGATGTCGTCTGGCTTGATTTTTTGTCTTCCTGATAGCTGAGCGGATCGATGGGCTTCGAAGCAGAGTTCCGTGATGAAGTCGGTGAGAAGTTCGTCGAGGACTCGCTTGGTTGTTTCAAGGGAATTGGGGACGTCTCCGTGTGCGAAGAGGAAGTGTTGGACTAATGATAATTTAGAGATGGATTCAAAAATGCATGATGATAACTTACGATCTTGGTCAGCAAAATTCTGCTGGCCTCTGTTCTTTCCAACACGCGCTCTGGGCTCCATGGTGGCACGTATTCCTGGGGTGATACTCGCTTGATCTCGTTCCCTGCTGAATTTCCCTGCTTTTCACCTTCTGCACTTGGTCCTAAGCTTGAGGATTGATCCGTTTGTGCGAAGCTGAGCTGTACAGATTCTCCCACTAGGCGAGTAGCTGGCCGGCGGAGTGTCTTATCGTAGTCGGGAATCTTGAGATGCCTTCGTTACTCTTGGTAGTGTGGATTCTTCTGCCGGATGCCTGGCTTGCTTTCTTCCTCGGCGCAATCAATCTCTACCACCTCGATACTCTCTCCTTAAGTTCGCAGAACCTGTAAGTGCGTATATTCCTGTCGGAATTCCTGTGTGAAATCTGCTGATAGCCTGGAGGGGATTAATGGGTTTGGTCGAGTCGAGGGTGTTGACTCGAGTTGACGCGTTGACGTTGTGCAAGATTGAATCGATGGACTGAGAGGCAGAGCTGTCGGTAATACCGCTGAGAGAGGCGTTGTTAACAGTGGTCGTAGCAGCAGCTTCCACAGCAATTACAGGGTCGACAACGAGTTGCTCGTTTCTTGGTTGAGTTCTCTACGCAACGATGTAGTTGAAGATGGTTTTCGTCTGCGCGAAAGTCACCGTTGGACGCTTGCTCGAGCTCGGACCAGCTAGAGGCTCGAGATCCTGGTACGCCATTGCGCCTCAGCAGCCCAGGTGTCCTATCTCGTTCAGGACATCCAAGTGGCCCTCGTCAAGAGAAACTGACAGTGGTCGCAAACTCATTGTTGCAACAACACAGCACTTTTGTTGACCGAACGCAAAGATGGTATGTAAAGGAAAAAGTGCGAAGGTCAAAGCTTTGACCATCATTGACTTCACTTGCGCTAACGCCAAGCAATTTTAGACTGCTCTCTTCAACTTCCAGTCTGCACTCCTGGTGCTCCTCCTCTTCATCTGTACGGCCGCCTATTGCCACCAGCTCTTCCCCGCCTTTATGGATAGGAAGAAGGATTCGTATGTACCAAATATGATTCAGTATTATAGGAAGAGGGATCTAATACATGGCAGACCGGTCGTGGGCGTTGCCTGGAAATGCGCGAGGATAGGAGAACGATTAAGTCCATACATAAGCGTTTGCTGCGTAATATTTGCAGTAAGGAAGACAACGATATTATCAAGGACTTATCTGACAGATACAGGTTCGTTTGTTCATCGGCGCATAAGGGAAGGGATTACACAAATTGGCGTTCTGGGGGTCAAGGCCGGATGGTCACTCAAAGGGCATGTGCGAGAACTGTATGGTTGCATCAAGAGCATCAGCGTTATGATATTAGAGAGGAGGCCGAAAACTACGGCACTTCCAAAATATTATGCAATTCGAAGCATTCAGCCTCGATCAACTCCATCCCCTGCAAACGCCGTCGCTATGCGCAAAGCAACCAGATTCCTCATTCGTGAAGACTTGTCCTAGCACTGTCATTCTCTCCCCAGATATCCCTGCTTTCCTGCTCAACTGCTTTCATGGCGTTGGCGACTTCTTCCAATTTGGCGACGACATCCAGCACACCCTCGTTGACCCTCTGGAAATACCGATCGTTGGCCTCTCTCCTCGTCCTTGCTAATAAGATATCTGCTTCAGTCTCCTCTTCCATCTTGCTTCCCATTGATTGCGCCGTGCCCACAGCAATACCACTACTACCTGGTCTGCCACTTGCACTGGGAACCGTACTCCCAAGAGTATCCAGCGCACTCCTACCTTCACTCCCAAGTGCCAGACCCTTTCCTCCAACTGACTTACTGCCCTTGTCTGTACTTTCGATAGCTTCATCAGCTTCACTTCTAGCCCAAGCTTGCGCCAATTCTATCTGTGCAGCTCTTAAGCCTTCCAAAGCCTTGCTGTGCTCAGCGCCGAACACGTGTGTGCCACTGACAGCATTCAACTCCACCTCCTCCAACGTAGTCTGCATCTCCGCCCAAAGAGCATCTGTTCTGTCCGCTTGCTTCTTGCCCTCTGATATCTGCTGTTGCCGAGGAAGCGCTGGACGAGGTAGTGCCGTAACAGAAGCTGTGTCTTGAGGGCCATCGAGATTGGTCCTTCCCGGCATACGCTGAGAACGTTGGCGGATGAGGGGTGCTCGAGAGGTGTTCAAGGAAGAGGGGTTAGGAGGTTGAACTGCTGTGACCCCTGGAAGGGATACATGGGATGCATTTTGGGATGGTGGTCCTAGAAATAATGATGGAGGAGGCTCGCGCAGCTGTTTTGCCTTCGTCTTTGGTGATTGCGACATTGTTACATGGTATTATAAGTCAACATGGAAGGTCGACGCTGAGGCTGGGTGAAGCTGGCTGAGAGCTTCAAAAAGCGGCGTTGGTTGGGAAGTCTGGATAGAAGATTACACCAAAAGTCCCAATTGCTGTATTGACATACCACTAGACCGGAGATTGGGTTTAAGATGGATCTTGTGTCAAGACAATCGAGATTTTTGAAGGTTCTTTAGAGTTACTCAAATTCCTCCCTTAGATTTTACATAGTTGTTACTGGCGTTGCTGCTCTTATTCTTGGAGCTTCCGCACTCCGGATCGGCGTTTCTTTTCGCCGCCACACCCAGGCTAAGATTCTGAAAATTAAGCGAACGCACTTTGCAGCCCATTGTCGGAAACTTCACCAGATCTCGACGACACGACAACCAACAACTCAACTACTAACCTCCCATCATCGCCATAAACCGGTACGACTCACCATCTTCCTATCCAACGTCTGCGAACCTCTGATCTCCAATTCTAACATCTACAATAGCAATCATGGGTAAAGGAAAGCCTCGTGGTCTCAACGCCGCCCGCAAGCTCCACAACCACCGACGTGAGCAAAAATGGGCAGATCTCTCATACAAGAAGCGTGCTCTCGGAACCGCATTCAAGTCATCGCCATTCGGAGGATCTTCCCACGCCAAGGGCATAGTTCTCGAGAAGGTTGGTGTTGAGGCCAAACAACCCAACTCCGCCATCCGAAAGTGTGTCAGAGTCCAATTGATCAAGAACGGAAAGAAGGTCACTGCATTCGGTACGTTTTGGGCTGCTTCTCTACAAACATCTGGCAGAGGGGAAAGAGGGAAGAGTGATTGAGATGGGCTGGGAAGGGAATCAAATTTAAAGAAAGTGAACAGGATGGGCGAGAACAGATGGCTGATTGGAAAATTTAGTCCCCAACGATGGTTGTCTCAACTTCGTCGACGAGAACGATGAAGTCCTCCTCGCTGGTTTCGGTCGTAAGGGAAAGGCGAAGGGAGATATTCCCGGTGTTCGATTCAAGGTCGTGAAGGTCTCAGGTGTTGGTCTGTCTGCGCTGTGGAAGGAGAAGAAGGAGAAGCCCCGTTCGTAGAGGAGCAGGTTGTTTTCCGAATCGAATCGATGGGTTTTGCGCAATACGGGACAACATTGGGAACGGGGGGGTGTTACTCTTTTGCGATTTGCGAATGCATGGCTCGTCAAGTGTCTGATACGGATGGATGGGCAGGCAAGCATATGACAGATGATGAATAGAATCATCAAATCACCTACCACCACCTCCGAAAATACCAAAGTTGTTCCCGACATGACGTGCTGGGCAATCGTGACATATCGAAATCGAACGAGATGCCGGAAAGAATTCCGATGGGATCCTAATCAGGCAGATTTATCCACTATCTCACAGCATTTCACGACCCACAGCAACGCATTCTTTGACTGCAACAGGGTCCCAGATGCCTTCTTGCAAGGTCACTTCGCAATCACTTTCCTAAGCATCTCTTCTTGGCGTTGCGCAGAACATGTCACTGTCCACTGTCCACTGGCTATTGGCTCAGTCCCACTCCTTTTATTCGTGACAAGTGTCGCATACCAGAGGCCGGAGTTGCGTCTTGGTACCACTTTTTGGAGCGTTTGGTCACACCCCGGAGTATCTCACCCCGTTAGCCTTCATCACCATCACCAACACGCGCTATTTGAGTCTCATTGCTCTTCTCATCTGATTCGCCTATGTACTCTATGGTCTTCGTGTTCTCTATGAAAAATATTACACATTCTCCACTCCAAGCCATTTATACTGTTTTAATAAATCTCCAAAGCGAATGACAAGAAAAGAATCATCGCTGCATCAAATGATCCTACGGCATCAGCCGATCCCCACCCACCTCTATCATCATGTGCCACCACCTTGCACGAGCAATTGCTCAGGCGCGCCAGCCCCCCTTCCGATAGCTGCCTTGGGACTCACGATACCCTTGACGAACTGTGGCTTCCCAGTATTCTTGACAGGCACCTCGTAGCTTCGGACTTCACTGCCAACCAGACTCTCGAAATCCCGCACAACGGTGGAGTTGACAGCCTCCACATTCCGGTAATAAAGCTCTTTGTCCACCACAGCTCCACTTGCGTCCACACCCCTAAATGCGAATTCCTGGGCGGTACTTCCAAACCCACTGCTTACGCCGACGGATGGGGCGCCGAAATAGAATGCTGTGCCGTTCTGTCTGGTGCTCAGAGAAGTCCCTGAGAAGCCGGATACGAAAGATGCGGTGCGGGGCAATTGAGCGAATGGTTGAAGTCCAGTTGGAAAGACTGGTTTGCCTTGGAAGGATAGATCGAGGCCCAACATGAGGTCTGCTTCTATGGTAAAGTTACCGCTAGGCTGTACGATGTAACTGCTGTTGGCGTAAAGCGGATACATGTAGGAGGATTTGTAAGATGTTCCTCCAGCAGATTGATCAAGCCCTGTTGTTGTATGATTGTTCTGTTGAACCGCGCCAAATGCAATGAACTTGCCATAATTGGTAACAGAGAGCGATTGCGTCCATGTCGAAAGGAAGGTCTTGTTCTGTGTAGTGACCTGAGATGATATGGAGATGGATCGTTTGACGTCCGTAGTGTAGACCAAAGTCTCGTTTGCACCAGTAGAGTTCTGGATCAGTGATTGTGAAAGGCTAATCGTCGGTTGCGGGAGATGTGTAGTCGGTGCTTTTCCTGTTGTTATTGACTTCGAGTCACTATCAAGCCATACAAAGATCTTTCCCGTCACTAGCCAGCTGCTACCGACGGACTCGGATAATGAGCCGCCACTTTTTCCGTCGTCAACAATGCCAACCACCCGAATCTCGAAAGTATGTTCTCTGCCATCCGAGAGTACAGGAAGCCAAGGTGTGATGTCGATCTCATGTTCTCGTAGGTCGAACGCATCAATTCCAACGATGGGGCGCCATAGACCTGCGGGATGAATTAGTACATATGCGCTACTGTCTAAATAGCTCTTCAGACATAGCATCCAGAGACCAAGCCGCTAGTATGATTGATTCTACTTACCAGGAACAACGCCTCCCGTGAATATGACAGGGAAAGGCCAGTGTACACCGGCAAGTTGGCCGTCGATCAAAACTTGGACCTCGCGGAACGGAGAATATCCATATAATGTACCAACAACCGGCACAAATGTGCTGACATCCGACTGCAGCACATTACTCCACCAGAACTCTTCAGTCGCTTGTCCGCATGCTGAGACCGAGAACACCGCGCGAATTGCATTTCTTGGGAATGCGACAGTGTTGGTTGCATTCTCGGCGGGCAATGTAAACACACTTGCTGCATTTGAAGCTCCTTTCCTTGCCGAGACGGGAATAATCATCGAAGCTGGGTCAACAGTATCCTGGCTCGTGAAGAAAGTCGCAGAAAGCGTTGTGTTGAATGCACCTGTATAGGTATCGTCTATCAGATTTCCAAGGTCAAATATGATGGTTTGAGGCGAGTTCCAGAAGTACAAGTACTCGGACATGTCCTTGATGTATTCCCAGCGAATGCCATTAGCTGTGGGCTCTGCGGTGGATGTCCGCCACACTTCAGTGTCGCCAAAGTACATGAGGGCGAGTCTGTCAAATTGACGTCCTTTAGAGGTGACCGTGAAGTTCATACTAACGCGATTGAATTTGCACTTCGGGGGTGTATAGTTCCCTGTCTTGTTAGAGTTTGTTTGCAGAGTTTCCGGAAGAACATTCTCACCAACGAAGGGTATGCCGTAGCTGAAGCCAAATGAATGCTCCATTAGAAGAGTCTCGCATCTACCAGGAGCTACCGTCTGGGCGACAGTGGCCGCATTCTCTGACCCATCTTCGAGAACAGTCTCATCAACTAATCCAGTGGGTGTGAGAACAGGCTGGTACACTTGGAAGACTTCGAGGATGCTTGATGGTGATGCTGTTACCGAGGGGGCAGGGACTGCATCTTTGACGAGAGCGAATGCTGGTGAAGAAACCACAGTCTGCCACTCGATAGCCGGCACACATTCGGCAAGCAGCCATACCAGAATTGCACAAGATGCTGAGAGAGCCAGAAAGAAGGCTTTGAATGAGTGCGCTGGGTAGAGAATGCTACGAGTAGTTGCCGTCTCTTGCGCTAAGGTAAGGCTTTTTGCTGTATTCGGATCAATGAAGGCCTCGGAGTTTGCGGGCTTGTCGAAACGTGTGGCGCAAGAGTCGCTACTTATATTCCTTTTTGACGAGAGCATGGCGGGAGATCCTTCCGGAGCAATAAGGCGCTGGGGAGAGACGAGTGCTTTGATTGGGAAGCCCCCACTATGCTCCGTTGGTGAGTTCCAAGTGATCCCAGTATCGTCTTCTTGCTGCAGCAGCAAGTTGTTGTCCAGCAAAGCGACTCTGAAAGTAGTTGAAAACAGCAAATTCGTCTCTGGTCATCACATAAGAAGCTGGTTGGGCTTCAATCTTCCTCCAGATATCTGTTAGTGCAGATTCAAGGATGCTCACAACCGTCGGATCTTGTGCTCCCTCTGGTGTATCTCTTGCGACCTCAAGAGCTTGTGTAACTGTTGTTATTGTTTGCTGCCTGGAAGCTCCATGGTTACTACCGCTATTACTCATTGATGAAAAAGTTGAAGTGCTGTATGTGATGATTGCAGTGTCGACAGCAGCAAATTGAAAAGGAAACGAGATAGGAAGATCTGCACTGCCTTTGAGATGCATCGTGGGGGATGGGTGCTTGTTATGAGGCGAATAATGTATAAGTGATGCAAGTATATATAAGCAGGTAAATTACAGTGGAGGGATTCGTATGGAAGTTCGATAGAGAGTACCGATCGCTTCAGCCGCTGTGTGACCTTGAAATAGGGCTACAAGAAACGCGACTGGGCAAGTTGTATTGGGCACGCCTCTTATTTGTTCTTTTTTTTTTTGCAACGCAGCGGGTAGAGCACCCATGGAGAAGAGACGAGCAAGGGCCGAGGAAATGACAACTCACAATAAGCGTTATGCAGCGTGCTCGAAACTGGTAATTAACAGAAGCCTGTTACTTTCTTTGGAGCCACAACCCGGTATGGATCGATAGGAGGAGCCACGCCCGTCCGGCGGAAAGAGGAAGTGGCTTGACTGAGGTCAGGTCTCGGGAATAGCGTGTAAGACGCTTGGGCAGTGGAGCATAACAGACGCGGGCTAGGATTTGAGTGTAAACGATCAAACGATCTGTGGAGGCATCTATCTGGAGTGGAGTGAAGCTGGCGTTGAAGGCTGCAACAGCTCTGTGAAGAGTCTTGACTGTGGATAATGAGGATACCCGGGAGGGTCTCGTCTCGGTGATAATCTGGAAAGGAGGGCCCGGCAAATGCAGAGGCAGCTGGAAAACATGAATAGGCACTGGGAGGGTCGAGGAGCAAAGTCTCCAGCAATAATCCAGTGTTGCGAGACCTTCGTTCGATCTCGATACCGATTCCGATGCCCTGTGTAGTGTCACGAACACGGCTGGGCATCACAGACGGAACTTGAATTGACGGCACAGTAGCGAGCGCCGATAGTTCAGGGGCTAGAGGCCAGAGGCCAGTGCAGAACAGGGCATTGGCAGGGAGGTCTAGGGCATGACAGGGTTGGGGCGGACCCGGCGAGCATGCCGCATCCGCTGGCTAAAGTCGATTTTAACCACCACTCAGTCTCTATGGTAAAGTAACATCGAGATAACTGGCGGAACACAACGGCTGTAGTGCTACTACAGGTAAGTCTCACCCAGGTCAAACGAAAGGCCTAGTGAAATTTTGCGGGCCTGTCCTTGCGGTCCTGAGCTGACCAGCTCCACCTCAAAGTGTTTACTCTACCAGACGAGCTCGAGGCCAGGCCCCGGGGAGGACAAGGAAGAGAGACTGTTTTTCGTCTCCATGTTTTATCCTAGTTTCTTGAGTAATGTGCCAAACCTGCAGCGCCGGGGCTGACTTGTAGTAAATAGCTAGTACAGCAGTCCTTGCGCAGCAACATTCAAGACGCTGTGGAGCATATCAGTGGGCGCGCGTGGGAGGGCTCGATAGGACTTGCAAAGATATGACTTAGGAGAGCAAGCGCCAGGAAGAGTCGAGAACAACACACTTACAGAACTCAGGCCATCCTCGTCGCCTGAAAACGATAATTTTAAACAAGGAAGCTGAATTCGGGTGGACTTCCGACTGGCTGGATGCAGCCATCAAGCCTAGCTTCTATGTCCTTGCCCGCCATCGTTCGTTTCCACCTTCACATCCATCAGCAAAACGCTTGAGTTGCATGCATTACCACAATCTCGCACTCCCAAGCTCTTGATGCCTCGGCTCTGCAGTTACAAACTCAAAGTTGGGACGGATCTCCGTCCTGCTGATCCACTGATGTTCAGCTGTCGTCCTTGCCTTGCAGTGCATCGTTTCCGCGCTTCATGCAAACAATATATTAGACTTTCTCGAGCGTGGAGGCTCAAAATCTGACAGCGGTACCAGTGTACCGGCCTCAAAGACGGCAGTCCATAGTTTACCAAGAAACCTAAACTTCCCAGTGGAAACTAAGGGTCCAATAAAGTTTCATTTGCCTCTCCTGCACATCACTTTTCATGTCATGCTTTGAAAATATTTTTCTGTTTTGAGCTCGACAGCAGTTGACGGGCTTCACCCCTCCGTGGCCCTGTAAGATGCGCCAATATTCCGCGCTATCACTCCACTCTAGTAAGGTTCAGTGGCGTGCCGAGCTGGGACTTTGGGAGAGCTTGAACGGGATCCGTCTATGTGTATTCGGGATGATTCAGTAAGTGTAGCTCTGTGCGTTAGCATGCGACTCACGCATTTGGAACTTGGTGCCGCAGAGTTATTCTGCTCATCATCATCTGAAATAAACCTGGCAAAAAATGCGGCACTTCCAAGTGTTCCCAGCCTTCCTTACAGTGTCAAGCCGAGATCTGCTCTAACGCCACGATCTCCATTTGAGTTCCCTGCGCCCCTCACTCCCACTATTCGTCATTGCCTGTCACGAACTCCTTCAGCATCGTAGCAGGACTCCGTTGTGCCACAGAAATCATATTTTTGACTTTTCGCCTCCAGAGACAACTCCGTGGAAAAATTGATCGCCTCGCGGCCCGGAACCCAAAGGAGCAACTGTTTCGCCCATGAACAAGTTGAGTTGCAGGCGGTTGTGGCTCTCAAGGATTTCCATGATTGCTTCTCATGCAATTCTCCGACTCGGAGCCCCGCGCATGCACGGCCCTTTAAGTTGATGATAAGCCACAGCTATGCTCAAAACTGACATATCTCCGGTCCCAAGAAGCTCAAGAACAAATGGATTTGTTTGAGGACGACGACTGTTGCAGGCTGAAGCCCTAAGCTTCTAAAAAGCGTGTCTCAGACCATCGGTAAGAGATCATGGGGATAAACGAGAAACCTCACTGCCGTTAGAGGTGTTGAGAGTCGTAAGTCCATGGCGCATCGGAAATTTCAAGTCTTATTTATATCGGTTTATATCATGCGAAGGATGATGTGCCGTGCTGTGCCACTCTCGGATCAACAACTGGTACCTACATGGACAGGCAACTTGGACGTGCAGAAGTCAAGCTGTCAAGACCGGCAGTCCTGGTCTGTTAAAACCGATGTCGAATGGATCAGCGCCAATTTAATTCGCTCCAAAGACTGGGGAAGAGAGCATCCGTCCCAGCTTTCCGACCAAGTTCTTGAGTGACTCTGGAATATGAATGTCCTGAGATCTCGGGTTCGATTGGATGAGACCAACGCGTCAAAGCAACCATTCCCAAGAATGACTTACAGGGGTGTCGGCAGAGACATCCGGGCTGGTGTCCGAATCACTGGGTCGTAAGAAACATCGACTCAAACGTGCTACACCACGAATCCGGCGGTCCCAAATGCTTGACTCGATCTTACAGTTGTATGCCTACCGTACCATCTATGCTTGTCCGAATACCGCCGAGAGCTACGCCACTGAATATATTGTTTCGCCATCTCATTGATCAATCATGAAGTTGAGGCTGGCTGGATGCATTAGGAAAATCTTAGCGAGGTCTGCAATTGAGTTTGATACTCCAGTGTGAGCTTACGAATGGTTGTAGGTCAATTTAAAGGTAATAAGGCGTAGGGCTAGGGTCTATTCTAAGACCATGGGTGAACGATAAAGCCATGAGAGCATTTTTGAGGCTTGGACGGGAAAAGACAAGCTTGAACCTTGTTGTCGGGGACATGTACATGCACGAATTCGGCTGATTTAGCGCGGAGACACCCAAATTAAGGTTTTCTCCAAGGCGAGTCCTCATCAGCCGATGTTTTCACCATGCGTACTGAAGCCCTAGAGAAAAAGTCAAAGTCGAGGGCCAAGTCCCCACTCTCGAGGATTTTTTTTAGTGGAGGATCATCCTGTTTTGGTGATACAGGATCTGAAGTGACCCGGCGCTGCGAGTCAAGTAAATATTTCCGCACCCGCAGCCGCAATACCCACTAAGCGATGTTGACAATCCCCTCCCCTATCATGGCGCGCCGAGCTTCTTCTTCTGACGCTAAAAGGTGATGGATGTTAGGAATATCTCGCTTCACCGGGTGACCGGTTATCAGGATCGAGGTAGTCTGTTTGGTCATTCGATTCCCGACAGTATGGAGCTCAGGAGATCGTCACTTCTCTGCATACATGAAGTTCAAGGTGGCGGTGGAGCCTGTTCGAGATCGCATCATGTGGATTTAGTGTGGAAAATTGAAGCTAAGGACTTATTTGCGGATTCCTATCAGCCGGTTTACACATCCCAAAGGTTTGGGAGTTCTTGCTCCGGAACTTGCGCCCTTCCTTTCGAAATTGATCTACATTTACTTCGAGCTATTAATGGCAAGTTCCGTATGGTGTGAGTCTCAGTCTCAAAGGAAAGTCACCTTGACGTAATGTCCTAATACGGTCTTCAGTCACTCCTGTTCGCAAGAACCTAAGCAAGCACACAAATTACTTGATGATCCCTGCCTTTTGAGCAACGAATCCAATCTCAAAATAAACTTCAATATCGCTCATCCCAAGCGGGCTGGGCCGCACATAGTAAGCTTCGAATTACAGGAAATTCAAGTCTTGCAGATCCTTTATCAGAGACATGGATCCGGGATAATCCCGTTTGTAATAAGACTTCCACGAGTGCGTATCCCTGTGAGACTACATACTAGTATTGTGAGATCTAAAGATCAGGGAAGTGCTCACTGCTTTCAGTTCCGCCTCTAGAGTTTAGTCCTTGCGCATACAGGTTGGCTCGAGAACCAAGAGAAAACATGCGAAGCGAGCTCAGCCCCTGAAATAAGCGAGACCATAATCTAGTCAATAAACATGAAGCGCTGTTGTGGTGCAGCAGCAAGTGGTTGAAAACTGTATATATCGCCTGGCGGACTGTTAATTATCAGTAGTGCTGCTAGCGAATACTTTAGATGGTGTAGGTTCGTTGGTTTAGAAGTCGGAACATCGTGATGAAATACGGTAGCGAGGATCTGAATCTGAACTGGCTAGAGAATTGGCAATTGGACTGGCGCAAAGGAATATTATGAACTTCACAGTACTTCATTTTTCACAATCTTTTACTTGACACAAGCGTAAATATATGATCAACCCTCTTCACAAATATTTAATCTCCGTCTTCTTACCATCCGTATACCTGCCGTATTTTCATCGCGCAGGCAATTCACCCGACCTCACGATAAACACCCAGGACACAAGATCAAACATAATTTCTAGATCATCAAAATGCGGTCCAATAATTTCATATCAAGCGTACTTATCTGCCTCCTCTCGGGCGCCTCGCTCGTCCTCGCAGGACCAGGCGGCTACGTCGAACTCGCCAACCTCACACCATACGACTGGAAGCTCAAATATACCCACAGCTACCACATGGACTGGAAATTTCCGCTCACTATCTCGGAGGGCACCACGCAAGAACAGTACATTGAATGGTGGTATGACCACGGTCCCAACGGGGACTGCGCTGCAGAAGCGACATATGAATTAATCGGCTCTCCTGAAGCTGCTTCCTTCACCGTGCAAGCGCGCCAAAATAATGGAAAGAGAATTGAAATTCAGTACAACGATGAACTTTCTTCACTCGGCAATCCTATCGGCTCACTCATCACCCTCGGATACAAGCGCGACGGAACTGTCCTCTTCGTGTTAGCTGGCAATGAGGCCGGCTCATATGTCTCTAATAATGCTCCTGTGGCCTGGCAGCAAGCTACACTCTCTACTATTGGAAAGAAATCCCTACGCGCGATTGCAATGCCAGCTTCTCATGATGCCGGCATGTCGCAACTGATTCGCTACTACGGCGGCGTTGCCCACAACACGCAAACACAATCGGTGCACGTCTACCCACAGCTTGTGTACGGTGCCAGATGGTTCGATATACGACCCGTTCTTCGAAAAGGAAAGTGGTATACCAACCACCTCTCCGTAGTATCAGGACTCGGATACCAAGGAGCATTCGGCCGTAAGATTGCAGATATCATTAAGGACATCAATCGCTTCACGGCTGAGAATCCTGGGGAGCTTATTATTCTCGAATTATCGCATGAGATGAACCGCTTCAAGTGGAAGCCAAGACTCACGAATGAGCAATGGCAAAAATTGTACGATTTGCTGTACAGTGGGATCGATGATCTCTGGATGGCGGATCTGGCGTGTTTGCCGGATGACTTATCGACTATTCCAATTGAGACGTTCATCCAGCCTGGGTCGAGATCTGCGGTTTTGATCAGGGTGCCGGATTACGCTCCTGTCTTCAATGCGACAGTTAAGAAGAGGCAGTTAGCTATCGATGACTTGCCCACTGGAAATGCGGTTCAAGAAAACAACACCGCAACAGATGAGCCACTAGACCCCAGCGCCCCCAGCATTGTACCCGGTAATTCCACTTTAGACGGTGACGATGACAATTCACCAGATTCATCAGGTTCGCCAGATGCTCCAGACAGCCTCGACGAATCCAGCTCCAACACTACTCTCCCCAAACTGCCGAAGCTCCCCAAACTCCACGAGCTTCCCTCCCACCAGAAGCCCACAATCCTCACTCCAGCATTCATCTCCGCCCACCGCCTCCCGACCTCCGGATCCTACTCCGACACCGATTCACCAACCTATCTCCAAACCGACCAACTCACCAAACTCAGCACGCACCGCTCCTCTCCAAACAACCGCATGCATCAAAGCACCTGGACCATAACGCAACGCATCGGCCACATCCTCGACGTGTGGAACCCGTCCACGAGCATCATCGCCGACGCCGTATCTGCACATCGCAAACTTTTCAGCAAGATCTGGACGGGTCTGAGCAGCAAGACATATCCGAATTTGATCGAGGTGGATGATATACATAATGACCACATCAAGGCGTTGTGTATGGCGATTAACCAGTACTTTGCTATGGGGAAGGACCTGCAGGTACCGGCGACTATGAAGAGATTGGCGAAGAGGAAGATGGTGCCAATGATCAAGGGAAGGCCGGCTGATTTGGTGATGGAGAGGAATGAGTGGGTGGGAAGGAGGGTGGAGTGGTTCGTAAAGGCGGTTTGGTGTTCCTTAAAGATGGAGCGAAACCCTTGCTGGACTGATTCGGACGTATAGATGGAGGAGAAGAATCATGGATCACAGACCTGCGTCATGAAGATTTCGAACAACGGAGCTCCTTGGCTAGCTTGAATTTACTTCCCCCCCTCCTCCCCCTTCGCAAAGGTAGAGTGGGACGACGAAGACAATTAATGAGGAAGGAAAAAAGAGTGGGGCGAAAGTTACAGTACATAAACGCAGTTATTATCCCATCATCAATTCGAACATGGATAATCTTAAAGGGAGAGGAAAGGAGATGTGAGAATCGAGCTCTTTGAGATGATGGTGTGAGAAGGATCCCTGTTGAAGGCTGCCTTCTTTCTTCCCTGATAAAGCTTAATAGAGGTCAAATACAATCCTCCCATTGATATATAATATACAAAGCTACTAAGAACTCCAGAATGGACTCAAGTAATTGGCTTTACCGACCTACCATTCACAGCACAGCCACTTGGGTGCCTGTAGAGGTCCAAATCCCGGCTAGTCTACATTTGCTGAGGAAATGACAGACCACGATACTTTGGAAGCGACTGGACGTTACCGAAGAAAAAAGACGACAATGAACCACTGTAGATGGCTCCATGTCTACTGGAAAGGCGAATTCACCGCACTGATTTTTCCAGAGCCGCTCCAGATTCGGGAAAGTAACTCACTCTACACGGCAACTTGGGAAATCCAACCTCAACAAATCCGGCAACATGCAGCAATCGAGTGATTCGAGCACTGATTCAAAGGACCTCGTCAATCACCACATTAGCAAAAGCGCCACTAAGCCCTCATCCAATTTACAGAGCGGCACTTGCAGTGAACCAGATCGACAGATCTCCAGCTAACAGTTCTAGTTTGTGACAGAAATGGCTGCTAACCAAAGTCCAAGCAAATTAGAGCGTGGATAAGAAGCAGCAGCAACAAATATCGACAAATTTTTGCAAACGAAACTGATGTTCAAGTGGTGCTCGGTCATCAAGTATGTTGCGTGGGAAGCAGAATTGAAAAGCCGAAGAGCGTGGCTCAGGGCAGTATACTAGGTTGAGAACTCGGATTGAAAAAGATAGACTTTTGGAAATAGTAGAAGATTGCAGAAATAGGAAGAGCTTTTAAAAGAGTAGGGTAGCTGCACCATCAGACACGAGATTCGCGTTGTGTCTGTGACTTTGAGAAGGGGATATACTATAATTTGCATTTCCCTTCTGGCAGGGACCGCGGTGTACCTAACGAGAGAAATACAATGGAAGTAGGAGAATATTAAAGGAGCACTTGCAGTCCCTATGTGTGGATTATATGCCTGGCTCGTATCCATGAAGTCCCGTGAGCTGAATGAAAGGCCCCAGTAGCTGAAAACAACATTGACATGCAGCTGAAGTCTTGGACGGCAAATGAAAGAGACGGTACGTGGAACGATCTGAACTCACAGGCCTAGTTCATACGCTCAACTCTTATTTCATGCTATCGACATGTAGATAATGCAAGACCAGTATCCAACCCACGCTCAAAATGCATCGCTGTTCAAGTTCTCTGAACGCCTCTACCCAGATTTTTCAGTATCCCAGAATCGTATCAATACTATGTACAGTTGATGCCCTCCTCTCCCCACATTCCACATCTAAACCACCTCCCCACTCGTCCTTCTCCGCATAAACTTGGGCATCTTCCTCCACTGCCTCCCATTCAACGGCCTCTTCTTCTCATCACTGCCCGCATCACCATACGCACTCATTCTCCCCTTCCTCCTTCCCGTCCTCACATCCCTCCTACTAGCACAGCAACAGCTCATACCGAGATGAATCAAGAACCCGAAAATGCTAAACGCAGACCCAGTCCACATAAAGCCAAACATCTGCTCGCCGATACTGGCGCTGATATTTAGATCTGGCTGCGAGGTCGCTACGTTGCGGAAGATCACCGCCATGACGGTCGCGATGATGGTTGCAGCTGTGGTGAGCAGGGCGGCGATGAACGTCCAGATTGCGAAGGGGAAGGACCACCATCTTGATTTCAGGGTGATGGGAGCGATGAATATCGAGAGGAAGTTCATGCATATGCCGGTCAGGTAGAAGCCGAACATGACGTGGGAAGCAATCCTAATCAATTTCAAGATATCCGTAATCTCTGCGGGGAGAGCGATGGTGGCGCCTGCCAGGAGCTCGTTGAGCAGGATCTCGACGGGGTTGAACCAGTAGAGTGGTTTAGAGTTGGAGCAGTATGTGATTCCCTCATCGTTGTAGCCTTCGCAGAAGTTCCAGAGGCCGACTTGGTAGAAATCGTGGAGGCCGAGGGAGCGGGCGAGGGAGTTGACGAGTTGGATGTCGTTTGCGGAGGAGGGGATGATGTTCGTGAGGTCGAGGGAGTAGAAGTAGGTGTCGCGGATGACGGGCTTGTTGTTGATGTTGCCGATGATGGTCTGAGGATAGCATTAGTACGGGTTGTCGATTTAAGGTTATTTTGTGTAGGTTTGAAGCTTACCAGAATTAAAAAGATTACAGAGATGAAGAAGAAGACGCAGGAGACTATGATCGAGATTTTCCGTGTCTTAGTAGCTTCCTTGACGTCGACTCCGGGCGTGTATGTAGGTGTCAAAGTCCGCTCTGAATTCTGCTCTGGTCCTGTTGCTGGACCATCAGCGACTCCATTTTCCTGCACAGATTTCTCCTTCTGTCTGCGAGCAGCGAGTGATCGAAAGGTAGGAAGAGCCATGCTAGATTAACGGGCGTCAAGCCAGAGCCAGAGGGACGGGTCTGAGTGAGGTCGAGGATGGGTATCACGACCTGGCAACAGCGAACATTACACGCAACGGATGGAGGAGATGGAAACGAGGAGGTCAGTAGTGCATATCAACAGACTGCTAAACTGCAAAACGACATCATCACAGGCCAAAGGCAGGGGGTATCAGCCCCCATTGCGCGTCTCGACAAGTCCACTGGAGTGGAGCCCTTGGCCGTGAATAGCGCCCTAAGAAAAGGTTATCAGCCACTGATGCGTGAGAGCCACCGCCATGGGTTCTGGACTGCCGTCAAGAAGTGTCAAATAGCCGCATTAACAGCCGTACTCCGAGTCAAGACCCGATATGATTTGAACTTTGTTGTGGTTGACCATTACTAGTCGTAGAATGTTTGCGGGCAAAAACTACCATTTTTTCTTTTTTGTTTCAACGTCATCTGAAGCCTGGGAAGCGTTGGTGGTGATTCAGTGGACGAGAAGGCTTGAAGTCGCTGAGCTAACAGCGTGTTAGGCTTGACGGCACAGGCATCTTCGGAAGCGACTCAGTGGATTCAGTCTTTAAAGGCTTCTATGACCAATTGAATTCCAGGGTCCTGGGTGCTGTACCGGCTTCTTCTTATTACTTCCGTGTTATCCTTGGGTCGATCTAGTCCCCAACGGCAACCAAACACAGCAAGGCTGTAACTCCAGACAACCTTTTTCCTTTTCAAACACGGTTGAGACGAGCATATGGGTCCGACAGCAAGCAAAAAAGCAGAACAAGCGTTCTGTTTCTTTGGCCGAGGTCTCTGCTTCGCTCAGAGTTCCAAGCTCTTGGCCAGATATCATCCCATCCCCTTTCTTTTGTCTTGACCCTCGTGGCAGAATGACAGCAAGGTCTCGTACCCATTTGCCGGGATAAAATGCTCAGCCACCAGCCACCAGCACCCAATAGCCCTTTCGGAACCTCGGATCTTTGACCTTTGAAAATAAGAATTAGCAAGAAAACCAACCTCTTCATATGAATAGTCTGGAACTTCCTCTGTTTGGCAATCTTTGCAACTATTCTCAAGTGTCTCTCGTTCTCGCATTTCTTCATCACTTGGCTCCAGATCTAGAATATCTAGGAACAGCTCTAGCCTGCTGCTAGTGTACCAGCCAGCATCTCCCGCCGGGCTGCCGAAGCCTGAATCGACGTCATTGATCGGATAAATTTATCCACTCCACTCTGTTGAGACGACGAGGCAGCGGCTGGGCTTGAGGTCGCGCGCCGTATTTTAGCTTTTTGGGACGTGTTGACGTGGACGAGGCTTGCTTTTAACTCTGGATATTATTGTCAACCATCCCCTCTTTCGATACCCTGTGGACGACTTTGATAGCATTTGCTTTGGTGGATTTTGATCTGGAGAACTGCTCCAATTTGGAGATTTGTTACCATCCCCTGGTGTCTCCCATTGAGGTTGGATACAGCTCAGAACCGCCATGTTCTTCTCACGCATACTTCCATATGGCTCCCTTTTTGCTCTTGCGGCCTCTCAAGATGTGCTCACATTGAGTGGGACATCCATAGGCACGTCTTCAGCAGCCGTCCCAACAGGAAACTACATATCATATTCTTCGACTTCGACCAGGCCCTCGACATCAGCGATCACCACATCTGCCATTGTTTCAACAATAAGTAGCGGATCTACAACTCGCACAACGACCTTGGGATCAACAACATTATTTGGAGTGGGCGGGAGCATAATAACCGCTAGCAATGGGACAGCAACGGCAACTTCTACGAGTGAAGACTCCCAGCTCTTCCTTACTGGACGACCACAAACAACACTCTCCGTAAACGGGACTATGAATGGCACCGCGACTGAGACGACCTCTACTGCACCACAACCTACAAATACCACACCCTGCAATAACTACGTGGAGTTTTGCGGTCGAAGTTACGGAAACATCACCGAGGTAGCAGCGCACAATTCGCCATTCATCAGGCCAGGAAATGCAGCATCCAATCAGGCTCTGGACGTGACTACACAATTGAACGATGGGGTCCGTCTACTACAAGGACAAATGCACTTCGTAGGAGACGTACCACATTTTTGCCACAACTCTTGCGACATGCTTGACGCAGGACCTATTGCAGACTACCTTTCGACAGTCTATGACTGGGTACACTCGCATCCGTACGACGTTATTACCATCCTCCTCGGAAACGGTGCCTACAACGCCGTAACGACCTACCAACCCTTCATCGAACAGAGCAACCTCCAAAACTACGCATACATCCCCCCAAAGATTCCCATGGGCCTCAATGACTGGCCAACTCTCGCCTCCATGATTCTTTCAGCCAAACGTGTGGTCTTCTTCATGGACTACGAGGCAAACCAAACAGCCGTGCCCTGGATCCTCGACGAGTTCTCGCAGATGTGGGAGACGCCATTCGATCCCGTCGACCGTGATTTCCCCTGCACTGTTCAGCGTCCCCCGGATCTCGCTGAAGAACAAGCAAAGAACCGCTTGTATCTGATGAACCACAATCTCAACTACGACATCAACCTCCTCGGGAACTCGATCCTAGTTCCTAACATCCCGCTCCTGAACGTCACGAATAACGTTACCGGGTTCGGTAGTCTGGGAAATGCAACGGCGGATTGTAATTCCACTTGGAATTTCCCGCCGAAGTTTTTGAATGTGGATTATTATAATGTGGGGAATGGAACGGTGTTTGAGGTTGCGGCGAAGTACAATAATGTGACGTATACCAGGGAGTGTTGTGGTTTGCCCGCTAGTGCTGCCATGAGTGCGTATGAGAGGACAACATGGTTGGCGATGGTATGTGCGATTGGGGTGGGATACCTGTTGCTGTGATGAGATGCATGAACCGCACAAAATGCTTTTTGGGAGAGATCATGGTTGGATTGGTGCATTGGCTTAGGCGTTCTGGAGATATCTTATCTTTTGCTAGTACATAAGCGATTCAGATAGTTCAATTGTATCTGAGTAATGCTCACTTGCGAGCTTCATTCTCGATCATCGTTCTCATTCTCTTGCTGTTCAAACCGTAAGTTATCTCTGGACAGTATAGTGGCTAGCGATATGCACAGCATTTTTCATCCTCGTCTTTCTAAACACAAAATCCGGCGGATCAACTCACTGCGTTCCGTTTAGTTCTATCCTGATTTACCAAAACAGCAAAATGCTGCGAGAAGGACGAGGTTCCTATTGCCACACAGGACTGGCCACAATCCATTATTTTACCCATGCATTCGAGCCTAAAAGCAGCTTGTATTGCTGCAGACCAGGAGTCTGGTGTTGAAATAGCATCTCGATTTTAGAAGCATCTACGCGTCACTCTGTACACTTTGGCCAAGAGACGTCGATGTTATTATAAAAGCTACTCGCATACTAGTGAGATTCTGCCTACTCATCCACAACAACCTTTCCTCACACTCCTACATTCACTCCTTGCAATTCCTCCTTCAACTCCACAATTGATACCTCCGGCTTGATGATAGCAAGCCCCTTACGCACATTCCAATAGAAGTCATCATTCAGAATATCCAAGCCCTTCTCCGTCTGCCACGCATTATCATTACCACGGCAATAAATTTCTTTCCAACGAAAGTCCTTCCGTGGAAGATGCAGCATGAGCTTGAACTTCTCCAGGCTTCTAAGCCGTTTGATGGCAGCGTGAAAGTCCGCTTGTGGCTGCTTCCCTTCATCGAAAGGATTTTCTTTGTCGCTATCAAAATACTAACCGTACTGATACTCTCCCTCAAACGGCCAATCCTAGAAGTACGCATAGTTGTCAGTAAAGTGCAACACGATCACATTCAGCAAGTCATCGGCTCGACTAGAAAATCCAACTTACATTCCACGACATCTTACAAACACCTACAACCTTGAATCTTTCCGAGATTGTCTCTGGGAAAGGGAAATACAGCGGCGGCGCGACACGCAGTTCCTCGCCCTGAAACGTATGCGGAACAGCATTCGTAGTGAACCATACCTCTCCATTGCTGAAATTGAACCATCTCCGCTGCGTCACATCCCTTTCCAGCCACACTCTCTCATACCCATTCTCCTCCGCTACGCATCTCGATTCCTGGCATATAGATAGCAAAGGTGAGATCTTCGCGGTCAGTCTCCATATGCTCATGTAGTCGCCGTCGTGCAGGTTGTAGAATGGGTCGTTGGTGTCGCCGTTGCGGAAGTGTTGCGTGTAGGCGTCGTAGTTGGCGCGGAGGAGTGAAGGGGGTGAGGAGGTGAGGATGAGAGTCCAGATTTGGATGCGGAGCTCGGCGGGGAGGAGGGGGAAGTAGTGGAATGTGTTGAAGGGATCTGCTGAGGCTATCATGGTTGATGGTCCGGTGGAGGTCTTGAGAGGAAGAGGGTTCTGAAGCGTCGCTTCCGGAATATGATTTGCTGGCGGGGCGGCTACGGGGCAAACCGTCTCTTCGAGATCCGAAAGAGTGGTGGTGCTCAACGACGTACCAGATGCTGCTTCATCCTTTGTAGTCTCGACTTGAAGCGAGGCAGTCTCTACTGGCGCGGTACCGGTGCTGATTCTGAGGTCACCAAACAGCGAAGTTACGTATCTTCTTTCAAAATTCATGTCTTAGCTAAATTCTGCCAAAGGAACTTGTTTGTATAGTACCAAACAATGATGTAGTAGGATGATGGTTATATATAGAGGAGTGGCTCAACCCGCAGAAAATTCAATTATGAATCGCAGCTCTACCATTGAAGGCATATCCTCGCCTTCGAATCATGACTGTCGGCATGCTATACGCGATCGTGTAATACACATTAAGGCTCATATGCTGTTTAATATTTAACTTAGTTAATGGTCGCGTCCGGTCATGTTTACTAAACTCCTTTAAGCGAGGATTTCTTGCCCTAATTCATTGGTCGGGAACGAATGACGACTGCTAACCAATGCAGCTTTTTGAATCACAATTGTACATCGTATGAATGAGTGCATCTATAGTCGATGTTCTCGGTCGAGTGGCTGCAGTAGGAACTTCACCATACGTATGGCTCGAGGTCCATGGCGAATAAAGCCGGCTGATTCACACCTCAACGACTGGATTTTTTCTTCTGTGGCTCAGAGGAAGAACGCCCTGATTATTTATAGAGAGTCTATTCTTGCTGAAACTGAATTAATTCCAGCCAATGACCCTTTTCTAGACGCCCAGAATCAATACCGATTCATACCTGATACGCAGAGTACTGTCATATTTCCACCTTTCGAAGCCACCAATCTACACCACCGAGACGAAGCTCGTACGCACAGCATTTATCCTCACAAAAAATACCAGAGCAGTCTATCCAGGGTTCCACTCCACACGAGGCCATGCCTGCACTGAAAAAAAGCTCCGCCTTGTGGGCGACCAGTGAATGAGGAACACCCAACTGGGTTCCACTTTTGTTCTGGTATGCCACTCGAGCCCCGCTTGAAGATTCTGAGAATCGCCAACGCACCAGAGGACACCACGAATATCGAACATGAAAATGACACTCACACGGACGATGTCACCAAGAGCGACGCCGATAAGTCTGAAGTACCATGCCATCACGTTTCGAACAACGAAGTCGGAAGCAGCTGCTGATCTTGGTAACTATCAGCAGACCCCTGCTTCAAAGGAGCAAGTTGATCCTTCAGGATATGGTCCGATCGAAGAAGCCGAGCAAAGAGCGAATGACTTACAATCAAAGATCAAAGCAGCCCAGAGAGAAGCAAGAGCTAAGTTCTAAGCCAAGTTTAAAGACTTTCATTTGCCCGGATGGGTCATCCCGGAGCCGCCACCTCGTTCAAGTTCTCATGCTACCATGGCAGACATTCCCATCACTGCTCAAGAAGAAATTCACTCCCAATATGAGTGCTCAGCATCTCCTGTAGAATTCGACATCTTTTCGTACCTGTCCAAGACGCCGCCTCCTCGACCAATTCCTCAAGCTCCTGCGCCAGTCCCTCTGGAAGTTATTCCTGTCACTGTCAAAATGGAGTGATACAATTAAGATGAGGACTCAGAACCAGTTACAGAATTCCATTTCTTTCCATACCTACCCCAGACTATCCGTAATCAAATCTAGAAGTATGCCACAACCCTCTCGCAGGAGCCTCGTACCCTCGGAATGCGTTACAAAATCAGAGTCAATTACAGTGTCGATGTGTACGGAGACCCATGTGGGGTCTGAGAATTCAAACTTGGACCCAAGGAGAATCGCATCTCAGTCAAAGCGCCTCTACTACACGTGTGCCACGAAGCTCGGATCTGGATCATGGACGATGGCTGGGAGATGGTGCCAATTAATGATTCCTCCGATGTGATGGATGAGTATGTAGTCTCCGAGCGACGACTGTTCAATTTCAAGACTGGGAAAATGATATGGATCTCCAACGCACCGATGATGAATAAAGAACTGAAATTTGGGAAGAAGGAAGCACCGCATCCTCCGTCTCCGCCCTTTCGGTGGAGACCTGAAGTTTTGGAAAGAATCAGGAGACTGATAGTTGATCAATCGCTGTGGGGTGTAAGTGTCTACTTTGTTTTTGGAAGTAGGAGCGAAACTAATGGAGGTAGGATTGGCACTCTGGTCCCAATAAGGACTTTGGACAGTCAGACGAAAATTTCCCTCTCACGATGACTGGAAAGAAGCTGTCAAGTGTTTACCCCAACTAAAAATTATACAAGTATTAGTGAGAAGAACTGGACGCACGAATCATTCGAAGTCAAAGTTTGTAGAGATGTTGGAGATCGATATTCCACTTGGTACTGGGGCATGAATTGGATTTGAACTTGTTCGTGCGAGAGATTTTGCTAGGTAGAGGTAAGAAGAAGAAATGATGGTCGAGTATATCGGGTCCATTTAATTTACTCGTGCTTCTATCGTTGGTTTCTGGGTGCGGGATTAGTGGACATCTTGTCAATTTTAGGTAGTCTTGATATGTCAATAAAAGCGACAGCATAAGCGACAACTGGAATTGTCCACTTCAACGCTATGGATATTTTTAATGAGCCGTTGTCCATTTCACACTAGACTCAATCGCCAATCTACTGTGAATGGATACTATTTCCAATCCAGAGGTAAGATGCTCCGCTGATGTGCATGGAGACGCATTCGCAGGACAACATCCCCGGGCTACAGCAGGATGCTCTTGAAGAATTGACTGATTCCTTGAAAAGCTCGGGATGGCCGTTTCATCCACACTCATGATTACACGACTCTACATATTGTGCTGGAGAAATAGCTTTGGCGGGTTGTATCTTGTTTCATTCATTCGCAAGCTTGATTGGAACATGGTATGAATGATTTCAAAAAGCCTTGGTTGAAAGACTAGCAGCTCAATAGCTCTATTTCGCACAGCAAGTAAATCCTTCACACACTGTTCCGCAAGCAATCCGACATTTGACCAGATTTACTTGACTCAGGACTCTCCTCCTGACATCCACCGCACTGCTCGCCTCCCTTGTGGACGTTGACTCACCCACCTCAACAGCCTTTCCATTATCCACAGCCGCTTCAATCTCATCTCCTCGTTTTCCACTCACGCCGCTCCTTCTTCCTTCCATTTCTTGCTCGCTCACCAGTTCAGGCTGCAAAGTCGTTGAATGGATACCATATGCGTGGAGACACTCGTTGATGCGCTTGGCCTGCACCATGAAATTGCTCAGCGAGTCGTCGGATGTCAAGACATGAGCTGATGCGAGAGCTTTGTGCTGCGAGAGTCTCCAAACGTGGAGTTCGTGTATTGAAAGAACATTGGAAACTTTTTCGAGATCGTGTTGGATATCGTCGGGGTTTACGCCAAGTGGGACCGATTCGAGGAGGATCGAGCCACTGTTCTTGACTGTATTTTATTAGTCTTTGAGATTCAGAAAGAAAAAATTGCAGAGCGCGGAGCAGGAAATGTGGTCTTACCTAACGGAATAGCGCTGGCAAAAATCATGATTGCAATACCCAGACTCACACCAGGATCGGCATAGAATCGCCCCTCGTATTTGGCCTGCCAGATAACAGCAGCGGCAATGATGACACCGATGTTGTTCAGCGCATCGCCAATGACATGGACGAGGACACCCATCATGCCAAGATCATGGCCGTGGCCGGCCTTACTCGAGTCAACTTTGTGTCTGTGATCTTTGTGGGAGTTGCGTGACTGCGAATGTTAGTTGGAGTTTTGATTAACAGAGACAGAGACTACATACATCGGTTAGTTCGATACTGGCGCTGTCTTTTTCCTCCACGTTAGGAAGTGAGGACGGACCATGGTCGTGCTCTGCAATTATCAGTAACTTTCTGAGGTATGATTTGGCTAGCCGAGTATACATACCGTGAAGGAATACAGCGCTGATGATATTCAATGTGAGGCCGACACAGCCCATTATGAGGACTAGCATGGGATTCTCGACTCCTAAATGCAAGATCAGATTACGTGCGTCCAGCATAAGCGAGGTGATATTTACTTTCAAGTGACACAAATCGTTCGATAGATTGTAGGAAGATACTGACACCGAGTGCCTGTAGTTGCGATGTCAGTCCATTCTATTCCAAATAATGAGTCAAAGGAGGCGAAGGTAAAAGGACGTACCAGGAGGAAAACGCCATTGAAGAATGCTCCCAATAGCTGTGCTCGCTGCCACCCAAAGGATAGACCTTTTGGTGTCTTCTCTTTCATTGAGATCTATGTCAGGAACCATTAGCGTCTGTATCGAAAGATGTCTCAGTGGTACAAGACAACTGACTCTAACTGCTACTAGAGCTACAATGAATCCAACCAAGTCATTCATCTACGCGTTCCGGTCATTAGCCAAGCTTCCTTATAGCCAACCAGATGCAGTCACTTGATACATACATAATGAAATGCATCAGCTACCAGAGCTAACGAGTGCGTGTAGAAGCCAACTGCGGCAATCACAATCAGCCAAAGTCCTCGCATGATGTAGAGAGAGATCGGTGATAAATCACCACGTGATCTCCTTAGAGGAAAGATTATGGGCAATTACCAGAGATTTCTGCAATGAAGAAAGAAAACGAGATGCCAATAATGATTATCAAGCGTGTCGATTTGCTCAAACCTTTGGAGTGGGAATGGGCATGATCGTGGCCATGCTCGTCAGAGGCGCTATGCTCATGGTTATGTGGCGCCATTGTTGATTCTCGATATCAGAGTATTTCTTTGGCAAGAATAAATTAAAATAATATTAAATGTGAGGAAGAAGAGGAGAGAAAACGAATTATATGAAAGACGAGGAATAAAAGAGAATGACCGAGGCTTGATAATGCTTGATTTATGAGTTGGCGATCAAGTCTTGGAGGCGTATCAGGCGTGTTTGGTGGGTCAGTGCGATCAGCCCAGACCTGCCACAATGCCCTGCGAATTGGGAGTCGAGAAGTCTGGGGAAGGCAGAGCCGAACTTACGAAGCGAAGATAGTGTGACGTGTGTGGGATGGCGCCTTGGATATAGGCTGGGGAGTTGCTTGTTTTTCTTGTGTCTTGGAAGCTCTAAAATAAGGTCGTGGTAAGGTTATTTCAAACCTCATCATGAATTGCGCGTATGACTGGCTACCTTACCCCTAGCATTGCTTCTAGTCATTCAAGAAAGAGGAGACAATGGCGTGGTGTGCCGTCAGAGTGAATCACGTGTATTATTTCGCCACCTCTTTCCAATCCTCCGTACCATCATTCGCGATTTATTGGAAGTCAAGTTGCCATAATGCTGAGAGCCAATCGAACTGTTGTACTGGTACATAGAAGGTATACTCGTCAAAAAGACAAGAATCCTGTTATGTTGGGCAGCTGTTCTACAATGTGGAAAATCCTGCATCCGAATGTAAGCTTTCTTTGGTATATATTCAATACGTTCCGCCTCGAAAGTCGGCTCTATATTACCCGCTGATCTAAATCCACAGCACCCCATATATTGAGATACAAGATCTGGTTCTACACAAAACTTACCATCATAGAAACTTCAAAGTCGACCCATCGATAGTCTCTGCAAACCCGGCTCCGAAAACGCTTGCTGGTGTCTGGAAGCCAGCCCGAACCTCCCCACTCACAACTCGTCTAGCAGCCTCTACCGAAGCACAAGCTGTAAAAGTGTAGCCGTTCACAGTATGAAGTACAGCGCGCGTGACAGTTCCATCCTCGGCTGTTGCAACCACAGAAACCTGATACGGACTCCTCTCCCTCTCCTCGAGTGTCGGGCCGTCAGGTAATAGAGCCAGCTCTCCAGTCGGAAACCCCCCAGAAGCGTGGACGAAGGTCCTGATGTTCGGGACTCCTGTCGACTTCCATAGTGTGACCAGATCTGGTAATGTCACTGGGAATGAATCAACGGGGCCTTTCCCATTGTCGAAGTCGAATGGGATAAGGTCGACGGATTTCAGGTTTACTAGTTCACCCGCAAAGCGCTGAAGAGTCCCGCCTGTCGATGTCTCAGATGCGCTGACTGCAGATCCTCGAGACATAGGTCCGGCGACTGCCATAGCGATGTCGATAGACTTGATTTGTTGGCCAGGCTGGATGGCGCGTCCAGCCAGAGAACCAAACATCGCTACGCTGCCGCCAGCACCCGGCATAAGCATAACACCTGCCTTCTTTGCTTCCTCGTCTCGAGTCTCGGCCAGAAGGTAACTGTAAAGTTCTGCCGAGATGTCGAGATAGTGCACTCCCTTTCGTATGCATGCATCTATCAAGTGCTTTGCAGTGTGCAGAAAGGGGCCTGAACAATTGAGGAGCACCTTGGCGCCTTTCAGGGCTGAGTCTACTATGTGGCGGTCATCCACATTAAAGATGAGGAATGGTACGTCGAGTGTGAAGGCGAGATCTTTCACCTTGTTCTCGCTTCTCCCGGCTATCGTGAAGTTGAGCCCGAGGCTCTTCGCGTATGAGGCAATGAGGCCACCAGTGTATCCGGTAGCACCGTATATGATCAAGTCAGCCATGCTGATATGAGAAATTTGGCAGATTTTGAAGTGATTTCAGGATGAGAGAGGATCGAGATGGGCAGGAACGTTGAATTCTGCTCGATCAAATTTGAATTCATAGATGTAATGAATAGATACTTATATGTAAAAATTGATACATGCAAAGTCCACAATTGCTGAGTAAGTCTACGAGTTGTGCCAATTCCGCAATACATATGCTGGTATAAGAGGACCGGATTATGCAATCGCAAAAAAATGGGAACGCATGAGAAGGGCCAACTCTGCTGGACACAATTAAAGTCTACCCGGAACTCCGAGATCCTATCGGTATGGTGACAAGCAGGAAACAGAAAATCAACTTGCCTTGTAAATACCCAGCAAGTTCGACATGCCACGTCAAAGTATGTAGAGATTACTTGGAGTGGCTCACTTTTAGCTCAGGGAGGTATGAGTCATGGTGGGAAGAGGTAGAAAATCCGAAATGGCTACAGATAAATGATAGCGCAAGCTGTAATCTCTTTGCATTGTAGCTTGAAAACCAAGAGATTTCTCAAGAAGACGCCGGTGTTTAAGGCTTAGGTGCAGCAAAACATTCAAGTTTGATATCCTTCTTACTGCTATGGTAAGCTTTTCGGCTTACGGCGGTGTCGATGTTTATATTCTCGCTAATTACAGTCGCTTATTTCTCTCCCACCATCATCTTCCCCTACTCCAAACACCATGACTCCTCTTCCTCACCCCGCCCGTATTCGGCACACCCGGTGAAGTTGAAGCCAGCATCTTCCCAAAATCCGGCGTCCCGATACCAGATACTGGATCCCAACCGTCAGTCGCATTCCAACTCGCGCCAGGGACAATTGGACTCCCATTTGGACGAGCATTGAAGCGTGTGAGTCCATTGCAGCCTGTTGATGCACCGGTCGTAACGTCGTTCATAGCTGAAGTACCGTTGGAGTAGAGCCACTATGTTCCCTTTCAGCCACGCTGCCCTTACAACACTTCAAACAAAGGATCTGGTCTACTCACCGGATTCATAAACCCCATGGTCGGCATTCCCTGACTCACCCTCGCCGAATTCAACATCGCCACAACCCCCGCAAACACCGGCGCAGCCGCCGACGTGCCCCTCGAGAACCCCAAAACCCCCTTATCAACCACAGCAAAATTATTACTCTGCGCCGATACATCTGGGAATGCTCTCCCACTAGCATTAAATAACCCTTTATTCTTATCCCCAATCTTGGATAGGTAAGCTGTGACAGCAGCATCTTGATATGCTGGTCTTGCCCAAACATCCGAGAAGCCACCCGACGAGAAGAAAACTGCTTTCTCTGGTGCCACAGATGCCGTTCCACCTACAGAAGTGACATATGGACACGAAGATGGGAACTGCGCATTGAAAGTCGTTCTATTCGACCCATCATTCGCCAGACAGAAATCACCCACTCCCGAATCCCCAGAAGCGAAAATAACAGTCTTGCCTCTCGCTCCAAGCTGCGCAAACATATTGCACACTTGCATCGCGTACGTGGGTGGGATTTCTTGCTCGTTCTCGCCGTAGGATATGGAGATTACGTTGGGGATCTGCTCGTTGGGGAGGGCCATGAGAGAGACGAGGAAGTCGAGGTACGGCTCGTTTTGGCTGGTTGCTGCTGGGTCTGGCTGGTCGCCGTCTGGGACGAAGGGGCCGCGGCCGCCGACGGAAAATTCGGTTACGGGTGTTGGGGAGCTGATGCCGATTATGTATTGGTTGTCGAGGTTGGCTTCACCGCTGTCGTTGGCGCTGTTTTGGTCATTGAGGCCGCCGTTGAATTGAACGACTTTGAACTGTATGTGAAATTCAGTTGAGTACTTCTATACTCTGAGAAAGGCAAAGTGGCAGGAAGATGGGAAAGACATACACTTTGGTTCATCGCGTATGGAGCTAACGCCTGCTCAAACTGTATTGTATCCGCGTTCCTCGCATACTCCTCTAAGAACGAAGCATAACCCACAGTATTCCCATTGTTGGGATCGGCCTTGTAATGGACATTGTACAGATCCAGTAAGCATGTAGGCGTTACCATATTTGCACATGAAGCATTGACTTGAGTGGCTGCCCACTTCGCTGGACTCATATCAGTTTGGTACTTGATTTGGGAGCTGGTGTACCGTGGCTCTAAAGAGCTGAATCTTGTTGTTGGTTGTACGAAATTGATGTGTGGCGCTATCGCTTCTGGGACAGTGTAGGAGAGTGTTCGGAGGATTGGCTTAGAGGTATCGGGGTTGGTGTACCAGTTGAACGTCGTGCCAAGGAGGGCGTTGGCTTTTGCTACCGTGGTAGACAATAGGATATATTCGCCCTCATGGTTGATGGCTGTGATATTGTTGTCTTGAAGCCAAGATATAGCTGCGTCTGAGGCCTCTTCTGTGGGCTGTAGCAAACTCCTGAGTTCGTGTCCGGAATAGTGGTTGCCATATTGTGGATGGTCTGGCGTGGATACTTCCAGGAGTTTGTCGTAGAAGGTGTTGAGATTTTGTTGCTTGAGTGATAATCGAAGCTTGATGTTCTCCTCACCAGTAGCAGCTTTGACCTGCGTCCATCCTCTTGGTACACTTTTCAGTGATTCGAAAGTGTTTGTTGCTTGAGTGAGGCCCAGTAATGAGATCAAATATATTAGTTTACAAGAGAGCATTTTTTTGATTGGAGAGGCCTGCTCTGGTTAGTAATGAGTGAAAATGAGGACGAAGATTGAGACTGTGCGAATCTCGACTTAGCGGCTGATCAACTTGTTGCTACGATATATGGATCGGACAAGCTTCATATGTTGGTGGTATGTCCTGGCACCCGCATTGATCTTCGGCCCCGAAAAAGGCTGTTTGCCGTTGTTTCAAACAACGGGTATGCGAATCCGATCTACCGAACAGCTACCGTCAGACGAAACATGAAAAGTAGACTTTTGATGGGGGTAGACGGGAAACTTTGTCAGGTCTGAGGACAAATCATATCTACATCTGTAGCTGTGTAAGTTGAAGCTGATACTCATCCAGCGGCATCTTTGTGCCTATATTGTAAGATTACCTGCAGGCACGCCCAGGACAGGGCTACAGAACCACCAATTAAGCTTAATTGAAGAAACGTGTTAGAGAAGACAAGCGGCGACAAACCTTGAAACTTGGTCCGAGCCGAACTGCATAGAAAGCTTCATCTCTTCTTGGCACACGGTGACCAGCTCATACTCAGAAGTACCTCTTTTATAACCACCCAAATCAAAGACAGTATCGGTTGGGAGAAGCAGTAAACACCATCCATTAAAGCCTGCAAGTTGCATTTCTAATCATCGCTCTCTCCACAGCATCAAGTTCTCCGTTCGTCCCCTCCAGATTTTGTGATCGATCAAGCAAAGAAGAAAAATCGTCATAGGTCGTCGTATCATCATCAAAAGCCACCGCATCTGTCCTTTCTCGCAATCCCCTCCCCTATCAATATCTCGCTGCAGTTCAAACTCCAGCTTCCGCTCACTATCCTGTCAGTCCCACACGGATCGGTCGATCAGGCCCGATCCATGATCCATTTCTATATGTCTGTAAATAGACACAGTGAAAACAAAAATATGAAGAACCCCGCGCATATGTGCAAACAATCCACCCAGAAAAGCTGAGATGCTATCCAGTAACACTCATAATGGGAAAAGATTGTTGAGCGGAATATATTCCGTTATCGTGAGATATTATGCCGAAGTCTATTTTTCTCAGAAGGTTTCGGATTCGCCGCTTTGATTACTCGCTATCGTGCCAAATGTGTCTAGAAGTTGTCAGTCTTGACTTGTCTCGAGATAAGGGTGTCTATTTACCTCTATTCTTATTTCGACGAATGACTGTCTCGTCTCTGTTGAGTTCGCCGCTCTTCGACGCCGAACTCATACTTCTTGGGCCAGTTGGCTTTCTGGCAGGGACGCCGGTAGGCATTGATCTGGGAGCGGACCTTGGTGAACTTGCCGGATCATAGTCCATGGGCAGGTGCTCGTTGCTGAGAGGGCTTGGCTTTTGAAGCTTGCCTGTTCGGATCTTTGGTGGTCGTTCTGGCGCTAACGGCTCCTTTGGTGGACGTTGGGGAGGCTGATTCGATGCAGAACCATTGGAGTATCCGCCATCGGAAACGGGTGACATGTTCCCAGTGTTATTCGTGCCATTGCTATATCGGTTTGTGTGTTGCGGCGGCAGGCGATTGAGACTTGTCTGAGAGCCCCAATCGAGGGATCTGGGAGACATGGGCGAATCGAAGTTGTCGGCTTGCGATTCCAGAGCTGTCTGGTAACGATGAGTTGGACCAACCCGTGGTTGAGGATGTTGTAAGTTGAGCGAGTTGCGATGAGCCTTGTATTTCGGATCCTCGGGTGGTAGTAGCGACACAGGAGGCTCATTCTCATCGTAATGCTGGTCTATCTGATCTTGAGAGAATCCAGAATGGAGTTTGTCGTCGCCGTAAGGGTCATTATCAGCATAGTTTCCTAGATCAGAACCAGACCGCGACGGTGGATCTTGGTACTGTTCTTCCCCTTTGCGTCCGCTGTTGCGCCCGCTGCTTCTGAACCCACGGAGAACAGTAGAAGCGGTCGTCTCAGACCAACGAGATACTTTCGGTATCCAGCCTGAAGAGCTACTTGACTTATGCTTCTTACTTTTGTCGGTTCTAGGAGTATTCTCGTTGCTCAAGGACGCTGGCGCGACGTATTGTTGGGGCGGCGTGCCGAGAGGAGCTGATCCCCCGCGAGAGATTTCCCGAGTAGGAGTGAGTAGCTGTTCGTTGTTCTCGAATTGGTTGTCTAGGACAACTTGCTCATGATGATCGAGTTCTTCTTCATCGCCCTCTGGTACAGTGCTGATGCGGTGATCGGAGAACTTTCGGTTATCGAACAGTCTCGTAGCACTTGTGCCACGTGAATGAGGAATCGAGAGATGGCCGGAATGGCTTGCATGACTGGCAGTCGAAGTTCCTGCGTTTCCTTCAGGCTCATATCCCCGGTCATCGTAATTGCCTTCTTGTCCAAGATCATCGTAGGATTCTCCAGGGTGGCTGTCGACCTTCAGGCCTTGGGCAACCTTGAGTCCCTCCACCTCGCCCAACAGCTGCACCAACATCTCTTCGATCTTTCCGAGGTCATTAGAGCTCTTCATGCTCAATCCCTTAAGTGCCCTCCTGAACACATTTCTCTTCTTGTTGGGAATGTCATCGAACATCTCATCTTGTGAGCCCTGTCGGATGGATCTTGGACCGCTCTGTGGCTGAGGTCTTGGGCCATTTATGGCCTTTTGGACAGACTTATCAGTGTTGCTCTGGACCTCGGTGATGATAACATCTTCTGTATCAGCAAGCAGACGCTTCATGTCCTCGAAAGAATTTCGCATGTCTGCTGCAGCACGAACGAGCGTGACCAGAATCTCAGTGTCTCGGGCGCTTCTTTGAGCATCGCGAACAGTAAGCTGCGGATGATTAGCGAAGTTTTGTGAGCAGGCTCAGAGCAACTTACATGATCCATCAAAGCTACAATGTCCTTCGACTGGATTCGATCGATGCCGTTTCCAGTAGCACTATCGTAAATCGGTGATCCCATTCCATGAGACATGCCGCTGAGGTGCCGAGCATGCTTAGGGTTGTAGAATGGATCTTCTCCCACCATATTGTCCGCTCCGCCCTCAGCATCTTGGTCCAGAAAGCCAACTCCTTTGATTCGTGGTTCAGGTGTAGCGGCACCGGGAGAGCGAGCATTCGGTGCTGATGAGATGTAGCCCTCATCTTTGGGAGAAGTGACTCTAGCAGATTGGTAGTCTAATTTGGCAGGAGTGAAATTGTTGCCGAGACCCTGAAATCCTGCTTGGCCTAATAGATCGCGGTCAAGATCACCACCGATCGCTGCAATAGGACTCGTTCCCTCGTATGGGTTCGTGATGAGGGTGTCACGTTTTCTTTCTCCTGATGTTCGCTGCCACTCATCATCATGATCTCCACTGACTTCTCGATTGTGTTGGGTGATCGCAGCAGCTCCTCCAGCACCTACAGCAGCACCGATCAGAGCTGCTTCAGCAGCCTTAAGGTTTGAATCAGATCTATGGCCGTGGCTCGAGGCAGTGTCCAAGTGTGCTTGAGGTGTTCCTCTTCCAGACCAGTGATCTCTGGTGGTCTCCTGAGCTCCACCAGGTCCCTGAATGATGGAAGGATTGGTATCTACTTCCGATTCTCCATCGCCATATCCAATCTCGGGCATTGGGTCATGCATGTCCGGGAGCCCGCTAGCACCCAATTTGAGCTGCTCGTGGCTCGCAGCTTCGCTCAAGGGAACGTCAATGCTGTGTCGAGGCGATGGAATCTGTCCCTGGCCTTCCATTGCTCGTTCTTTGAAGGACATGTGCAATGGCGCGCCGGTGTGTTCCAGTCTATCTTCATATTTGATCTGATCGGCATCAGAGTGCTTCTTGCTTCGGCTTGCCAAGACAGCAGCTGCCACACCTGCAGCAATTGCCTGCTCTGCCTTGTGGCTTTTGTATTTTGGCATTGCAATCTTCCTTCCTTGCTCATCGATATCATACTCTCCCGCGTACTTTGATGGGCTGTTCCGTTGACTCGAAGTCCCACGGTCTGATTCATCATACTCGAGGTCTCGGGAGGCATCGTGCTTGGTCGGGCTGTTTCCACGACTTGTAAAATGCCTTTCGGAGCCATCCTCGAAAGAAGCATATGAACCTCTGCGGTGGTATTGACCATCGTTCGAAAAGCCAGAATCTCTGGTAAGTTCCGATTCGTTCACCAGTGAGGCGACTGCGGATTCGACAGCGATAGGAGTGTGAACATAATCTGGGATCGCCCCAAGACCACGGACATTCTGACCCGTAGCAACACGATCCAATCGAGGGCGGTCCTCACTGTCGTCGGTGTAGTTGGAATTGTGCTTGTAATCCAATCCTGAGCTGCGATAGCTTCCTGGAGAACCAAGATCGCGGTTACGGTCGTTCTCGCGGTGTTGCTCCTCCCAGTACTCAGCATCTTGGGTAAGCTCCGAGTCAGTGAGACCTCCTTGTCGCACTTCTGCAAAGTCGTGACGATTACCATGTACATTGCCAATGGAGTCGAGAGACTTCATGGACCTTCCAGATCGGGGATGTTGGGGCGACTTATTCAAGGAAGAGTACGACCCCGTGCTGTGAGTCAATCTTGAATCTCTGTGCTGGACATCTGGGTCTCCTTCGGTGTAGCCGGAGACGCTTTGAATTGGACTGAGTCCGCGACGCTCCTGGGCATAGGGAACATATTTCAGAGGCGGAGGTACTTCCTGGTTGTTCTGGTAGTAGTCGAAATGGCTATCCTCAAGGAGCTCCGGGTCATGGTGATCGTCGCTGTCGTTGCGGTGATGCATAGCAGCAGCTCCCAAACCGGCACCAAGAGCAGCACCACCGAGACCAGCTGCCAATGTTCGGCTCTTGCCTCCACTGTGCTCCTCTTCCACAAAGGAGTCCTCGCGGTCAGAATACTGCATTGGAACCTTCCGACCATGTTCATCCAGTTCATACTCCTCTTCGTGAACTTGCTGACTTGAAAGGTCATGGAGACTCAAATTTCCACGTGAGTAATTAGAGTGTTGAGTTCCGAGACCTTTTTGAAGTTGCACTGGAGTTCTTGTAGGGGTACTGGATGCCGGTGATACGACACCTCGAGACACCTCGCGGACCTGAGTGACTCTTTCTTGGCTTGCTGAATGAGGTCTCTCCGTTTCTGCTGACAAGATGGAGCTTCTGGTGATCTCTGAAGCATTGATGTCGCTCATTAGCGGCATTGGCGGGGGAACTGTTTCGTAGTTACGCTCCTCATAACTTTCAGCAAGACTGTCACTCCTACTGCGACTCTTGGTTCTTCTTCGTCTCCGTTCTTTTCGTTCTTCTTCAAGCGACTCCTCAGACTGGTGCTTGTGCAATGCGGCTGCCGTCAAGGCACCAAGTCCAGCCCCAGCGGCTGCCATTTTGAGACCTTTGTGCCCATCGCTGCTGCGCTTCTTGTGAATCTTCTCTCCATCTCTAACAACAGTCTCTTCTGATGTCTCTCGCTCAAAGCTTCTTGGAGAATCGTTCATCACACGACTGATATTTCTGTCTTTACGACCCTTGATGGTGTTTCCAGACAAAACTTCGGAATCGTTGAGGACCACCTTCGGTCTGCCAGAAGTATCGCTGCCCCTGTCTGATAGTCGTCGAGTACTTGAAGTCTCCTCCCTAGAATCTCGTGAAATACCACTCCCTGAAGTGATAGATCCTCTGCGATCACGGTCCCGATCACGAGTTTGGTGTTTACTTTGCTCTCGCTTGAGTGCGGTGAGCTCAGGAAGAATGAGTCGACGAATAGCATCTTCGACCGTCTCAAGAAGTTTCGGATTGTTGATGGAAGATTTTGAGGTACCGGACCGGAACGAATATGCATCGCCAGACTTTCCGCTCAGATGAGAGTTGAGTAAGCTTGAGTCCACCCCTGACACCATAGATTCCTCATGGTGGGTCCGACTGGATCGTCTTCGAGGAGATTTTACACTCTCTGTTGTCTGTTCTCCGCTAACACTCCGACTTCTGCTACTGTGCTTGCGCCGCCTTTCTGACTTGTCTCCTCGTACTTTCTCCACAGCCTTCTGAGCTACGATCCGCTCACGGCTGAGACTTCGACTCCGTCTGCGCGAGGGTGTTCTCAACTTATCAGTAACTGCGCCAGCGACCAGGCCAGCACCAGCTCCGGCAGCCAATGCCTCGCCCCGAGACAGACTTCGACTGCGCTTTCTTTCTGGTTCTCGGGATTTGCCATCGAGGAAGCTGTCAGCCGGCATCGATGAGATGTCGGATGTGTTCTGTTGTAGATATTTGGACGAGCTCTCGCCAGTGGGAATCAACGGACTTCCATGTCTTCTAGGCATTATCTCCACCTCAATTGGACCCCCTCCACGAGATGTAACGTTCGACTCCTCGGTTGCTGATCGATATGAGTGTAGGCTGTGGTCGTCACCTTCTCCTTCTAGGACTAAAGACTTGTCGCTCTTGACGTTCGGCGACAATTGGATTCGTTTCGTGTAAGAAGCTTTGCGGTTGCTTCCACGTTCGGTGATTTGGATGTGGTCATTCGATGATTTGCTTCTGCTCTTCGAGGATGGTCGCACTTTCACTCGCACAGAAGGTCGTCGAGAGTCAGCCTGACTGCCTTTTCCACCTTCAAAATATTCAATCAACAGAGATGTCTGCGATTTGTTCGTGCTGAGGCCGTGCCCGTCCTTGTCGCCCTTCTTGCGCCGTGTAGATATCGTAACGGGGCTTCCGTCCTCTGGCAGGGTATATTGGCTTTTCTCCGTGATCCTCGATCCAAGCTCTGTCCCTCCAGTGGTGCTGTCAGTCTCCGTTGGCGCAGGTAACGGAGGACCTTTTCTATCGGCACCCATTCTGGCAACTCAAAGGTCAGCCGAACGGTGGAGAGGATGCATGAGAAGTGTTAAAGGCCGTTTGCTGGCGACGACGCTGTGGAACAAGGTATTGAGAGAGGCTGGTGACTTCTGGGGGATCTCGAGAGGTAGGCCGAGTCGCTAGGATTCGCCCAGCTGAGGCAACCCGGTCGTCGTACAGATGCGGGAAAAGAAAATATACCGTGTTGAGGGAAGATCCAAGATCCAGTCGATTCGAAATAGAAAACCCAATGGACGTTGACAAGGTCGAATGGTCGAAGGGGAACCGGGCTGAAGTGTAGCAGTAATAGTAGCTCTGTTATGGCAGAGGTTTGCGAAGAGAGAGAGCTGCTTGGTAGTATTTGGTGGGCTGGGTTAGGCCGGGGAAACAGGATGATGCGCTGGTCGTTGTGTTGACTGACCGACGTCTCGGCGAATCACTGGTCTGGGAGCTTGGACGGCACTATCGGTTTTGGGGACCTTTGCCTGATTTGGCGATTATTTTGCATGGAGTTGCAGAATAACGAGGCCCAATCGTCTGGCCGAATTGCTGGATGAGTGAATGAATGCAGACGCTGCTGGTCCTCGTCTGTCTCTCTTTCTCTGTTAATGGCAGAGGCTTGGATTTCAAACCAACAGTCTCTTCGGCCATTTGCCTTGATCTTACGAGGAGCGATTTCGTGGCGGTGTTATATTCGCCCCCTCGAAACGCATTTTCGTCCAATGGGTGGGAAGAGTTCATCAGGTGCAGCAACTCGACTGCGCTTTACTGCAGGACTAATGTACTCCTGCATCTTCAGAACTTGTGATCTTCGCTGAACTCTACTGTATTCGAGGACAGCCCTAGACTCGAACACCCTACACAGCTACAAAAGTGAATTATACAGCATCATTGGAGCACTTTCTTATAAGTCGAGCCTCGTTTGTTTGTTCTCGACAGGCCTCAAAAGTTTGGCCACAGGGCAGGCGGTGACAGGGCATGCCGGGAACCTTTCCCTCTGGAGCTTGGGGCGACAGATCGTGGTGCCGCTCAGTGGGACAGTGGGCCGTTTTATCTATCATCAGCCTCGTTGCCATGGAGATATGAGTTTTTGTTTAGGGATCGTGCATCTTCGTGGAGCACAAGAGCTTTGATGAAAGTTTTTCAGAGTGGAAATTGTGATGGATTTAATGAGTACTTGAGACATCGTGAACGCGGCGTGGAGTTGAGACACTCGATTTCGTGTGGGCTTGGAAGGAAGCGATAGATGAGTGCATAAAACCGGCTTTTGTGAAAGATGTGCAGCGGGTGCTTCTTTCATACCGAGTTTGAGGACGGATAATCCCCAATTTTTCCAAATGGGGATGGCCGCGACAATAAGTAAGACTTTGATAACAGGTATCTGGATCATTGAAGAAGATAGCGAATGGAATGTTCTCCACCTGAAGCTTCAATGTCTCAGCCTCGGCTGTTCATTGTTAAGTATTTTCACAGAGATTCGGTTGCTCTTATTCCTGTCAGCCTGTCTATGCCATCACTCCAACAGCCGCAGCCGGCAAGACAGCTGTCAACAGCTGAAGCCCAGAAAGCATAGCCATCGGGCGGCAGAAGGACTTCAGCACCTCAGACAGCCTCGGCGGCTAATCACCTCGTTCCATGTGATATTTCCTGAGCCTGAAAGGCTGCATCGAAGTACCATCGTATCTAGGGCTCTGCCCCTCAGCCGCATTGCATGGTCGTACACACAGTTCGATTTTCGAAAGCAGAAAATAGAGATATTAACATGTTATGATTCCGACATATAGTATGTAGTCTTCTATTGCTTGACCACACCATATAATATCTGTCCGAATGTGAATGCCCAATACCAATACCATACTATGCCTCAAAAATGCCAAAATGTAGACTAGGGTATTTTTTGTCCTCCAAGATAAACAGAAATAGTTCGTAGATGCGCATTCCAATTTTTTAATTCCCTGACTCCAGTTGCAACCAACGCCACATTTCGAACGCATGACTTCTCTTCTGATTCTGTTTGATTCTCTATGATGCCGAGATCATGATGGGTAAACTATCAAATACGACCTCGTTGTTCTCGTAGTGGACTACGAATCCTCCTCCGAGAACTCTTCTAAGTGCTTGCAGTCTATGCAACTTCCACCATGCGTCTATCTTCATGGTGCCGGTCTTGTGTATGCGGACCACCATTCTGGAGCCATATCTGCGGCCTGTCTCTTCGTTGATAGCGTTCTGGTATCTCGGTCCCCGTGAGGGGTACTCTACTGTATTAAGAATGTCGCTGAAGTTCGTATGGAGCACTTTCCGGTCTTTCTTGGCGATTCGACGCGATGATTCGGATGCAAGTTGAGAAAGTGTGTGCTTTAGCTGGTCTTTCTGGCGGTAAACGTCGTAGCGCTTGACGAAGCTGGTGTCAATAGGTAATCCCTCCTCGTCCTCTTCGTCACTTGCTGGTCCATCATCCGTTTCTCGTGCCGTGTAACTCTTCTCAAATAAAAGTGCGATGTTCTCTCCGGCTGCTACTTGTACGGAGACATCAGTGCTTGTCAGTTGTTCCACAAATGCATCCATCGCCGCTTCTGTCTTTTCTTCCATATCGTCTATTGATGTTGCCAGAAATCCCCATGCTTCACAAGCTGCTGTGACAACCTCACCACTGTCCGCTGCTTCAATCGAACTACCATCTGACTCCACAATCTCAAGCAAATCATCCATGATTTCTTCGAGCTCTGAATCCGATGCGCCGCCAAAGACGGCTGCTGCGCTGAGAGTGTGGATTGCCACTGCCTTCACGGCAAGAGACTCGGACTCGGAGTATGTGCGCTTGAGCGTCTGAAATATGGAATCGTAGACGGTTTCGGAAGGGACTGTAATTATTGATAGAGCAATAGCTACGAAGATGTTAGTAGATGTGGCGAATCTGGAAAGGCGAAATATGACAAACCTCTGAGCGCAAGAGATGCTTCCTTCTCGCTCTCCGATTTGACACTCTTCAGCAATGCTGGGAAAAGCTCCGAGGTTTTGGAATGTATTTGATCATAAGCATAGTGTCCCATGAGGATGTGAACGTATGTTGCAAGTGCCGATTCTCTGCCCTGGACACTGCTCCTCTTTCTGTCGATGATCTCTTCTACACGATCACCAAGATCTTGCATCCATAGGTCGGTTGTATCTTCAGGAAGGGTTGCCGAGAGCATATCGTCTATTGAATTAACACTACAAAGCCACGGGTCAGTGTTGGTACTTTGCGACATTCTCGATACTTTTGCTCACCTCCAGTTTGTGCTATCACTCAGATTCCCATCCTCATCATCAGAAACATTTCGAGAGACAGTTCGAGAGTTTGAGCGCGAATTTGCTGCTGAGGACGCCCTGGAGGAAATGCGCGACTGGGCTTTTTTGGAGACAGTCTTATGCGACTCGAGCGCTTGGCGTCTTAAATCGTGCATTTTGGATATTAGACTGCAGGTGTTGCAACTGCAAAGGAAGTATAGTTAGTCGGGGTCGTCGAACGCGACTGTGTGCGGGGTTTCTCTGCGGTCAATGAATTGGTTGATCGGGAGGCAGGCGTGGTGCGTTATTGCCAGGTTTTGTGGAATGGTGTTTGTGGCGTGGTGTGAAATAATTCCTCCATGTAAGAATCTCTGTGAGTCACAAATTATCGAGCTGGATAGACTGGGCAAGGCAGAGCAGGGCGGTAATAAACAGTAGGCCGGCTTTGGTGAGTTGGATGGAAGGAGAAAAGAGTGTGAAAGTGGGTACATTGTGAAGGGATGAAATCCGCACCCGCACACAGCACTCGCTGGCATGGCATGGGAGGAGTGGAGAAGCAGCTAAGATAAGAGACCGGGAGGGCACGGCGGGGGAAAGCTAAATCCGGCTGCAGAAAAGTGGATAGAATGATTACATGATGTACTACAGTACAGTACTGGTGAGCTTCTATGACACGACAAAGATATTGTGAGATATCTTACCTAGATGTTTGTTGCCTTCTGCTCCATTTGGTAGAAGATTCGACGGAGTGAATATCCTAAGTCAATCCGAGCTTTCCTTCGACAGAGAAAAGGCTGCATTTTGAGAAAGGACCTGACGACCCCCAGGGCTTGATAGGTAGTCGGTCGCTTCCTTTCTTATCGTACTGCCTGCCCCAGCTTGCTAATCTATTGGGTACAGCCTGGCTTTTGGCTCCACAAATTGCAGCTGCTGCCTCATACCACGACAACCCCTCGTTCGTCTTTCGAACTTCAACCTCACCACCTCAGAACAAAACGACCAACATCTGCCTCGAACCTCTACGCTCGCTTTGAAGGTGAGGTCTGACTTCGAGTCACAAGATAAGTCTGCTCGAGGCTTCAACTCGTTCCTCCGAGCAGTCTACCTCGACGTTTCACATCCGCTGGCTGGCTCGTACACCTCACCTCGACCCCACCAACATCACCTCTACACGCCGGGCACTCCACGCCTTTCCACCCTGTTCATCTGCTGCCCCATCATCAGCCTATCTACACTAGGTATCTGGGAGACTCTCGACCATCAAGATGGATTATCAAGGTATGTTGTATTTCATTCCACCTCGAGGCTGTGAAGTCGAGAGCGGAGATAGGCAGCGGCTGGGCGGCAGCCTAGGTTTGAAGCTTCGATATCTCTCCGAGAACTCTGACATGGCATATGGTCATCAGCATCACCAGCTACAAGATCTGCAAGCCTCTCTAGCAACCTCAAAGCTTCTTACGATGTGCCATACACCTGCTGACAAGAGTGTAGCCAAAGTCACCCTCACAGCCTTGAATGGCGACCTCTCCATCGCTGAGCGAACCCTTACACTCACTGCCAAAGACAGTGCCATTCCAGTCGGCAGAGCATCAAAGAGCGTCACCAAGGGAATACTCGGTGCTGTTGATAATGCCTGGTTTGACAGCCCAGTTATGTCCCGCAACCACGCAACTATCGAGTTCGACTCTGAGAATAGGGTATGTCTCTTTTGCCTCATACCCGGCCGAGTCTCAACTAATATCTTATAGACGGTTACGATCCAGGACATTGGTTCCATGCACGGAACTTGGTTGAACGACATCGAGCTTCCCAAAGATACGCCGACAATGATCAACGACGGTGATGTCGTTGTATTTGGGGCCGAAGTTAGACGTGGTCCTGAGACATTTCCGGCCTGTTCTTTCATGGTCAATCACAAGATCATCTCTTACAGGTAAGCTACTCTATAACTACCATATCCTTGTTCAAGCTAACTTATGGTAAACTAGGGCTGCTAGCACGTTCGCATTTCCAGAATCCTCTGATGTTGAAGAAGATGGGGAAGAGAACTACGATGCATTTAGTGAAGACGACCTGGAAATGGAGGAACGGGAGCAAAGATATAGTAGTGAAGATGGCGTGTCGATCGAATCGGCTCCTAGAAAGTCATTCCAGGCTTCTGGCGCCATTGACCTCACAGGAGAGGACTTCCCCAGCAGCTCTGTATCCGACCAAGTCGATCTGACCGGCGAGACGGATGCCGAACATCGCATGATGGACGTTATGTCTGGCCGGCCTAGTGAGATAGATGAGACTGCGGATCCCATCAGTATTGGTGTATACGCTGGGAATGATCCGATCGTTCTCGATTCGGATGAGGAGGGAGAAGACAAGGATGCAGACTTCTCGTCAGACTTTGATGAGCAATCGGAGGATGATCTCTCGAGAGACTCCGATCGGGTTAGAATTCATGCCATCTTTGAAGATGATTCGGAGGAAATTGAGGATTCAGAGAATGAGGGCTCCATAGAAGACTCGGATATGGATAGTGACGCCGGACTCGAAGACGAGAAGCCTATTTCTACACCCAAGCCAACTGTGATCAGCAACCTCACTCGCTACGCTGTTGCGACTGACGACAACCCAGTCATACGCCTTTCGGACGTTCGCACACGCGTCGAATTGCCAACTAGCGATAATGATGACGACGACGATGATGAGAGTGACTTTGGCTTGAGTGAAGCCGGCGCTGAAGGTATGAAGGCTCTCTACGGTGTCAGCTCTATCATCCCTGACCATGATGCTCCCGACTTCGAGAGAGAGAATGCAGACCAGAGCGAGGTCGAGGGAGCACCTCCGCAGATTCTCTTCCCTTCGACTCAAGATATGGATTTTTCAGCCCAAGCAGTTTCCTCGTCGGTCGGCAAGCCCAGCACCCACGCAAGTCTTCTCAGACCATTCTCAATCGTTCGACAGCCAAGCCCATCAGATGCTGCTATGGTCAAGAGTGCTGTATTGACGAATAAAGCCGGTATCTGTGATCTAGGAGCGTCCGGTGACTACTCGCCTCAGGCCCTTGGTGAGAAGAGTGGTAAGCCGGCGTTCTTCGCTGCGAGAGAGGTCAATAAGGCGAAATTTGGATCTAGTGAGTCGGGCCAGCCTCTGAGTGCTTTTCAAGCATCGAACAAAACCATTGATACTTTCCTTGGCCCTTCGAACTCTCGAAAGATTCCAGAAGCTCCGGCCATGCCTGAAGCAGGTGCTGGTCACGTCAACAGATGGAATGAGCCAGCTGTCGAGCAGAATCCATTGGCTGATACTAACATATTGTTCGACAACATTGACTCCGAGCCATCGATGCCAACCTTTGTAGGTTTAGGCAATGCTGGTAAGTTCTTTGGTGGCAACACAATTAAAACGAGTCTAAGAAGAGTAGTCTCGAGCATTCCCACCCGCGACTATTGTTCCTTCCTGGACAAGCCTGATGAGTCTCCTATTGTAGAGCGTACTCCCAGTCCGCTGCCTGATATGACGAGTTCTTTCAGCTACAACACCAGCAAGGACACTATGAAGTTGACCACAAACACGCAACATAACGCCCGGTCTGCCATCAAGATTACAGATATCGTCGAGTCGACAAGTCCATCCATCAGTACGAACAGCCTGAAGCGGAAGGCGGAAAACATTTCAAACGTTACCGAAAAAGAGCTGAGAAATTGGGCAAACTCGAATGTTTCGAGTGACTTCCCTGCAGCTTCCGTTCCAGTCTCTATTCATGGAGAGAGATCGAATGATCTGTCCAATGTTGTCGAAGCCCCACCAGCCAAGCGGTTCAAGAAACTGTTGGCGAATGCGGGTTATGTTGCTCTTGGAGGAGCAACACTTTTCGCTGCTCTTGTTGCAACCGCTCCAGACTTGATGTGAGACTGATGTCTCGGAGTGTGTCCGCCTGATGGGCTTTTTTTTCTCTTTTAGTAGCGTTTTTTCGGAATTTATGTCGTAGTCAACGATGGGGGATCGGGGTTTTCTACGGAATCGGAAGTCATCAACGGCGACGGTGTTTGTCAGGCTGGCCATTATGTTTTCTTCTTGCATTTCGGCGCTATCCAGGCGCTATGGTTTCCTGTGCAACGGCCTTGTTATCAGTCTGCTGGTCTCTGTAGGCACTAGTTGCATCAACTCAATACACTCATGAACTGAAGCTACTGTGTCGCAGAATCATACGATGCCCTGAGGGCTACTTCGTGGCTCACGTTGTGAAAGCTTGTGGCCAAATTTCCGAATCTTCATTATCGCCAAAGCACTGAATGTGAATAGCTCAAAAAGTGTAAGAGAAATTTTTGCTACTTAGATATTTTCATCGGGCCAGTTCCGAGAAGCTTCAAGCATGTCGAGTCGATCACCTTTGATATTGGTTTACTTCTCGCTCTACCCTGTCGGCCCTTCACACGGAATCGAGTAGTTCTCGCTAACATTGCACGAGCCGGCTGCATCAACGCATCACGCCTCGAGAGGGCAATCATCAGCCAGCGTGACGCGCACTGCCTCGAAGATCCCTCCTTGTCTACTGCATCATGCTACCTCATCCATGTGGTTATCGTTTCACATGCTTCTATCTCTGTGGCTTACCAGAAAGCCTCCAATAACGGTAGCGGTGAGGTAACCATTGCTAACGAGGTATGTCGGAGAGAGGAGAAGAGCTTGAGCAAGCTATCAGCTTTTTGACGCTTACGAGAAATAACATGGAAAAAATGGAGATGCTTCTCCTGGAATCCCGATGTTGCTAGGCTGCGGCAATTTCGGCACGAACAAATAATTCCTTTCCTTGACACGAATAAACCATTTCCTTGATTTTGGGCCTGAAGTCTCAGCTGTATAGGCTCGCTTGCATTCACCTCACTCGCTCGCTCAGTGAAGTCATCGCTGTAGATTCTGCACGCGTACATTAGTGCGACTATCAAGGGCGCCATCGAAGACGCCTCGAGCGTGGAAGCATTCTATGGCTGGACTCTGTCTGATTGTGCCTGCGTTTTCGGAGTCAGCGATATTGTGACAGAATTTCCGCGGCGTCAAGGTGTGTGTGCCAACCTATGTGTGTAAGTGTGCGATGTTTAACCCGAAGCTTTCCTGCCTGCTGCCCAAGAATACACAAGGGGTCCTGTGGTTTTCAGCTCGGGTTGGGATGAGATGGGATGGGATGGCATCAAGTCACTCAGTCGGCTCGAGCGCTGCCGAAGAAGGAAAGATTGGTGTGTCTCCTGATGGTCATCTGTTGTCGTCGTCGACGTCGGCACGGAAGCTTACTCGTCGTCGATCCCACGGAAAGGTGGGCGGCGGCGGGTCAACAAACGGGGAAATGTCGATCTTGGAGACCTTCAGACTTCGACGATCCTGCCAGATTTTCTTCTGCGGTGCAATCGCACAGGTCCCTGCACTTCTGCCAGCGAACACAGCTCTGCACCCAATTGCCTCTTAGTTCCGCAGCTTAAATGGCCACTGGCAGTCCTGAATAGTCTGGCGTGCTGGTCGCACAGCATGTTTTGGGAACACAACATAAGCTCGCTTAATTTTCGTGTTACCAGGACAGCGAATGCGCGCCCCCTTTTCTACATAGGATCCACTCATAAGGCTTCTGCTTGACGGCAACGTGCAGATTGTCTCGATACATTACCATGATTTTGGCGTCCATTTTGTGCCACGACTCTGCAGCTTTCTGATTTTTCTGTTGGAAGTGTCAGAGAAGAGGGACAAAGCCGGCGAGCTCGGGGCATCGGACACGCGCTGATAGGGGGTGAGGTCTCTCTGCCATTATCTTGGGTCCAGTCCAAGAAGAGGGAATGATATCATGCTTGGAGCTCGTCAAGTCGAGTCAACGAGGACCTTTGTATCTCCGAAGCACAAGAAGTAGGCCCCTCCCCCCTCTTCGTCCCGTCCCATTGATCGTCCAACGCTCGCGCTCCCCACGACGCCATGGCGGGTGCACACAAGCACATACTATCCTCCAATAGCAACAGCTATCAAACCCTCGGGACACACCATAATCCTTTCCTGCTGAGACATGCTAGCCATCGATGGTTCCCTCGGCCGTATATCATGCTCTCTCCACGAATAGCACGCCGCTGCACCCACACTTGTAGTATTTTCCTTCTCTTCGTCTCCATTGCATTGGGACTCCCGAGCGAGTAGATAGCACGGCCATGGCGTCTGCATGTAAGCAATGAGAAAACGATGAGCAGATCAGCAGACCACTCTGCGATACAGACTTAAAGTTAGTTCAGGTCTGCATGTCTATCCGTTATTTTGACATCCCGCATTCGATATATTGAGAGAATGACAAGGATGAGAACATATGCCCTGGTAGATCCTCTCCAATCGTTCAACGACGGCTTTGAGAGTAGGGAATTGCGATTCTTCTACTTCGGCTTCGGCTTCGGCTCCTTGGACGGTGAGACACATGTTTCCTTCCTTCCCTCATGCCACTTCTTGTATGGAATGGAGTGGAGCGGGAGATTGCTGGCTCACCTTGTGCCTGAGCCTAAAGTCTTATCTCGGAGGAAATGATGGGTCACTCGTCCGCCTACGCCCAATGATCAGATCGAGATCGATATCACACTGGAGGCATGGAGCAAAGTCAGCCCATGGGTGCGAGATTAGGCAGGGTTATGTGAGTGATAATTCAGCTGTGAGATACGCCGCGAGCTGTTTGTTAGTTTGTGAGAGGGTGGTGAAGTATAAGAAGATCTTGATATCCCTTCGTTGATCAAGGCCATCGAATCGACACATACAACAACAAGCTATTCTCAATATAACATTAAACTCAAGTCAGCATCTTCTTCACACATACACACCTCACTTCAAGAACTCCCGGACATCGTCTGACACCCCAGTCAACCTGCTCCCAACCACCTTTCAACTACCACACATATCAAGCTTCTCGAAGCCAATACATACCTTCGCACAATGGCTCCATGTCTGCTTGCTGCTCAAGACAATGACTGCAATTGCATTGACGGTTATGTCTTTCAAACCTGTAAATCTTGCGGTGGGCATGCTCTGAAGTAGGTATTGCCAGATTTCCAACAAATCGCCATTATTTGGATTATCTACTCAACTTTGTCCAGATTCGCAAAGTGCGATGCTTGCGATGGTTGGGGCACAGTGAAGATCCGGTGTCCCGCAAATCACTTTGGAGCCTCCAACTTTGCTTCTGCACCGCTTGTCTATACCGATGCTCCATTTGCCTGTTCTACGGGGTGTCAGAGATCCAATAGCTACAACAGCGACACGAGCTATGAAACATGCCCCGATTGCGCGGGAGGGCGAACGTAATTAGCCAATCTTCACTTGACTGCATGCATCTACACAATCAGCAAGCTAATTCTTCATTTAGCTCTGTGAACTGTGCAACCTGCAAAGGACTCGGAGTGATTATACACAACGCTTCTCTCAGATCGAGCTAGCTTCCATCCGCGCTTTCCGCGCTGGTGGGCATCGTTGGCGATGGGAATTTGCAGAGCCCTGCATATCTTGGGCATTCAATTGAGCAATGGCCCCGCCCGCCCCGCCACGCAGCTACCATGAGCTGCTTCTTAATTTCCTTGATTTTGTTTCCGATCTCATAGGCGGTGGCAACATTGGAGTTCCCGGCGAGAAGGGTCAAAGGAGGGGATGAATGGTGGAGTGAAGTGTCAGCCGTCATCGATCAGGGGTCGTCGTTCGCTTGAACTCTCGCTTCGCTTATTTGTTGTCCCCTGTCTTCTTGTATTTTCGTTGCATATTTACTGGTTGGTTTTGTGCTTTGACTTCCCGTACAATGGCAGGCTTATTAGAGCATTCTTCGATCTCGGAAACATAACCGGTGGCGGTTGGTGTTGTGGTACCCAGCTCGGATGGACTGGGAGAGCATGATGACTTTGTGGGCGGAGATAGGGTACTGATCGAGAAGCGTCATCACGCGGGCTGTTCTTTATCGGTAGTGTTTTCATCTCCATGTATCTGCAGCATAAGTAAATAGTCGATCGCTACTCCCTTGTATACAGTACACTTATAGGCGAAATATACTTCTGCCATATCTAGCCCTCGAAAGGGCAAAAGCTTGATGACTGGTCAACGTTACGAGCACAACTCGTGCTGAGGTGTGCAATTGGCAACTCATCTTCGAAGAGCTTACCCCTACTGCAATCAATGACGCTCAGAATGCGCCACGTGCGAGATAGCCAAGCTGGGCTTGCAGCTCTGCATGAGTTCTCATCACACATATCATTCTGGAATGTTGCATCTTCGTTTGGTCGACACTCCAACTCCTAGATATCTGCCTCCAATCTCCTCGGCAGAATCTATCAGCCAGACTAGATACGCTTAAACATTATCTTGACGTTGGTGTTCCTTTTACTTGTTGGGTTTGGATGGATATGGTTCACGTGAGGCTGCCGGTCGGCCGCGTTGCACGAGGTCCACGGACATATTCCCGTTCCTTCATGCTTGGTGAATGGCTCTATAGTTGGGTGTGGACTGAGACACAACCTCGGAAGTTAGATCTCATTCCATATCTCCTCTGGTCTTTATGCCACTGCTAGTGGCATTACTACAACAGATATCGCCCAGGACGATCCTGCCAATCTGCCAACTACCCATCAGGTGGTCTGCTGATCCGGTTTCAATTCTCCCCTCTGCTTCATAATGCATTTGAATTATCCTCAAAGGATATGTAGCGTTTCACAACGTCCGTTGAAGAAGACGGTAGACCTTTTTGCAACTTCTGTATCTTGCTTGCCTGCTCAGCCAGCCCATCAAAAGAAAATTGCATGTTGATATCTCCGTCTGCGAGGCATTATCTTCGATGACGGGCCAGACGTTGGTGGTCTGGGAAGCTTTACTGTTGTGTAAGGTGATACGGATGATGAGATTCGGCACGTCGCTGCGTTGAGATCCAATATCGTGTCTATCTTTGCAGCTGTGCAGATGACCGATTTGCATCCCAGCACGGGATCCTCACGGGCATGTTATTCTGTCGTATTGCCGTGGGGTAGGTATCCGGAGTCTGGTTATTTCCTTCAACGAGGCTGTAATCATGGATTTCCTTTTCGATGTCGGTGCTTCATGAATACGGTGTGCCCATTCTTAGGATCGCAACGTGGGGATTCGCTCATTAGAGAGGCACGTATCTTTGCCAGAAGTAAGATGAGGTGGCCGTCTCGGTACAATTATCGTAGTACAGGATAATGCCGGCTTGAGGCGCCAGAGCTTGACTGGTGGACTTGCCTCACGAGTTCTGGTTGACGATGGGTATCTCGAGTCTGGATCGTGTAAAGTGGCTGGGACGATGCTGTGGCTTGCATTGCAGAGTCAGATAGGTATGCTGATGTATGTGTGTGCTTACTGAACAAGCGAAGGAACGAAATAGTCACTACTCCATACCTAGATCTCGTGAGCAGAGTGGCAAGCGGTGTATTCAACGCCTCCCCACAAAGCCATTGATCGAATCTAGAGCTTGCTTTTCCTGTCAAGACAACCCTCGTCACATCATAAGTATTATCGTGGCGCTGATTTGCGAGAACTTTGGACCTGCCGAATTTCCGGGGGCCTGCATCTCGATAACGCCAGCACACTGGACCCCCACATCCGATCTTCAGACGGAATACCATTACTCCATAGATGATTTCGGTCCGGCGATTCCCTTTGTATCGCTGACAAAATCTTCGAGGACTTTGCTTCTATGACACTAAGACATCGAGCAGCCAGGACTTCGTCCCTTCGCCCTGCATGGACTCAATGAATTTCGAGTTCTTATTTTGTCTGTTGATCAACGAAGATGGTACGACTCCACCAGTAGTAAGCTGGTTGTCTGTCACCATGACGCCGGGTTACTGTCTGGCTTCTCCTCTTTGTGACACTTTAGGCATCAAGAAAGCTTCTCACAATTTCCGAGCTTAATTCAATTTGTTGAATTGAATTTCAATTGCCGTAAATTGAAATCGTGGTCTGCTCAAAGTAGCTAGTAGCTGAACAAGCTCTTGTTACCAAGCATGGCGTGAGTCGAGTCTGCTAAGTCACTTTTCTCCCGACATGGATGGAAGGTGTGCTGGATATAGCAGCATTTCTTCACTCGCCGTGCAACCCTTGTTGTCGTATGATGTTTGCATCGAGTCCTTGACCCATCGGGCATCAACAGAGATGAACAGACCTTTGATGCCGCTGTGAGATAGTGTGTGAGATCAAAGGGAACTTCATTCCATCTTGCATTGCGTCCTCTTTCCGAGCTAGGCTTAATCGGCCTTTCAGCAAGGAGGGACTACTGGAGTATCGGAGGGAACCTGGAAATAAATGGCTGTCTGACCACAGTATAACCCCCTCCATTCTGCTGGGAGATCAAAACCTAAGCTTCTGTGGCCATGTATTCTGCTGATCCCGAATCGGCTCGGCCAGCGGGAACGGGATCATCGATTCCGTGTTCGATGATCTCGGAGAATGAGCGTTCACCGGTGATAGCTTGTAATGCCCCTTTGATCTCTCTTGGATCTACCAGCAGCAGCAAGTGGCCGTTTTGATGCCACATGTGGCAGCTCGAGTGCCGACATGCTGAATCTTGTTGCCTGACGTTGTGGATCTCTCATATACCTTTGCTTAGAGTTCGAAGCACCAGATAACCAGATATTCAATTGCTGCAAAGACGATCTACTGGTGGCGACACATCAAAGTTGCTTGAGCAAGATATCTGTGCACATATTCAGGAGGTCTGCTTCGAGAATACCGCTAGGAGGCTCGGCGGTGTCAGATGGAATGAATTGACGGAGCGTTTGGCTTTCAGTCGTATGGGCTTGGCTGCAATACTGCCTTTTTGAGAAATGGCAAGTATTTGGTAGGAATGATGAAGATTATGACGAAAGCATTGAGGTTCGAGGAGGCTGCAAACAGAATTTGCAATCCGGGAAAACGAGCATGGCCGGGAGTCGAATACGTTTGAGTGATTCTTGAGTGAAGTGCTCTGCGATTGATTGGTGCTGGAGCACCAGATTGAGGGCCAGCAAGAGAACTCTGAATACGAGGGGGGAATCCGTTGACGTCCTTCCCATCGTTGCTGCTGTGTCTCGTTGTCGAAGTTGCACTCAGTAACCTTGACGGATGAGCGATTGCCCCATTTAGTAACTTGCCAACTTGACCTTCCCTGAACTAAGCCATCGCCTCACCAAGTGAAGTTACCACGCGCAAGGAACAGCTGTTCTACTGTCCCATCGCTCTTCCCTTCGTATGCCAGCTGACTTAATGGTCAAGATGCGGATTCGATTCGACTAGGACTCGGAACTACCTGGTGTAGCCTACAGTGCGCTGAGTGCTTTCTGGGGCTAGATCGAAGGCCTATGCTTGCTGGTAGCAAGAAGAGTTTACCTCTACCAAAATAAAATGGAAGGTACTGATCTAAGGCCTTTTGAAGTGGCATCAATTCTTTAGCAACACGCCATTGAGAGTCGATCTGCTGCCCATCAGCTGTTGAGCGACTCACGTCGTGTAAAGCTGATGGTGTTAATATGCTCGACGCGTTCTGCAGCGGAGTATTCAGTGTAACTTGAGAATTTCGTACGTCCCCTCGGCACATCTGAGGCTGACTCTGGAGCAGTCCTTTGGACTGACAGTAGAAGGCGCGTCGCGATCTGGTTGACCGAGAAGATGCTGCTAACTTCGTGCTCTACGATGAAAAGCCAGCAGACGCAAAGTGACTGGGAAGCGTGATGAGTCTCATTCATACATAGTTTTGCTGGCCAGAAACTTGTGGTATACGTACCTATTTGGACCGGCTTCCTTCCCCAGGACAGAGTACGAGATAGGTAGGTCCAGCCACACGTCCTCAGCGCGCGCGGCGTTAAGGTTTCTTCTTCGCGACCTTGAATAATCAAAGTATGCAATGAAAAAAACAAAATGACTGCTCAGGCATCCATCGACGCCCACCCAGGCCTCATGGCCGAAGCAAACAAGGAAAGGGCCGAGATCATCACCACTTTCTATACAATCACCAGCAAGCTGGAATCGCCGCCTTTGCAGACAGTACGAAAGTGAACGGCTTCACTCTTGGGCATCGAGGAGATGGCTCATCGTCGCAGGTGCGAGTCTGAAGCAACTGTAAGGAGCTCAGAAGAGGACGCAAACTGGATGATTGGTTAGAAATGACTGATGATGGGAGTTCTTGCTGGTACGAACCTTTAGAAATGATTCATTGAAGTGTGGTCTGCGGACAGAAGAGTTCCCAAAGCACGCGAAGCTTTTATGGCGAGAAATTCGCGATCTGCGCTAGTGAGCACTAACCCAAGCGAGACACACGTGATGCATTCGGTGCTCCAAGCTGCCAGCTGCAAAGCTTCTCGTTGGTCCTCGCAGCAAACTCTAGACAAACAGAAAGAAAGAATGACTTGTCTCTCTTTTCCTATCGACCTCTATCAACAGTTTCGATACAATTACAGACTCGCGAAGTATTGCCGGACGAGCGTAAACAGTTGTTCCATCAGTAGGAATGTTTGTCTTTGGCCTCTTTCTTTGTTATTCATGACCTTGACTGCGAGCATGCCAACTGAACGCCGCTCTTCGAAGTCTGGCGAAGTCTTCTGACTTTTTCACGGAATAATAACAAAGGATTTGACGCTACCGGTGTCACACAAGGTTATCGTCACCGCCTCCCGAGCATTCAGCTAGGTTCCAGTGCGAAACCTCCTTGTGACCTCGTACCAGTACAGCATCACACGTACCTGAAATCCGCAGCGAGCGGCAACGCGGATCTTGCATTGACAACGAGCCAGGTGGTCTTTGTACAACCATCCTCATGACCTCAGTTGATTACTTCCAGACTCCTTCTAGACCACTCATCGCTCCTCATCGCTCCTCATCGCTCGGCTCCGAATGTTCCTTACCGCCAGGTTATGCATGGAAGCCGGACTCGAAGACTTGTTTGGCCTCCTTCAGCTTCAGTAATTCAGTAATGCTTCCCCGCATTTCAAGTCAAACAAAGCCAACAGAGGCCAAGCCCTATGAAGATTTTCTCTTAGCGCTCTTATTTTAATCCCCGGATCCGTCTCACTATGCCAAGTTGGTCGCTGGCTGGGCGTGAAAATTTGCCCTTCCTTGCCCTGGCCCTGTGGCCCTCTTCCCCAGAAAATTACATCACCGTTAGCCAGGTGCTAGTTTCTCTACTGGCGGATCTAACTCCGCTTACAGGCGGGTATGCGTGTCACCTGCACTTCAAGCGTACCTGAAAATCATAGCGATTTATTTTAGGCTCCTCAGAGTTTTCACTGGTTGGTGGGCCAAATTATGGGGAGCTGGATCCCAGATGCCATGCACTTTTGAACTTTTCGGTGCTTCACTGCCGGGTGCTGGCTGGTACAAGCACCCTGATGGGGCAGATCAGAGCTTTGAGGCGATTATTGTGCAGCAGAGGCGAGGGAGGCTTGAAGGCAAAACATTGTTGACATGGGAAATTAATCAGACGTCAGTGACGCCTCTTGATAATCAAGACTCTCATTATTGTCTGGGAATCGTCAGGAGCACATCATGAGTGAGCAAATCATTGCCTGTCAAATGATGTCTTCCATCGCCCTGAGCACGTTGCCATATCCTGGATGGAATGTGGCCGTCCGGGCTTGGTCATGCCATAATTTGCACTCCTCACCGCAGGGCAGGGCAGGGCAGACAAAGGGCGAGGCAGCCGAGAAAGCAGCAAGCAGAAACGCTGACGAAATCTCACGATGCTCTTAGGACATCCCTGGGCCCTCCAGTCAGGAGTTTTGAGGGGGTAATATTTATCAAATCAAACATCACGCGCAACGTTCTGTTACGAAATCGCTCCGCCAAGCGAGCCAGTCAACGGGACCGCCTGGTCTTAGCCCCTGCGCCGAGGACCCGACGACCAATTTTGGGAGGCAAGCTGTCCAGGCGTCGAAACATCGTGAAAGAAGTGAAAGCTTTTTCAGCAATGACTCGATGAGGAGAGGGGAAGGCCAGGTAGGGTATAAGAGCCTTCGTCCGCTTTGCTACCAAACATTCTTGCACTACTCATCACACAGCAAACAGTCACTCCAAAGTCACATATTCACATCAAGACTTACTTACAGCTTCACTCTCAAGCTACATCAAACACTTCGGACACTTTGTCATCCTCATACAATAAGTACCGACCTCTTTGCCACTCACCTGCCAAAAACATCAAAATGCCATCCAACTTCCAACTTGTTGAGCCTCACCCAAGCGTCAACCACTACGCACATGCAGGTCGCGGTGGAGCTGGCAACTATTTCAAGGCCCCAAAGACCTCCAACGGCAGCACTGCTCGCGGCCCTGCCTCTCTCTTTGAGCACGGTCTCCCAAAGAGCAAGTCCAAGTTCAGCAGCGGCCGAGGCGGAGCAGGCAACATCCACAGCCCATCTGAGCGTGCCATCTTCTCTTTTGATGAGGAGCTGCAACTCCAGAAGACCCGCGAGGAGAAGATGAAGGACGGAGCTGTCAAGTACAGCATCGGCCGTGGAGGAGCTGGCAACTGGTCTACTCCTCGCCCAGAGGCATCTCGCAAGGACTCCTCCAGCTCTTCAGACAGCAATGGCAGCGTACGAAGTGGATTCTTCGGCCGCTTGAGCCACACCCTCGAGCGCCACTAGAACATTTACTCTTGACCCGGTACATCTTTCTACGGTTCAGCGAACGGCGCTCGGCTTTTCATCATCATCATGGGCGGCACCAGTCAAGCGGGCTGGTTCTGATTCCCAGATCATTTGATAACGACATCTCTTCTTCACGGCGCAATATCGAAACATCAGAAAAAAGCGACAGGCGTATGCATCATCATCATCATCAACACGGCGTTCATCTCTGATTATGGTTTCTGCATTGGATATTGCATTGGGGTTTGGGTTTGCGGAACGGAAAACGAAAAAAGCTTGGGACCTCAGGACAGAAGACATACTGGCTGGCATGACTCCAGATGTACTTGTCCTGGTGATTTTTATTGAATCTCTTCCTTTGTCAGCGGCGACACAGCGACAGCGATGGATATACCCCAACTCTTTTTATATACCCGACAACTTTATTGTCATTGTACTGTATTTTTGGGCGATCTTGTCTTCTTGATTCAGAGATGAGTTTTGGTCTCTGGACGGGCATAGGATAGCGAATAGTAATGAAAGATGAACAATATCTTGAAACCATCATTTTCCCAACCATTCTTTTCCTTGCTTCACTTTGAAATTGCAATCAACTTGACATGCTTCCGGTTCTGAGGTGACACATATGACACATATGACACATACCACATGTTCACTCGACAAGAATCAAACAACATCTCATTTCCCAGCCCAATGTCGCAATTACCCCGGGCTCCTTCAAAATAACCGCTCCAGTCTGCCATCACCTTCCGCGGAAATTTCTGAAGTGCAAAAATAAGACGTGCAACAAAACACTTTCGCTCACTGGACTATTGGCTGTCCAGTGGTGCACCTGTGCCTCTAGACCTGGAGACACGACACATGCAGCCAAACGACCACTGCGTAACTAGGACTCGCTGAAACCCTGGAAAAAAGGCAGAGCGCAAGGTAAAATTACTGACGAGTATGCTCGATCCCTTGCTCAGACATGACACTAACCCTCTCGAATTTCCTCTGCAAAAAACACCAAGCAAAAGAAAGACAGGACACACACCGACTCTCCCAGCACTCACCCGGTCAACAAGTCCGTACTTACCTCCTCTTCTCCCAAGCCAGTAGCAAGCTGACGGGCAACTCCAAGCTCCCCAGAAAAAACCAACAGCTAGCACACATGCCAACGCCGGAAACTAGTACTGGCTCCCTTAACCCTTCTGTAGATCTGCAAAAAAATGCTAGCCTTGCATCCACGATGCCGTAACAGAAACTGAGCTGCTGCTGCATTGGGGCGTATGCGGGGAAGCGAGGCCTGTGTTACCTTTGCCCTTTTGAGGTGGAGACCCCGGAGTCCTGGGCAGCGGGCTTTAACGTAATGGGGAGTTTGGGGCTTGCTTGGTGAGGAAGGATGTCTAAGGTAAAGAGATCTAGCTTCGTTGGGTGAGAGGAGAGGAAGTATCACGGGGAGGAAAAGTAAGAGGGAGGCTGGAAATTGTTGCTAACAAATGTCCTGAAGTTAAGCGTTGCTTTTCATTCTTCAAGAAGAAAGACTGCTCGTGTCATATGGTCATTCAAAGGGTTCAGAGTAAGAACCGTCCCTGGATTTCTCAGTATTCGTCGTCATGGATATTTTGTTCCGTGTCCAAAAGGTGTCGTCGACACGAATCGAGGGCAAACTGGGCCTCATTGCAGGCACATGTATGCGGGCAAGATCAAACCTGTGACCGAAGCTTTGGTATTCTTCTATCTCGTTATTTTGGTGCTGGTCTTGCTATTCTTTCTTCCAGCTCCCTCGTTCCAAAAGACATGCTTTCAATGAACTTTTACCAGCACTGCAATCATGTCTGCCACTATTCAGGGGCTCGGCAAGACTGGTACGTGCCGATTATGGACTTTAGATTCTCAGTGGCAGAACTTCAAAAGCCAAAGGTGCGATATATTCTAGCCTCATTTAGGATTTACAGGCCCAGTCAGGAAAGTTCATGCTGCATTGATTTGCTCTTCACATTGTATGTGTCCCGATGCTGTTGTTGATGAGATCAAATTGAGTACCGATATGCCAAGAAGTCGCCTAATCAAGCTCCCCTGTAATTCAATCAACCATCGCGTACCTGAGATTTTGGCAGACGCGAACCTCTCCAACAACAGGAGGTCGCAAACCAGCAACAAACATCGTCCAAAAGCCTCCACTCTCCTTTTAAGATTCCCCAAACAAATCGCACTTCTCGACTCTACCGAACTTCTCATCAACGCCACAAGACCGCGCAATTCTAGCCTTGCCCTGAGCTCCAAAAGGCCAGCCAAGCAGCCACACCGGGCACCCTCTCTCCAAAGCTCACCATGGCCGACCTCCTCCACAACGCCCCCATAGTCCTGGATAACGGATCTGGCACAATCCGCGCAGGGTTCGCCGGCGATGATCTCCCCAAATGCTATTTCCCATCCTTCGTAGGCCGGCCGAAGCATCTGCGGGTGTTGGCAGGCGCATTAGAAGGCGACGTGTTTATCGGGCAGCGGGCACAAGAATTAAGAGGACTGTTGAAGATTCGGTATCCACTAGAGCATGGTATTGTCACTGATTGGGATGATATGGAGAGGATTTGGGAATGGGTGTATGGAGAGGGGTTGAAGACTTTGAGTGAGGAGGTGAGTTTGGCATGGACAAGCAATGCTTTGATGGGCGCTGCCCTGAGGGATGATTATGGTTACATTGATACAATGGCTGACGAATGACCTCTACAGCATCCAGTCTTATTAACAGAACCGCCTCTCAATCCACGAAGTAATCGCGACACGGCCGCCCAAATCCTCTTTGAGACTTTCAACGTTCCAGCACTCTACACCTCCATCCAAGCAGTTCTCTCACTATACGCATCCGGCCGAACAACAGGCATAGTGCTCGACGCCGGCGATGGCGTATCTCATGCTGTTCCCGTGTACGAAGGATTCGCTATGCCGAGCTCGATACGGAGGATAGACGTTGCTGGGCGAGACGTCACAGAGTATATGCAGCTGCTATTACGGAAATCTGGTTATGTCTTCCACACAAGCGCTGAGAAAGAGGTAGTAAGGATGATCAAGGAAAAGGTCAGCTATGTAGCGGCAGATCCAAAGAAAGAAGAAAAGGATTGGGCCGCATCGTCAGGGAAGATGGGTGGGGATTCGAGAGTGGTGGAGTATTCCTTGCCCGATGGAAACAAGATAAAGGTATGTCCGCTTCTTTCTTACAATAGTCACACATGCTAATACCTTCAAGATCGGCCAAGAAAGATTCCGCGCCCCAGAAATTCTTTTCGACCCCGAGATCATCGGCCTCGAATATCCTGGCATCCACCAAATCGTCGTCGATGCCATCAACCGCACCGATCTAGACCTGCGAAAATCTCTTTTTGGCAACATCGTGCTTTCTGGAGGCAGTACATTGACGAAAGGCTTTGGAGATAGGTTATTGCATGAAGTGCAGAGGCTAGCTGTGAAGGATATGCGGATCAAGATCTTTGCTCCACCAGAGAGGAAATACTCGACTTGGATCGGGGGAAGTATTCTGGCTGGGCTGAGCACGTTTAGAAAGGTACGTTTCTTTCTTATGCTGTTGCAGCTAAGAAATCCTTGGTGGAGTCGGCTAATGATAAATACAGATGTGGGTCAGCATCGACGACTGGCACGAGAATCCGGACATCATCCACACAAAGTTCACATAGTCCCCCTCACACCGTCCGTTCGAGCTTTCCCCGCGCAGCCACACAATCCCGATTCTGAAGCCGAAGCCGAAGCCGAAGCAGAAAGTCTTCGAAATTCATTACACTAACAAAATATGCGATTTTCTTCCTCAGAAAATGGCTGTAGCTATCAGGACGGATATGAAGTCGCCCAATGCAGCGACTGTGTATGTGTATGGACGTACGAGAACAGGTACAAACAGGGCAGACACAGGATCCGGCCTCGCTATGTCCGGAAGAATGAATAGAGGAGGGCATTCTGGGACGGAAGCCTTACTACCCACTCACCCGTGTACAGTACCTAGCTACCTAGCTACCTAACCTACTTTTCCTCAATGATACCCAACCAATCAACCAAAAAAGGTCTCTTCGATGTAAAATGGCTATGCGATGAAAATCTGACCTCAAGAACTCCTTCGAAATAGGCCTGATCTTAAAGTCGGATTATTACACATATTGAAGCGACATCAGTTGAACTCCACAATCTCACAATCACACGTCCTCGATTATAGTTGCAAAAGCCACAGAAGTCAGTTATGCGGTGAATGCAATGCCACACGGCAAAGCGTGTATCTCATTCGTTCTCAGTCTCCAGCCTTTCCATATGAAATACAACCTCTGTAGATATGCAGCCAAATACCAATTTGAATCCCTTCCCATCCCATCTCATCCCATCATACAGACTAACGGACCGGCCCAAGAACCAGATCAAAATGAGCAAGCGACAAGGAGAGTCGTAATCATCATGAAGAAACCAAGACCCCTCCTTCCTCTCCTTTCACACATCCATCCATCCATGCCATCAACTCCATCCTATAACCTGAGCCCATCCCAAGCAGCAATATCGTAGCATCTCAGCTCATCTCAGCTCAAAAATAAGCATCCCACCCGGTCCAATAACGCCTGCCAACCTAACCCAACCCAATACACCAATCTAGCAATCGATCAATCAAAATCCATGCACCCCAGACTCCAAAACCATAAACTCCTCGACCATCGTATACAGCCCTCATCCCATCTCCTCTCATCTCAAAGCATCTTACGCCGCCATAGCAGCACCCTCCCCCTCCTCAACCCTCTTCGCAATCTCCTCATACCAAATCCCATGACTCTCCCTATCCAACGCCCCAGCCCTCGCCATCTCCTCCACTATCGCCCCAATCCTATGAACGAACTCGGGCAAGCCCAAACTAGCCAGTCTCTCACTTGCCGTGCTCGCGCTCTTGACCTTCTCCTTCTCCGTATTCGCAGCCAGGCGGGTCAGAATATAGCCCCTTAGTCTCGTCATGAGGAGTCTAGTGACAGGATCACGCAGCTCGGTAGCTCCCGAGGCGGAAGCCGCGGATGTGGTGACGATGCGGAGGACCAGGTCTTTGATGTGGTTTTTGGTTGCGGCGGGCATGCTACGCGAGGACTCAAGGGCTGCTTGAATGCCTTGGCTTGCTTGCTCGGGAGTCCTGGCGTTCTCGAGGACGGAGAAAATGCGTGTTGCTTCTGTTTTCCACTGGCTGCGGACGTCTCGTTTGAGCAGGTTCTTACATTGGAGGAGGATGGCACCAGAGGTGACGATGCGGAGGACATCGGCTCGGATGCGAGTGATGCGTTTTAAGTCTAGCTCCAGAGTCTCCGGAATAGGCACTGAGTAGTCGAGGGAAGTGAAAACGTCCACAAGCATTTGTGCATACATCTTATCTGGCGTAGGTCGAGCTCTTGCCAAATTGACCATTTCCGGGTCTCTTTTAGCATGTTCAGCTACGACCTTGGTCCTGGCTTCTCTCCAAGCATTTTCAGTCGCCGGTAGGTCACTGGCTGTCTCTTCTATGATCTGGCCGAAAATTGAAGTTTCGTATTCCGTAGCATTCTTGACCAGAGCTGGAGCGGCCTGTTGCAACATGAAGTTGGCGTAATCGAGCTGCATAAGATCAATGCCATGCATCAACGCTTGTAGACGCTCGACGACATCTCCATTCTGCATCTTGTTCTCGACAATATCCTTGATCTCTGCATCACGGAAAGGCGCACAGAGTTTCGGAAGAAGAGAAGCCATAAAGGAGAAGAACTTCTCATATGAGAAGGATCCAGCTTGGAGCTCGCGAGCTACGACTTCGTTGTCGAGTGCTTCGCCAATCATCTGATGTGTCGAGTTTCCTTCCTTGAGAAGTTGCTGGAGTCTCGTTCTGATATTCTCGGCCATGGCGAGAACCCAAATATCACTATTGCCCGAAGCGATCTCTTGACGCATCTTCTCGAACACGGCTTGCATGATGGTAGTTCTCTCTTCGAGGGCATCTTCATCGATACGATATTCTCGGTTAATTGCAATTTCGTGAGTAACGATCCTATTTGGAGGCAGTATTGGCCTGGCGATCCGTAACTCATCGGCATGCGATTTCTGGTGTCTTTGTGGTGTAGGGGGAGGCGTCAAAGTTTGCAATTGGGAGTCGACTGCTTTCTCCGACGCCGCCAGATCCGCCAAAGGAGGTTGTTCAGGCTCGACAGATTCGGCAGCTCGAGGCCGTGAGTCTCCAATGGGCTTCTTCACTGTCTTGACCTTTCGTGCTTCCCGGATGGCATTCGTGATCAACTTTTTACCTTGCTGAGCACCAGCAAGTCTCTTGATTCTCACCATGAGTTTCAATTCATTTTCTCGAATGCCATCTCGGTACGAATCAGTCACCGCTTCTTCTGTACTGTCCTTGACAGATTGCCAGATAGAATCAAGTTCCACAAACTGGAGAACCATCATATCGATGAGGGTCGTCGAGTCTCTAGCTTTCCATGCGATGAAAGCATTGAAGAAAGTAGCATAGACTTCTGACAACGTAGACAGCTGCGCCGGTGGAGGCGTGTAATTGTTTGCGGAGTTCAACCGTGACAAAACATTCTCGAAAGAAATAAGCAAATCTCGAGCCTTTGCTACGAGGTCCTGCAACTGTGGATTAGCCAGATCATCTCTCCGCATTGGTAACACTCCCACCTGCTCCTGCTCTTGTATGTCGACTTTGCCACTAAGGACTTGGGTTGGGTGCCCAAGAATGAGGAAAGCGCTGAGGAAAGTTCGGACTGCAGTCATCTCGTTGACTGAGCCAGTTTCTCCCTCCTTCAAACCGCAAATTCTAAGGATCTGTGCGGTCCCGACCAGGACTTTCTCTTGCGCCAGCAAATCGACCACATCCTCGAACAAAGTCTCACGTACACTATCGATCGTGAGACCGAGAGCCGCAAAGTCCTTCAGAGCCTTAGCTCTACGGTGTACTCTCCACTTCTGCTGAATCCTCAAAGCCGCGGTCTCCTCGCTGATAGACTCGCGAACAGAGGGCAGTGGTGAGGTGCTCTTCCGCGGCTGACTCAGAGACCGTCCTCTCTTCGAGGAGTGCCCTCTACTGAGAATTTCCTCTCTCCTCCTCTCCGCCTCCGCAAGTCTCTCTTCCATTTCCCTCCTCAACTTCTTGCCCTCTGCTTCCCTCTTCTCCTTCATGCTCTCTGCGATTCCCTTCGCCCTTTTGACTTCCTCCGCACAAGCTGCCACAATCTCCGCGAGATTCTTCTCTCTCGCATGCTGAGCAGCCAAAGCTCTCTCCTCGCTATTCGTAGTACTTCTAGGCGCGGCTTTCGCAACAGCTGCCCTCAAGCGCACTTTCTCTGCATGCGCAGCTCTGTCCGCCAATCTAGCCTTCCTATCCTCGATGATCGATGCGCGGCGCAAGTGCTGCGCAATGTAATTACTCTGCGAACCTCCATGACGGCTGGAGAGTTGACTCTGATGCGAATGTGCGGAAGAAACTGAATTGCGACGGGAAGATGCGGCAGAGGACTTGCGACGATTGGTTGTAGGTCGATAGAAGCGTGCAGCTATTCGCGGAGGAGGAGTATGTATGCGATGATCGTTTGATTCTTCGTTGATCAGGTCGAGGTCTTCGGGGATGTCTTCCGGGATGTCGGATGGGCCTGTTGACTCGGCCAGGTTGCGATCGGGGTCGCTGAGGTTCTCTGAGGCGCGACGCATCATGAATGTTGTGTTTGTCTGGTAGGTAGCTGTCGCGTTAGAATAGAGGAACTCGTCGCTCTCCACAAGTGTCTCTTGACAATGCCGTCGAACGTCCAGAGCAATGCTGGGTCGAAGTGAATGTATTTGGTAGCTGGTGAGAAGAGAAGCACGAGGTGGGGTATGGAAGTCAATATAACGATGACGGTCGCAGAACAAGCTATGCCCAAACAAGAGTACAGAGAAGAGAATGAATGCAAGAAGGCAATCAAATAGTGGGCAGTGTAGGCGCAGCTCAAGAGAGGGGAGAAGGTGGAAAAGAAGGAGGCTGGTTGATGGTTGAGGATGGATGTCGTAAGAGGCCTCGACCGAGTCTTTGCCTTGCCTTGCTGGATCTGACCCTCCAAACAGAAAGCAGGGTGCGCTTGAGCAGCTGGTTGCGGGCGGGATGGTGAGTGCTAGGCTGTTTCCGTCTCTAGCCACCACGATTACCGAGCAGCAAGCATCAATCAGAAGCCACGAGAAGCATCAATTTATTGTAGTTCACTCCTTCTTTTGCTCTTTTCTGTCATTTATAAGAGCTCAGCTGAGCTTCACATAATATTCGGGTCCGTGATGCTTGATGCTTGATGCTTGATGCTTAGTTGAAACAATCCATGTGATAGTAATGATGCGAAAATGTGACGAGATGTCTTGCAAATGCCCTACCATGCCCGGATCTCGAGGGGTGTTTCTAGCACTTTGACCGCCGCCTTCCCTTCCGCTTGCAGCTGATTTCTGGTCCTGGGTGCGCGTCCGGCGTGAGTTCGTTTGATTTGGTTTGGATCCTTCGTCATCACAGGGCTGCATAGTCTTCGACAAGCTCGAAATAGAAGCCGACTTAATCAATTATGGGGTTTTAGATTGATCATGTGAAATTGACACTATTTACACCACTCAACACAGTGCAAAGTCAATTGTCTTTCTTCGCAATTCAGACAGCTACAAAAAGCAATCTACAATTCAAGCTCGACAGTTTGAAAAGAAGGAAGCCGTTTCAACATATCGCATGGCACCATCGTATTTCCATCAGCCACAATCGGCAGCCATCACTGTCTCACCACCATGCTCCTTCATCTCGGAGCTTCATCTCGCGTCCGTGTTCAAGATGAAACGACCTAGAATAAAATGATCAGCAGCACAGAAGCATCTCTGCATCATCGCAACATCAGATCATCGCATCATCGCACATTGATCTCCAAAGCTAAGAACAATGGAGGGGTTTACTGCAGAATGAGAAGAGGATCACGAGGTTTATCCTCAGTAGCTCACTCGCGCGAGAGTGACTCGGGTTGCATCTCACGATCGCGATCGCTTGCAAGGTGAACAAAACAATAAGTATAATCGCAAAATTTCCCATACCCTACGTATCTAGCATAAGGTAGGTTAGGTTACCAGCCTATCTATACCAGAATCAAGAAATCTACCACCAAACAAATCAAATCAAAAACGCCCTTCCAAGCCAGCTGGTGATGCAACCATCATCTCATCACTCTACCCCTTCTCATCCTGGCACCAAGTCCCTCGACTTCAAGCCAAAAAGACAATGCACACAAGTATCAAGCAGCAACGGCACCAGGAGACAAAGATGAAGACAAGACAGTAAGGTGCACGATATATACACTATAGTATATACACTACGCCCTTCTGGCAAATCATATCCTACGCGAAACTTCCAACTCATCGTCCACACCCCTCTCTATCACAACGTCAAGAAACAGGCAGGCAAAAGGACATGCGTATACAAAACACAAGAAAAACGGCGAGTCTAATATAGCGCAAGAATCATAATTTTCCCTTCCCTTTCCCTTCCTTGGCACGACCTCCCCTTCTCAAAACTCCTCCTTCAGATCAAAACGAAATGAGTCGGAAATGAGGCGTTTAGTAGGTTGGGTAGGCGTTGACTGGGTATCCAGCTGGAGCAGAGGAGCTGACGGCACCCTCGGCGGTGGAGGTGGTGCTTGGGGCAGCAGACTCAGACTCGGACTTGACTGGGTATCCGGCTGGGGTGGTGGCTGGTCCCTCGGCGGTAGAGCTGGAGGCAGCTGGGTAGGATGGGTAGCCACCAGTTGGGCTGGCGACACCGGCTGGCTTGGAGGACTCAACTGGCTTGACTGGGTAGCTGCCGGTTGGGATGGCGGCGCCGGATGGGACGCCGGTGGTGTAGCCGGAGGGGAAGACGGAAGAGCACTTCTTCTTGGTCTTGGTGGACATGGTGGCGTTACCGTATGGGGCACCAGTGGACTGTGTTATGATTAGTATATATTTCCCAGATTAAAGACTTTGTGGTGGAATGACATACGTATGGGACCGGGACAACGGTAGCGGTGCTCAAGGAGACGATCTCGCTGTTTGGAGCAGACTCAGTTGGGACGCTCTCGGCACCTGGGGCAGTGGTAACATCGCCAGAGTTGGCACCGGTGCTTGTTGGGTAAGCTGGGGCGGTGACAGTGACAGTCGCGGTGGCTTGGGTCTACAAAGTGGTCAATATTGCTCAAGTGATGCTCGCTTGGAAATTACTTACGACAGTGACGGTAACTGGGACACACTCAGATGAGCCGGCAATACCCTGGGATCCACTGGCAGATGGGGCTGGGACAACTGTAATGTAACGGGTGCTGGTGGAGGTTCCTATCGATTCACGTTAGCGAAGTCTTTTTGGGGGTGTAAACATCATTGGAATGTATGTTTCATCTCTAGGCGAATTTGCCGAGATCCAAATCTCAATCAACAAAATAAAGAAACTCGCTTACCGGTGATGGTGGTGGTCAGCTCATCGGTGGAAGTTGGGACACCAGCAGTAAGGGATCCAGACTCCTCTGGGGATCCTGGCTTGGTAGCGTAGACGGTAGCGGTCTGAGTGTGCTTGATGGTGGTGGTGACAACAGTGGTGGAAGTTCCTGATCCAAGGGTGTAGGTCAAAACAACGCTCTCAGATCCGCTGGCAGTTGGGTAAACAACCTCGCCCTTGGTGGTGAATCCAGTTCCGATAGGGGCACTTGGGGTGGTCTCGGTCTCGCCAGTTGGGTATGGCTTGGTTGGGTATCCAGTTCCAACGGGGGTCGAAACGGGGCCCTTTGCGGTGCTGGAAACTTGAGCAGAGTAGGAAGAGAGGAGAGCGGAGCTGGCGGATGCGGCCTCGGCAACTGGGCAAACAGTCTAAAGTAATGTCAACATTTATTCCTCCCGCATTGGTTTATCTATCATTCTTACGGTGTACGCAGAGACGGTGCTGGTGATGACCTGCTCAGAGGTAGATTGCTCAGCTGGGCAGTCAGTGACGGTGGCGGCACAGCTGGTGATTGTGAACACCTCAGTTGCGAAGACGGTCAAAGTAGTGGATGGGACACTGGTGTTGTATTGACGGCGTTGGTGGAAGTGTTGGGGAACGTGCTGGCTGGCAGAGGCCAGGGCGGCGAAAAGGCCGAGGGATGCTACAGTCGTGAACTGCATTGTGAAATATGGATATTCGAAAAGGTATCAAAAAGTCCTCCTATTGCCTCTTTTCAAAACTTGTATGATCGTTGAACGTCGTGGATTGGCAGATTTTCTCGGTTATAGACAGTGGGTTAAATGAGTGTAAGTCGACTTGACAAAGATCTCTTGAGAAAGAATGACTGAAGTTGAGAACGAAAGAGAACTATTGCAAAGAATGACTGTAAGGACTGTAGTGGTCAAGAGAAATCTTGGTGGAGAGGAAAGAGAGAAAGGTCGAGAACGAAAACGACGGGGCGTCGAGGGACAAAAGGGAAGCGCGGGATTGCGGTAAGCAGGGGAAGAGAGCTAGAGGGAGATTTGTGTGCAGGCGCCAGGGCACTCCCATGACGCTGGCAGGGCTTGCAAACACCACAAAGGGGATCGACGAGGTTGGGAAGACCACCAGTGAAGGCTTGGATGGTGGTGCATCGTGCAGAAGCCAGGAGAGCGAGGATGCAGAGGAGGTCGTCCGGGGCCCATGAGAGGTTGAAAAGGGGGCGGACAAGAAGAACAAGTGGGCCATCTGTGGACTACCCGGTCAAGCTAAAATTGAGCCTGGGTGCTAGGGACCTTAGGAGGGCTGATAGGCGATTTGATTGGCGAGTAAACAGGCGCAGCAGCTCGGTTGGCTGCGAGGAGGATTCTAAAGTTGGGACCACCAGGGACCATCCTTCAGGGGCATTCAGGTCCCCAAGGCCGCTGATTCGTTGTGGCTACAGTGTGAAACGCATTGGGATGAACACACGGCATCCAAGCAGACAACCAAGCAGCAGCCTCACACGGCCTCAACTGAGCTCAACTTAAACTTTGTTGACAACGGCTGGCGGATAAGATTGGATTTTTTCTTGTTTCTTCCTCGGTCTGGTGACAGTCGAAGGAGTGGTACAAAGCAGCCCCCCCTTCCTTCTCTCAATCATAACCATTTTCTTGAACACCTTACACTCAAAGTTACTCGTAGCGAATGCTGACTGTCTACAAGTAATATTGACCGTCTCCATCCAGCGTCCAGGCCTCATCACCCTCCTCGTGTTAAATCTTATTAAGATCAACGCCCCCGCTACATGAGGGCCCGCCGGAGATTATTTACGAGCGTATTCGTGGACGCCGCAACCGTGGCCGATGGCCGTTGGTTACATTAGAAGAGGTCTGTCTAGTCGGTACGATGATGAACGAGTGAGCATCGCACCGCATCGCATGCGCGAGTTGCGTGCTGCATAAAACTAGCGTAGCTGCATCTGCATCTTCCACCTACGATCCACCGGCACCCTCCCACTTCCAAGTTCCCGTCAAGAGTGGATCGATAGTCATCGGCAGTCCTGGAATAGCATCAAATGATCCGCGAAGCCAGAGGAGCCGGGACTGCCAAGGTGCATCGAGGAAAGATTAAGATTTGAAGGCGGTTGTTGCTTGACTTCCTCTGTCTCTCTGTGCGTGTTGTTGTCTTTCGACTTCGACTTTCCGTCGTGGATGTTGAAGTGATCGAAATCCTCTCATCCAAATCACTCTCATCCCGTCTGCTTGAACATGGAGCAGGGTGCAATCTTGAAACGACGCCACTGCAAGGAGAGAAATGCCTCCCATTGGCGAGCTCAGGCGCCACTCAGCCAAGCTTTTGAACCCCTGAGAAACAACGACAGTGACAGTCCCAGAGCCTGTCAAGCCTCAAAGAACACACAACTTCTTGCTTCGTTCTTCCAAGCGCGGTCTCTTGCATTGCCAGCTGGCTCATAACGTTATTCGGACCATTTGACAGGATCTCGAACATCATTGTGCCACCGAGACTGGCCGAGAAACGGACTGAAAGTCGAGCAATTGCAGGTGAGCAGACAAGCCAAAGCGAACGCTATTCGTGCCGTTGCACAAACAATCCTTCCGCTCCCTTTCCATCCCTTAAACAGCCATTATTTTCCCATCATTCCATCACTGCATACCCCTCCATTTTATCAGAACTTCGTGAAACGACAAGACATTTCCCAGTACATCTCCGTCTTCCCCCCCTCCCCTTACCTGCGTACATCCCCATACCTCTTGAGCCGCGATCCCGCGACGGCTAATATCCCTCTACCTTTCCTCCAATATTCCAGCCGTGAGTCCAGAGTCCAGACAATCGGTACAGTAGGCATGAATCGCGATAACAACGGAGGGGTTGAATTAGAGTTTCCGACGGACCTTATCGAAATTTCTTTTTCCCTGCTGGCGAAATCACACACACTCCACCATCGCCAACGTCTCACAAGGTTGATCGTGTCCAAACAGCCTTGTCGGTGAGGTGTGGCCAGGTGAATTGCGAATTTGTGACGTTTGAATGAGGCAAGCGAAGCGAGAGGGGAGAGGGGAGGATGACAGCGGAAATGATCCAAGAATCTCGGCAGACTCTGATTGATGAGACCAAGCCAGCCTTCTGCGAAGGATGATGTTGTCATTACCGATGAAGCCGCTTATTTCTCCTGCGGAAATCTCTTTGCCAGGGAAACATGTTGACAAAGCAAGCAAGTGCTTCCTAGATATGGATGTGTACATGTGTGCATGTTGGTAAGTCGTCGCTTCCCGGCATGCATTCGAGTTGGCAACATTGAGGAGAGTGTCTTTAATTATTCAATTTAAGAAATCACACTAAATCGTCTTTAAAAGCTTTTCATGTTGACCATGGCTGTAGGTACCATCAATGTTTGGCTGGGTAGCTTCCAGAGTAGGCCTCTTACTTCCAACCTCGAACCTCATTCGCCTTTTCCTCTTTCGGCTGCAAAGCTCAAAATCCGTTTCTTGCCTAGTCTGTTTCCATTCCTTTAGTAGAAGTACCTCTCAATTCATTTTTCCAATCTCTGCAAAGAGATCCTACATCATCAGTCAGAGAGTGCCGCACCTGCCTCTCGTGTGCCACGTCATGTCACGCAGCATCTAACTGATTGCCTAGCCCTCTTAGCCTCGCACCACCACTTTTCTTCATGAAACATTCTACTTGCAGCTTCCTTTCCCTGTCTTTCGTTTTCTCACCCCTTCGCTCTTTCTCCGCCACCCCGATTGATGACAACAGTCGAGAGTGTACGGAGGTACAAGCGCATATCATTTGTGTGTTGCCCACTTGGATGTGTTGCATTAAGCTGCTGATAAGTATGCAAGCACCACGCAAAACATAATGTTTTGGTCAAGTGAGGTGAGGATAAGGTACGAAGGAGAATGAGTATGGCTACTGTTGCATCTTATTGCATTCAACATGGAGGCCCGCTAGACAACCAGTCAAGATCTCAGGCCGCGCTGGTGCAGATGAAGCAAGCTTTGAAACGAACTTTCTCCTTTTGATGCTGGTTCGCAGTGCACCTCATGCATACACAGTACATATATGGTGTGGTGTCTGCGGATGAGCACGAGTATGCGCAAGCTATCATTGCGTGTAGATCATTGCGTGTAGCAACAGCGCGGTCAAGCAATCACTTTCAACTAATCTACGCAATTGAGATTCTTGTTATGCTTCGTCTGCTCATTTTTGGCTGGTTTCCCAATCATTCTAAACATAAAACTGGCTGTTTTTGGCAGAATGAGAATACGAAGGAAGACTCTTCGTGCTTCGGTAGCCATCAAGGGCAAAAGCAAATCAATTCTATTCACTTAATCGCACAGATAAGTACATGAAGTTTAGCCAAGCGGCAAGCAAATCCTCCATCTCCATCCACCACTTGATCAATGACAGACCACCCCCAACCAGTCACTCAGAGTTCCAGCGAGCAACACAAATTCTTCGCAGGAAATTTCTGAACGGTACATTTGAGATCAAAAGCCCCTCAACAGTCAGCATCTGAATCCACAATACAAAGGATATCAGACAGAAGGAGGGAAATTAATCGCATGCTTCAGAAAGGCTCAAATGTAATCATAGCTCCATTTGGAACTTAGTGGATTGTTCACTATTGCTAGAGCATATCATCATGCAAAGCGAGGAAAGCAAAAAAAGCAGAAGAGAAGAGAGGGGGACATTGAGAACCGTAGCCCAGAAACCTGTCTCCCTCGATTCACTCTTCCCTCCAGCATCTTATCGATCTATGATGACACTGCTCAGAGCCGAGTGATGTTCTTCCATCCAATACGTATCGATGCACTTAACTCGCTCATTCTATCGCATGGGAATGGAAGATCAGTCGCCAGCTTTCGGGTTCGAAATCTGAGATCCGAGTCCAACTCAGTCTAAACACCTGAGAACAGATGCCATCTGGTACCAACCACTTTTTGCAATGGTATACATCAGATAGTATCTATCAGAGCAGTTCTTTCAAATGAGAGAGAACTTTCGTCAGAACGACTCATCTCATATATATCTGCACTCTTTTGCGGAGCTAAAAGTAGTCATATGCAACGTACTTGGGGTATCATCATTCACGAAAGGGGAAAAGAACGTAACGATGGAGAAGCAACGAAAACAATCGGTGACGAAGATATTCGCGAGTAAGGCAAGGTAGTGTTCGATGCATTGTTGAGCGCTGCTGCGCCTTGGCGTCCGAATACTGAGATTGGTAACGAAGCTCTGTGTATGTATGTGTACAGGCTTCAGCAAACCTGCTGGGTCCTTGATGTGGTGGGATGCCACAGAGGATCAGTAGAGGGGGGCCACGTTTGCAAATGAATTTTAGGAGGGGGTAGTCGAGAGCAAGACATTGTAGCATTTGCGTATGCAGTCTTCATAAAGGGTATTGACCATCGTGGTTCCTTGTTGTGGTGAGATATCCGAGAGGGTTTGGTAGGAGGCGCACACGATTCTGATAATGTTTCTTAAGCAGATACGACCCGATCCATGATGATTCGCATGTGAAGTTTTACTCTCTGGCTATTATGACCCCGGTTTCCGAACGTATTACCAGAGAGACGCAAGTTCAGATGATATGTTTCTGAGACTCGGGTGTTCTGAGAGCAGTTTCACTCCTGCTCATGCTGGGAGAGAACAGAAAACGGGGGTTGTTTGTATTTGCATGGCGGAAAGAACAATGAGTCAGATAAGACTTGTGTAAAAAGCCACAATGCTGAAAACTTTCACATCCTAAAGTGAACATCTATTTACTGTTCTATGAGCGCCTTTCGCGAAAGCCTTATCTACTCTTCCCGAAAAATATTTCTTGTTAGCCCCAGTCATCTACTCTGATGATCCTCAAAGGCGGGAGGTCACAACCGGGAAAGTGACGCATTGCTGTGGAGATAGAGTAGATGAGATAAAAAGCTCTGAGAAATTGTGTCGACGTATGATATTCCTGTTGATTCGCCAGAAATACATTAGCAACAGTCTGTCGGAACGGACGTTGACTTCGTAAGAGTACCTTTGGCCGTACAAGTCACTTATTTATGATGCACAATCATGTTGTATTGCAAGTTTAGTCTATGCCGTGGCCATGAAGAACCATCCTGCCAGCATAGATGGTCAAAGTCTTCTGTATACTGGCGCGAAGGCGTCGGTCGAAGGCATCCTGTTGTCCGGGATAAGAAGCAAAAAACGGATCGGCCTACACTCCGTCGATACCTGCTTGAATCATAGTCGACAACTGGCTGCTGATACCGTGAAGGTATTTGTGCTTCTCCTTCATCGTGCTGCGCGACTTTCCAAGCTGATACAGCTTGGCGGCGCAATCTTTGATGCCCTTCTGTACATCACTTTCGACGCCGGGAAGCGACTCGCTGATCTGCTTCCAGAGAACCTTCCGCAGACGGTCTCTCAACGCAGCCACTCCAAGTTGTGACGGATCAAGAGCTTGACCCCAATCTGATTCGGCGAAGAAAGCTGCCTATCTCCCATCACGCTGATCAGATGTATCGTCAGCGGTAGCATGGCTCTTATTCGAAGGACATGCCATCCAAGTGTGAGTTTGACATTCTCGTTCTTGGACGGCTCGACTGAGAGTGGAATTCAGCGAAGGACATTCGAACACTCATGGCTCAAAGTCCAAAGAATTCTCCCATCATCTCAAGTGTTTAATCAATATAGTCAGAATTTCAACTTACTGTAATATTTCTCAGTGTCCGACCCTCTATCGATCTTGTCTGGCTTCGTGATCAGACCAAGTGTTCTGGTGCCGGCAGGTCAATCTGTCTGGTAAATTGGGTGACTAGCTGGTGGGCAAAAGCACTGTCTGCTGACACGACAGCCAAGATAATGCTACGCTTCTGCTTCATGTACGATACCACTAAATTTCGTACCATATCCACATCGCCTTCTGATCTAGATTACGGTTGGTCAACGTCTTCAATTGACAGCGGGGAAAAGTCTGTAAATAGGAGCACGCTGGAGCAGATTTACTCACTGGTCCTTATCTGAGGCACTGAATAGCCCAGGAAGATCAACTAAGGTCAGGTCGGGAGCAGTAGGCGAAGTACTCTCAATCCTCAACACATCAGTACTGAAAACCTTCGCATCAGGACCAGTTCCTGTAAGTCCCATCTCCACCTTGGCCGACTCGATGATCTTGCAAAGTTCTTCTGCTCACTCTCCTTCTCATGGAACTTCAAAAGTTTAACACGCTACTTCTCAGTCCTACTGGCAGAAGGCTAATCTGGACCTTGACCTCAGACTTCTCGCTTCGGCGGAGAATCAGTTCAGTGGCGAAGCGGGTGTAGAGACCCTCGGCGGTAGGGAAGGTAATGCCGGAGAGTGACTCTAGTGTGGAAGACTTTCCAGAAGATTGAGAACCACAGACGATGATTTGTGGAAGGTCGACACTGCCGTGGCCGGTCAGTGTTGCAAATCAACCGGAAAGGATGGTCGAGCGTGACTTACTGATGACTGACTCCGTTGGAACGAAGTGCGTCAACGATGTCTAGAAGATCACGATGATTGCTAGAATGGATGAATCCCGATGTTTTCTGGGAGATCTGCTCCGCGAGCCCAATCACGGTGGTGGTTGCTTCTCCCAATTGGACCCATTTGCTACCTTTGCTGGTCTTCATTCGACACCTGAAGTCGATGGTCAGATAACACCAAGATTGGGTGTGACAGAAGCTAGAAGGACAACTTGAGTGAAGTCTTTTGAATGAGTTCTCTTTACCTTGAAGAAGTAGATCTTGGAGAAGTTAATTGAAGTGTGGGCTCTTAAGTATCCAGGAAGCTCTTTGGAGTTTTGGGTCAAGGCTTCGCGGAGCTGGCAGTTTCATGCAGGGATGATGAGACGAGCGTTGAAAGATAAGGAAAGCGTACAAACAAACAACATAATTGACATTGCAGTGAAGGAAGGTCGAGATGTCACACTTGTGATACATCTATTCAATTCCAAAGCTTTCAATGATGCTGGCTGCCAGACCACTGCCCTTCAAGGCACCTACTCAAAGTCACAAAGAAAGCCATACGGACCTTTTGTGTCTCATATAGGAGGAATTTTACGCTAGATGCTTGTTTATCAGAAAATCTAACGGAAAATGAAGTCTGTATTTGTAGACTCACTAGGTCATTCGTGAAAATGCAACAATTCTTTGCGCATAAACTCCTTGCTTCACAATCATCAAAGTTTACTCTTTATACAACGCGTTCCTCAATATCCAATCCTTCACACCCGTCGTGACCAGCTTCCCCAGAGCTTTCTCATCGCCATCCACAACAGCCTTCCTCACCTTCGTACTACTGATCACCTCCTCACCGTCCTTCCGCCCGTCCACCATCACAATCCTCTTCTCCGTAACCCACTTGCTCAAGCCCCCGATATCTTCTCTTTTCCCCTCTCCCAAATCGCTCAGATACCGATCCTGCGCCTCCCGATCACCCCACTCATGATCAGCCCGGTACGTCACCCTCAATCTATGTTCTTCAAGAAATGGCTGAATAGGCTTGAGCGAATGTGAAGGAGGGTAATATTTTGTGTCCAGAAGTCTGACAAGCGTATCATAGCCTACTAGATGGACTTGTTCCGTTTCCGGCAGAGGATACGCTTCTGATGGGGATATATGCGGGTATTTATCTGCAAAGTACGGGAGAGTTGTGACGGCAATGTCAACCCCAACTTCGCCCTGCTCGGGCTGGGTTGTGGAAGATGGCTTGAAGTTCGCAAGTAAGTCCTGAGCGAATATCTCCATCATGGCCAACCGCTCTTCGAAAGATGCGGGCTTGGGAGCCTTGTCTGCATTTTTTATGGCTAGGAGAAGAAGGACTCGGTGCGGCGTCGCTGCGGAGGTGGAGGATTGAAGGGCGGAAAGTATTATGCGGGCGTGTGCGAGTGTCGGCGGGTTGAAGGAGGAATCGAGAATATAGAGGGTCTTGGGAGGTGGAGGTGGGGGGAGGGACGTTGAGTTGAGGGGTTTGGGTACTGAGGAGAGGATTCGGAAGGGTGCGTTCGAGGTGCGGAAGCTTTGAAGGGCTTGCCTGAAGTGAGTGAGCATTTGATCCGGATCTGAGGAGGGAGATGTGCTCATTTTGATTGAAGATAGTTCGATGAAATGCTGGCAGACAATCAAATACTTGAAGCTGCCAGTGATGTCCAATCGGACAATTCAAATGCAAGGCTGATGAAGTGGAGCGACGCGGGGGATATCATCCCTTCATTCAGGGGTCGAGCCGAGGCGAGGCTGGCATCCATGTTTGCTTGGTTTGCTCTTGAACACCCATGTCCTACATAGTCCTGACGACATTGAAGTTATCCAGAATCACCACAATTTGCCAGCAATTGCACACCTCAATTGCAATCAGCTAAACATAATGGCGATCATTCAGAACTGGATGCCCCCCTCGAAGGAGAATTACGAGTTGATTGTCTTTCTCTTTCAGTTCTTTCCACTCGTAAGGCTTACGTCAAGATACAGTCACACTCAAGATGGAACAATACTGATCAGCAACACAGGTAACAATCTTCCAATGGGTCCAGCCATGGTATGGAGCTGGGAAGACTTCGACTAATAGTCGATTTAACATCCCGGGAAAGATTGCTTGGATTACAATGGAGACTCCAGGACTTCTGACGTTGTTGTATGTTATGAAGACCTTGCCTGCTCTAGTTGGTATGGCACAGATTCCTTGGGAGAACAAAGTCATGGCTGGTCTTTACGTGAGTGTTTCTAGTCTTCAAAAGAACATCTTTTTTGCTTGATCAAAAACCTGACCAAATGTAGACAATCCACTACCTTTACCGGGCAATCCTTTGCCCCATCATTGCACCTTCTATGTCCCCAATTCATCCCCTGGTATGGCTGCTGGCTCTGAGTTTCCAGGTCACCAACGGACTTTCCATCGGATCCTGGCTGGGAGGGCATGGACCAACCTCCCGCCTCGACTGGCAAAGCTATGGCAACACCTACAAAGCAGGCGGCCGAATCGAATTCGGCATGTTCCTCTGGGCATTCGGCTTGATGGGAAACGTCTTCCATGATGACGAGCTCCGTGAAATTCGGCGAGCAGCTCTAAGGAACCAAGAAGCAGCATCCAAAGAAGCCGAGCAGAGTACGGGGAAGGGTAAGGCGGCAAAGAAGGGAGTTGATAAGGTTTACATGATTCCTGAGAACGGGCTCTTTCGCTGGATCTTCTATCCCCATTACTTATGCGAGTGGGTTGAGTGGACTGGGTTTTGGATTGTTGGGGGATGGAATTGTGTCCCTGCTAGGAGCTTCCTCCTTAACGAGATCGCAGCGATGTTGCCGAGAGCGCTGCAGGGAAAGAAGTGGTATGAGGAGCGGTTCGGCAAGGAGCAGACTGCTGGTAGGAAGGCGATCATACCGGGAATTCTATGATTCGGGGAGGTGTACTTTGGAGAAGTGGGTTTCTTGGAGTGGTGGGCGTTTCACGGGTAATGAAGAAATGGTAGCGTGGGAGTTTTGACATTTTCATCTTCATTATTCTGCCTGCATCAATAGGTACTGTATAACTAGCTCAAACCATCACACGTAAAGCATAGCAATCATAATATCCATTACCCCCTCAAATGCAAACTCAAGCGCCACAAACATAGTGATAGGAAACAAGAAAGACATCAAGTCGTGTTCGTGTGCTCGTCTGTCGTTGTATCATGATATCACTGAGATCTAGCATATCGCTTCTGCTCTCTTCTTTGCATGATCTCGGCCTTCTTCTCCTCGTTCTGAGTAGGGTCATTCTTGGCATCACCATCTTGACCTGGATTGGCCATCTCATACTCAAGCATCTTGATGAATTTGTAAAAGAAGACAGCAATGAAAGTGCCGACCATCGGTCCAACCCCTGTTATCTGATTAGCACAGTTCACGCAGTAAAGACGTGTATAAGAAGAACTTACAGTAGATCCAATGCTCCTTGTCAAATACACCAGTGACGACACAAGGTCCAAAGCTGCGGGCGGGATTGAGTGAGCCACCAGTGTAGTAAACGCCGACCATCTCCGAGATGAACAAAGCAAGTCCGATGCCGACTGGCGCAATGAAAGTAGCCTTGTGCTTCTCCTTGGCCAACATGAAGATAGTGAACACCAATTCGGCGGTCAGGATAGCCTCGATGAAGACACCTTGCACCAGACTTGCACCACCAGCCAGGGTGGTTCTGACGTTCAACTTGGTAGGGAAGAGTCCAAGCACCGTTGCAGAGGCGGCGATACCACCAGCAATCTGAGCAAAGAATAGGCAGATTGCTCGGACGACAGGCACGGCTCCAACCATAACCATTCCAAGAGTGACGGCTGGGTTGAATAGTCCTCCAGAAATACGGAAGAAGATCCACACGTTGACCATGAGTGAGAAGCCAAAAATGACTGAGATGTAGAGATAGACCGAGACGTTGAAACCAGTTGCACCACCAGAGGTGGTGTTAGTTGTTGAGGAGTTATCAGTGGAGGCTTCCGACTGGATATTGGCTACCTGTGTTCCGGCGAAAGCGAAGAAAAGGAACATGGTCGTCCCCACGAACTCGCCGATAGTGGCTACAAAGTCTGGTGGAGAGTTAGTCAAGGCAGTTTTGAACCTTAGATGAGACTTACGATTTTTCACGTCGCTGTTCATCCATTGTGTCCAAGGAAGTCTCATAACCTCCGCCTTCTCCTCGGCACTCAGACTCTTGAAGTTGAGTGATGGTCGTGCATTCCTATGAGCGTCGTAGTTGTAGCCATCGATGCTCTCCTCATCGCTAATTCTCTTCCTATCTGGATGCCATCCTTGACCAGCTTCCAAGTCTCTGTCATATCTACTCTCTTCAAAGTATGGCTTTGAGGCTGAACCCGGAGCTCTCTCCCATGCATCGACGTTTCGATATGTCCGGGGGGGTCTTGAGCGTTCAATAGAGTCGGGATGGTATTCGTCTCTTCGCGAGTGTCCTCGGTCATCGTCACGGTAAAAGCCGTCATCTCTGGACCTCAATGGCCTTCGTGATCCTCCGTCCTGGGAAAACGAAGGGCGCTCACGGTCATACTCGCCGCCAGAGTGTCGTCTGAATGGTGCTTGGTTGCTTGGTCTGCGTCTGAGGCCACCTCTGAGATCTTCAGATGAGAAGGGTTGCTCGATGGGTGTTCTCTCAGGTGAGTAGCCGATTCGTGGTTGATGGTATGCTCGCATGGGCGAGCTTGGAGGAATCGGTGGTGATGTGGGACGTTTGATGAGTTCTCCGTCGGTCGTCTTCCCGCCATAGTGAACGGGAAGCTCGCTTGAGCCTTCGCCAGGCATGTTGACAACGAAATATGGGAGGAGGATGGGTGCTATGAAGCAGATTAGAACTAAATTACTATAGATGTTGAGACAAGAAGTCTTGAAGATGTGTCGTCCGTAGACCAAACACCTTTCGATGAGTGGCGGAGTGAGAGGAATATATACTAACCTGGTATCCAAGTGTTGGATGGTCTTCGTCTAAGTGCCTTCTCAATCGTGACTGAGTTCTGATCGAGGGCCTATATCTGTAAATTGCTCTTTGAAATAGGAGAAAGGTTTAATGAGATTTGACAGATGAAGGAAATGGGACCTGTCAAAGTAATATGGACGTTTCATGCTTCCGAATCCTGCTCGTCCATCTGCTCACCTACCCACTCATCCAGCCACCAGCATCTGAGATGAGACCTGCCAGACGTGCTTCCAACCTTCCCTGCTTCCATAAACCTTCGCCCGCCACCGACGTACTGCGAGCCACCGCCATTTCACAGCCTCGAGGTTCAGCATGCCCTGCATGCCTGTAATACAAGCATGTAATATTGAATGCATTGCAGAATAAAGAAGTCAAATTTTCAACAACATGAGTCCGAATGGCTGGGGACCGGGACTCAAGACCGGAGTTCAGGGGAATCCCCCGCGAAGATCAATGCAAGTCAACGTGGACCCGGGGATCCGATGCTTGGTCGTGGTCTCGCCAGACAGCGGCAGATCAACAAATGGTATCGCACAGACATAATTCGGGTAGAAAGTTATTAGAAGTCAAGGAAGCGTGACGTGACTGACGTCAACTGAAAGTTCAGATCGGGCATCCATACAAGAAGTTATGCGCGAGATGGTGAAACGCAGCTGGCGGGTGGTGGTTTCTCGATCTATAATTCATCTCATAAGGGGCTCTGCGCCGGGATGAACCTCGAAGCGAGACTTCGCTGCCACGCCTCTTACAGCTCTGTATCAAGCACTGCCAGCCCCTTCTGCAACACGACCCTGGGATGGCACCCCGATAAAAAGCAGATAACAGATAACAGACGATGATCTTGGGACTCATCCCAGGAGGGGAGCAGCCCCATGATGATCGAATTGATCAATGGCCGGACTTTCCGACTTCGGATGCCTGTCCATCGTGTTCGCAGTGTAAGGACTATCCTTTACCTATAGTTTCGAAGGATTAATGCAATTGTATGAGGTATCACGACGAGAGTCATGTTCCGTGCCGTCTTTGAGTAGAAATAGTTGGACAAATCCTGCGTCGTCGTCGTCGTCGTCGCTCATGTCCGGAAGCAAGAACTTGGAAAAGTTCAACGTGGCCCACTAGGCTCGTTTGAGAAAGGAAATGCTCAGGGCGTCACGTGTGGCTCGGATTTCTTTCTTTTTACCTTGATTCCTCGAGAAGATCCGGAAGACCAACGCATATGTTCGTGTTGCCGAGCGAAAAAGAAACCTTGCCGCAACTTCATCTGGTTCTGTGGGTGCCAACAGTTCGGGTCAGGCGAACCACTGGATAAATCCAAACCATGGAAATAGTCGACATCATGACGCGTTGCTAGGAAGGATACGAGACCGTTGATCTACACTGCATAACCATGTACGCCGAAATTCATAGAAGTATTCGAGAGATGTAGATGTCAAAGTTGTGTAGATGTGCGGCCCACCTCGACTAGTCTATTTATCAATATCAACGATTTCGATAAGCTTGCCAATCAAGAATAATGGATCACGGATCACTTTCGGACAGGAAATATGAGTCGGAAAAAGGACGTTCTTTTGACATTAGAGGAGGTCAAAAGTCTACCGAATGACAAGGGGAAATAGTCAGCAACAGCAAATATTGCCGCTAACTTCGAGGAAGAACATGTTCGATTCTGGGACTGCAGAAGAAAGCAATAAATCAGACTTCGTGGACCCTTGTTCACCGCCTAGAGAAGAGCTCGACAGATGCGAAATGGACAGATACGAACCACTCCTCAAGTTTGAAACTGACTCGACGATACCCTCAGTCTAACACACCGTTCGTCCAGCAGATCCACTGGTAGACAGCCGACCAGCCCCCCTATTTTGAAGTGGATCCAGAGCCCAACCGAAGCGAGATCAACATCCCGAATCCTTGATACCGCCTGCCTCTTCAGAATCCACAACTTCATAGAGAGAGAACAAGAATACAGCCATCTGTTATTTGCGTGACAGGAACCCAAAAATTCTGTAAGTCCGCAGGTACCACACTCCGCCATGGACAGCCCTGCAGAAAACCGTCTCTGGGGCTGAATTGACTCTTACTTTCCCGTTTTGAAGCCTCACTTACCTCTCACCGCATCTTGAACAGATGAAAAGAGTGGATGCTTGAATAACAACACGCTGCAGCAAGAAGAAGGTTGGGATGAACGTTTTATGGCCGGCAGCTTAACTGGTCTGTTCGACTTCAAAGCCGAACATGTTCCCACTACTTTCCCAGCCTTTCCCGAAGAAAGCACAAAGTCTTTGCATTATGGATAGATATACAGAATTTTGTTTGGCGTGTGATGTGCAAAGCTGCAAAAGAGCCTGCCGTGATTCGATAATGGCAAGGGGATTGTTAGTTGACCCGCCAAACCAGTTCATACCACAGTTGAGCTTGTCCTTACCGCGTGTATACATATCAGCCCTATAGCAAAGATAGACCACAGAGCTGCACAAGGATTCCAGTTGCTGCAACGTGACGTGGAAATCTTTGTGACTGGAGTTATATTTGATCATCCAACCTCCTACCACCACCACTTTTGCGAACACGATTTTTTGTTTACGGTCCCAATCCACGACATGACTCGTTGTTGCTCCAGCGAAACGGTGATCATTCGCAAAGACGAGATCTGGGATCGAGAGTTACTTGTGACTACCTACATTATCGATACAATGAAGCTCATGGCCCTGATATCAAAGCCAATTCCTAGCCAGCCGAGCGGCCGCCTACCAAACCATCCATACTCAACCAACGCCGCCAAAGTAGTAATACCAATGAATAATATGCCTGAAAGTATACCCTTTTTCTAACACCCTCCGAAACCGTATGTGTAAGAACTACTGTCCATAATCAAGCAAAAATCATCTGACTGGTTGTATCAGTAATCACTGTTCATGACCCCAAGCCACCTCAGCGACACTCAGAACACTCTCCCTCTCCCTTCTCTCCATATTTTCAAACTCTACGAAATGATCGTCTGTACTTTTCCTCAAGACCATGGTACCCATACTGACATATCTGCTTCTTCGGCTGCTCCCAAGGCCACCAGCTGTATCGAGGTATCCCTCCCAGTCCTTTCCACTCCAAGTTCGATACTTGTTCTTCTTCTCTGCGACAGTCACGTTCACTGTTTGAGATCGCACCGTTTCTTCCTTTTGGGTCATTTCCAAGATCGGGTGAATGACACAATCATCATAGAATCTTGGATCAGCAATACTGACTTCGGTTTCGCTGACGACCATCTCATCCATATCCATGGACCCATCGTTAGCCTTGTGACTGTGTCTGATTGACAATTTTGGAATGTGTAGTCTCTTCTCGGATTCCTCCTTCTCCTGTTTTACTCTTTCCGCCTCTTCCTCCGCGTGGATGTCTGCTTCTATCTGCTCTTCCGTCCTAAGCGTGAAAGGCAAAACTTCTAGCTCGGGATACTCTAGCTCGCCAGCAATGGTCAGACTTCCTCTGCGTCCGGCAGTCTGTTGAGACTGCTCATCGCCAGTGTCAAATTTGTACGCCTTATGCTTGATCCTGTCTCCAACTTTGTCTCTGAAGCCTTTTCGTACTTCGTCTATCTCAGCATGATGACCATCATCGTCATGCTCAAGACACCAGATAAAATCTCCATCCTCCTTGTGTCCCAGAACAGCGAAATCCTTCACCTCGATCTCGTCCCCAGCTCCAGCACTGATACATCGTTCGCCGCGAGTCTCTGAATTGTAGCGTGACCAAGTAAGTGGATACCTCTTGTCGGGCATCTTTGACTTTTTGGACCTCTTGATAATAGTCTTGCTCTTGGCTTTAGCTTTGGCTGCTGTAGCAGCCATTTCATCCTCCCAGGAGTCCATTACTAGTTCCTTCACAGCTAGACGCTCCTGAAACCGCTCCTTATACTCCTCTGCAGTGATTTTGTGGTCATTGATGCCGGTCTTCTTTCTCTTACTCTTTGTCAATTCAATCAAGGTTCCGAATGCGCTCTTTGGTATTTCTTCTTCAATGGCACTTTTTTGTCTTACCACAGTCTTCTGTTGGCCCGGGATGCGTAGATTATCCGCTACCTGCTCGGCTTTGCCATCTTTCTTTATTGCTCTTTCCCACATCTGCGCGGAGTCGTCGAGTTCTGCCAATTGACTCATCAGAGTGACAGAGCCACCTGGAGTAATCAGTACACTACCAGCGGTTCTCGGCGTGCGAAGTTCCTCGGCATTAAATGTTGGAATTGGAATATCCAATAAATCTTCCAGCTTGGAAGATCCATCATAGCTCTTGACTGCAAGCTTTGCCAGCCTGTTGAAGAGGGAAAGTTTGCGTGGTTCAGGTTCGCCGATCTCAGAATCTATGTAGAATTCTTCAGTAAACTTGCTGGAGACTGGAGTGGTTCGACTGCGTATGAATCCAGAAGAAGCAAAACGCGTCGCAACAATGCTGAGTTCTGCCTCGCGCTCGCGAAACGATTCGGTCTCAGAAGCGACAACTGAGCTGTCATCAAGAGTTGCGCGTGGGAACCGAGTAAGAGGGGCTGCAAGACTGGCAGAAGAAAGGTTGGCCGTAGGCGATCTTGTCAGACTGAGTAGGGACCGAAAGGCTTCCGCTTCTGCAGAAGGAGAGTCAGCGAGCTGAAATTGAAGAGATCAAGGATGCTAACCTGCGGCTACTTGAGACTTTCGAGTCTTGGGGCTAGAAAATAGAGACAGAATATCCATAAACGAGCTCTGGCGAGAATGTTGGATGCTGCTTGTAGCTGATGGGTAGATGGATGAAGTGCGACGCTCTACAACCGTGCCCCATGACTGAGGAATACGCTCACTCAATGGAGCCGAGTCTGAGGTACTACGCAAGTAGCGAGCTCGTTCATTCATCGCATTTTGAGAAGTATTGCTGACACCCGAGACGCTGCGTTGATGGGATCCCCAACTCGACAGTTGGGGACTCGAGGCAGAACTATGTAGGCCTTTGGAAGCAAGACGCTTTGAAATTTGCATCTCATGCAGATGAATAGCTGCAGATGGATCTTTAACACCATCTACACCACCCAGATCTTGGTTCGTATCAGCGCCTCCACGTGGCGCCGCACTTGCGAGGGCCTCGGAGTCCTTCAATGACACAGGAGGCTGTGATGGTGATCTTAGTCCTTGACTGTGAAGCCACCGATTTGAAGGAGAGGCCGCTCTTAGAAGCTCTGTGTCTATTGTAGCTGAAATCGTATGTCCTTGGCTAAGTTTTCGTAGGTGCTGGCCTCGATTGTCTGTAGAGAATGATAGACGCCACGGCGATGTGAGTGGATCTGTAAGACTTGGAAGGCGTTGGGCCAGTATTATTGGCGCAGGGGGCATCTGAGGAATAGAACCGCGCTTCCGGGAAGGCACATAGACAAGAGGCTCGTCGAGATTGCGGCCATAATCCCACTCGGAGAGGATTGGGGAACTGTGTCGTCGTGATATTGACGCGCTGGAATTAATCATAGTTGTGCTTGGAGTGACGGGGTGCGTCTGGCGTTTGGGCGTCTTCAGAGATGACGAATCGCTCTCTAGCAATAACCTATGTGCACTTGAGTACATCAGTATGGATTCAGCCTCTCGTGAATAGAGGACTCACGCTTCAAGAGGATCAAGCTCAGGCATAGGTAATGCAAGTGGAGACAGCGCCGGCATAGGCACAGACTCTCCAGGAATCCAAGCCGAAGAACGATCATTCTTGACAGGTGTTCCTGGAGGTGAAGCCACTGACTTTGCATCGTCGTCGTAAATACCTTCGTTGCTAAGCTCCTCCCTAATTCTCCGCTCTCTGATCCTCCTCAACTCTGCTCTACGCTCAATTTCTTCCTCGCTTGTGCCAATGCTATTTCTCGAATGTCGCTTCGACAGGCCATCGTCCTTCGAAAGATGCTTCTTCAGCTTCTGTTTTACCGCCTTCAGAGTACTGGAGCTCTTCTTCATCGTGATCTTCTCGGACTCTGAATCGATAACGAACTTGTCACCTTCGAGGAGCTCCCTGAATTTGGCGCTGTTCTTGTGGGAAATGTGTTTGGCACGGCAAGGGTCGATCGGCTGCGCTTCTTCGAATATTGCTCGAAGCTCTGTTGTATCGACGGTGACCCATGATGGAATGTGATCTTTGGACACTCGATTGCTTGTTTTGGGACCTGTGACTGCCAGTCGGGCAGGAACGGCATCGGGAGATGGGGGTGTTTGGCTGCCGCAGCAGCTTGATCTGATGCGGAGGGCAGGCATTGTGTACAAATACTAGACGGATGAAATGTGTGTTCCAGTGGGCGACCCAGTGACGCGATGCTCGGATCTGTTCTCGAGTTGTGTATGATGGTGAAGAGCTGAAACCATCGTTGTGACTGAGGTAAAAGAGGATGTCTACAAAAAGGGAAAGCACGACCTGACAGACTCGTTTCACGATACTCGCATTTCAACATTATGATAAAGACGAACGAGCTTTAAGCAGATTGACTTGAATGTAGCACATGCATCGGTTTCTACTTTGTCAGATTTGGTAGAAGAATTGTAAACTTGTTGGAGTTTGGAAGCAGAGGGTTTTGTTATGGCTACTCTGGAAGAGCATCTATCGAGAGCGGCTCGTTCAAGGAAAGAGCCCTGGAGTTGAGCTTGCGTCAAAGTACATGATGGTTACCATGTGAGAAGTAATGGAGAACGATCCGTGGTAACCTGAGAAGAAGTCCAAAGCAACAGGAAATGAACCACATATGCTGACTCGTGGCTTGGAGCTCCGTGGTCTCTTTTCTGATTCATGCCTTGGGCTGTATGAGGAAGACTCGAGACATCTTAGACAGAAAGAAAAATAGTCCTGAGCAAGTCATAGCTCATCTGGATATATCTCAACTCATCGCCTTATTTACTGCAGTTCATTTTTCGATCATCGTAAGCAAACGAAGGAGAAAAGACACATCCTCAACCGATGTTGAAACGTTTATGACCACAGCCTAGATTTCTCACAAAATCCTGGTTCGTCAAACCACAATCCGTCTGAAATTGCTTTCAAAAACTAACAATTGTTGATTGACAGAATCTAGCAAATTCGCGCGCCTTCGTCCCTGAGGCGGACTTGACAAAAAGCATAGCAACGATAACTGGGAGCAGAATTCTCTAAGAGCAACCAAATAGAAAGGCAACTATGACTTGCAAGTATCTGATATCATGCTATTCTTGCTTGAATCAACACTTCACAAGATTCAAACACTTGTGTCGTAGCTCGAAGTACTCCCATTGATGATGGGGTAAGAGAAGCCCAGGAATTGAGATCCACTTTGCAAATCCACCTCCACGAACAGGCAAGTTGAATTCTGCTCATACACCGCTCGCTCGACTTTCGTATCCTGATCTGGTTCCGGATACCAAAATTTCTCGGGTCGGCAATCTGTTTCGCTTTATCACCAACCCATTGTTGGCAGTCGTCAGCTCACCTCAAAGGCCCAAAGACACCATCCACCCGAACGGTCGGTACTTTTGCACCCATTATGTCCATCCGTAGAACAGTCCAGCCAGCCTCGCATCGCCTTCCCTTAACAGGCCACGACAAGACGGGAGCTTAACATAGACATCTTGCATCCGCAATGCTCGGCGCCAAACTCTCGGCAGCGGCAAAAGCAGCCTCAAGAAGAAGGAGCTTATTTTCACACCAACAGAGACACACCATGCCACAGCGTACACACCGTATCTGCAACCGACTGGCGGTATCGGAACAGCGCAGGTCCAGTCATCTCATCCAACAAATTGATCACTCGGTGATTGGGCATATGAAGCAGCAAATGAACAATGCACGCTGTATCTGGTCAGATAATAAATGTGCCCCTGACTTCGAAGGCTGAGATCGGACAGTGACACCAAGGCAAACGAACCTCGGTGAACCACCTGGATGGATACAGCAGCCAAGCTGAACTCCATGGAAAAAACACGCGACGATAACGTAAAGTATTGAAGAAATTTATCTGAAGAACGAGCTTTTATAAAACCTCAAAAAGTACAGCCATGTTGGGCCCACTCAGGTCTTATCAAAAGTACCAGAAGCGCATTGCATCGGCACAACAGTCACTTACCTACCATGCGCGGCGGCCCAGAAACAGAAAATAGACACTTGAAACGACGCACAGTTCAAACATCGCGTAACAGGAACCTCGTTTCCAGAAGCTATGAACAATATCAATGAGAATTTCTGCCCCACTGAGAGGCTTGTAGCACGGCACGATGATGTTGCTTTCTAGAAGTAACTTCTCCTTTACGTTAGGAAAAGTGGATTGGATTGTTCGGAGTTTTTCAGCTCAAGGCCCACACGATCCACAGACCTGAGTCTTGTGTATGTCATCTCTTCGCATCTGCGCTTGCATGTCCTCCTTCCCGTTCCTCACAAGGCTGGATGTCAAGATGGGGCACGTCTTCGTTTGTTCTGCAGGCACGTGTAGAGCAAGCCGTTTCCATTTGCTTGCTCCTCGGCCAAGCACGCAAGCAAGCAAGCAAGTCATCCATCGATCGTATAGCAGCTGCCTGCGTCCGGAATCTGATAGTTTTTGCCCTTTGCCTCGGCATTTTGTCTTGCCCTCTGTCATGTCTGAATGAGAAAGTTGAGAATGACTTCATTACTGGAGTGAGAATTAAGATTGTAGATAATAATTGCCCCCAAAGCCAGTACTCCAAGCAAGCAAGCAAGGTATGGATGAAGAAGGTCACAATCCTATCCCATGACCAACGGACACACCGGATCCTCTCAGTCCATGGAATCCCCTTCTCCTATGATTATCTTTCCCTCACCTCCTTCCTTCCTTCCTTCCTTCCTGAACTCACCTCTTCCTCCGAAGCCCAAAAGCAAAATCGCCTCCATCCCTTCCGGGCCCAGCCCAGAGTGGATAGAGCAACGTAGGGGGTGGGGTCGGTCCCAGGGTAAAAGGCCCACCGTTCTGGCTGAACTCGAATCGGAAGACAGGGCCCGCACGCAGGCTTGCAGTCGCGTTGCAGCGAAGCAGAAGCCAAAAAGGCCAAGACAGGTGGGATGGACGCTGTTGTCCTTCTCGTGATGCTGATGGTTGGGCTGGTGGAAATGCAGACGGGGACGGGGATGAATGCAAACGCAGCGCACCTGCAAGGATGGGCAAGGAAGGAGACATGCACCCGCTGATTACGGCAATGTTCTAGAAGAGCGCCACGCGTTCTACCCGGTGTTCTAGCGTCTTTCTGGAAGGAGACTAGGTGGCGAAAAAGAAGGTTGGGAAAAGGGATGACTGGACTTGGCGGCACACCAGTGGAGAACATGGCCTTGTCTGAGCATGTCTGTGCTGGGATGGCTGTGAATGTTGGTGATGGCGGTGAGGTGGTGAGGAGGGTGGAGATTACTTTTTGTTGCTTTCGAGCCTTCCTGACCGTTTGAGGCTTTTGGGCTTGTCTTCGGGGAGTTTACCTTCAGTTATTTAATTTAACTGGGGATGCTGGGAGTCAGAACCGGGATGGAGAGTGATCGGCGGGAATGCCTTTGTCTCCAGAATAAAATTATATGGAGACATGTTTCTAGAAGATTGCGTGGAAGGTTTCTTACAGTGGATCAGATCATCAGTGGGTGAGCTGACGCCTAGAAGTTGAGCATTCTGGATATCAAATCTCTCCTTACTGGGCTGGAGCAGATGATGTCCCTGTCTTTTCGTGCTCTACCTACGGTATCTATCTCGTGCTATAGCTTGCTTTGCTCGATTATCGAGCTTATTGTGTGACTGACTCCTTCGACCCAGACATCGGGTAGTTACAGTATGTGCTTACTTTCCAGGTACGGCACACTGCACTTATTCGGACTCCTGATATGACATGAGACATAACAGACAAGCCTATACCCGAACAACAGACGGGAAAGAAAGCAAACAGGTGACATGGCAGGCAAACAGAACAAGCGCCAACACCCAACGCTAACGCTCCCTTCCAACTTCCTCCCCATGGAACACACCCAAGAACCTCCATCGCATCCGGAGCCGCGCGCAAAAAGTGCTTGATTGCATGCCATCCCGATTGGCATGCCGAAGTTTGGACTGTTGGTTATCCGAAAATTGACGCCCGACGGCTCTAGCTTGCTATTTCTCGGTACGAAAGGAATGAAGGAATGGTACAGTCAGGCTCAGGCTGGCACGTAGCCTGTAATAGGCTTAGGGAGGAATTACAGAGGCGTAGGAAATGTCACTAAAAGCTGACATCTGTGCTGGACTTGTCTCGCTTGAGAGTAAGAAAGCGGGAGCTGGGATGGGGCTCATGGGAGAGGTGTAAAAGTCCGACTTCATCAGCATTCATCAAAGCCCAACGCCGTGGATGATCGCCGAAGTGGCAATAGTCCGTAGATGGTGCTTATTATTCTCCAATCGATCATCATCATCATCAGCATCATCAAATTTCATCAATCCTATCCCGAAACGCTTATCTCGTCTACCAATCCGTGAACCATAATCTTACGAACTGGGGTCCGGTCTGAAGGCGGCTGGATACAACCTCAGCCAGGGGACACATTCGTTTAGCAGATCTAGATTTCTAACACGCAGCAGTGAGAAAACGCCCATGCTTATTCTGTTCCCGTTTGTTGATTGGGGCTTCGTGTAACATACATGCTCGTGACCTTGATGGGAAGTTCAAGATGTCACTGTGAAAGGAAGGGGAGGGCAGCGGCACGACCGGATGAGATGGGAATGAGATGTCTTTCTCGAAAAAGTTTGATGACTGAAGAGTGAACCCCTCACTATGAGGTGAGATTACGGTTTTGTTAGGGCGGCGAGAGACGTCCAAGACTCCAAAGTAAACCAAGTTGACGAGAAGCCGAGAATGAAAGAGCAGATAAATCAAACCTAACCTAGACAGCCTACCATACCAATGATACTATTCTCATCATCAATTTAGATATCTGGATCTGGATCTTTGATTGGTAAATCGAGGCCTGTTTCGGTTAAATGAACGTATCATATCAATCGTTTATTGGTACATTCCTTTCTCCACGAACGAGAGGAGACTCAAGGTGTGATTTGACAGTTCGATAATCACGACCAGATAAGCTTTCTCCCCCGTGATGTTAATTGGGTGTTCTACCAGATGGCCAGATGTGCGGTATATAAGATTAAATGATACCATCCCATAACAACCTTCCGGAATCGCACCAGCGCGAGTCTTGGGTGCCGGAGACGTCGGCCACTCATAGCCTCAAAGACCGAGGAGAGGAATGGCGTATCCGGGGAAGATAGCAGTTGCAGTAGTGGATAGCGGGGATGATTCGTCGGCGCGCGCGCACGCTGGCGAGCTGGGGAGGTAGATGATTGATGAGAGAGGAGAGCCTCTCGACTTCATCCAGCTGCTTGTTTTTGCTGCTCGGCTGGCTGGATATCAAACGCTGCATAGGCTGATCTACTACGATATATCCGGAAGGGGGCAGCCTTTTCCACCTTCTCACAGTGGCGTAGCTCGTTAAAGTGTAAACAGGCATGCACGTTTGATTTGATTGCTCGAACGATAGGAGACGAAGAGGAAGGAATCAATCAGGTGCGCTGGATGAAATGTCGCGCATGAGGATCGACGGGAACGCGCCTATATTTGAAGGGCGATATGATGCCACAATTAAAGGAAACCACGCTGTGGACCTGTGGTGCTGATGATGATGGTGGAGGTGGTCGTCGTCGTGTTCTTGGTGGTGTGCTTGAGTGAGGGGTCGCAAGAAAGCCCAGAAAGCTTGAGTGCCGTGATACCCAGAGAAGCTGGGTGGTCTGGATTGGCTCCTCATCGCGCATCGCATCATCGAATAACAACGGCGACGCATCATCTTCTGTGGGAACTGAAACTCAGAACATGTGAGGTTCTTAATAACTTTTCTCGGCACTTGACGTTGACAGCGTCGTGTGCAAGCTGGTGTACGGCAGATGCGCGATGTGGGGTATCGCTGAGGGGGATTTGCTCCTATGCTAAGAGCTAAGAAAAGCGATCTTCATACGGACTAAGATAGGCTTTAGATGAATTATTCCGAAAGAAGATATCATCGACATCGCATGCCGCGGCGGTGATTGAGGGGAAAGATGAGATGAGAAAGATAAGAAAAAGAAGACAAGCAAGCTCATCATCATCAACACCCAGTTTGCTTGGAACTTGCGCATACCAAAAAGCAGCGAACGATCCCAGGATCAGGATCTCGATATTGCAATATCAGGAGATAGATTGCTCTGCAGAGGTACAGCCAGGCACAGCGACCAGGAGATTCGAGAAATATCTCTGATGGTGTTGAGGCGGCCTGACGGTGCCGGATAGTGATGGTGCTGATGCTTCAAGTGGAAAGTTTGGTACCCCTATGGCATTGGACTTCTGAAGTTCTGGAAGGCTGCAGGAGGCTGCTTCATATGGCACTCCTGAGGGGCGAACAGGGCATCGCATTCACACTCTTCGTCATGCAGAGGCTCCAGAGGTTTGGAGAGCATGAATGGGAGGGTTTGAGATTGCTGTACGCTTGGCCTGGGACTTCACTGTAGCACAGGTTCAGTCTGCTGGAAGTCGCTACTCTGAGTAGATATCAACATGATGTATGGCGTCGGCACTGTATTTTCTTATTAATTAAACGATGGTTGATACCGCGTTTCCACAGACAAGCTGAAGCTCACCGCTTGCATAGAACACCTGTTAAGGTTTCGTCCAGTACGAAGTGTTCGATGGCAAGTGCCGATGTACCTTGACCTCGCATTTCACACTGTACTGTACTTGAGTTTTGTGTAAGTTTTAAGAGTTCTTCTCGTTTTCCTACTCACAGCTCAAGCGGTGTCTGTCATTGAGCTTCTGATATGACCTCCTTCTCCTTCTCCTTCTCGTTGCATCGCCGCTTCAGCGCGCCCTTCGATGCCATGGAATAAAGACCCATTATTCCCGTCCCTCTTGGAAGTCACATTGCCATCATCCAGCTGCCCTGTCCCGTGTCCCTTGCTCCCTGGGCATCATATCGTACGGCTCCAAGACTCGCGATCGGCCACATTTTACTCCGGAGGCACGCCAAGTCCAGGGCCAAAGGCGCGAAAGGGAAGCTTGGGAAGAGCGCCCAGCGGGCTAGTCTGTTTTGTGTGGTCAAGACCGGCTGGGACTCCCTGTCACTTCTGTTCTTCTGGCCTGTTCAAAGAAGCCAATAGCGCCGCCTTTGTCAATCGGCATGGACCACCCTTGCGTGCAGCTGATTATCCCGGCTACAGAAGCAATCCTCTGCTTCGATGCTAGGCCGTGTTGGACAATGGTGCCACTCTGCCTAGTGTTGATTGGCGGGGGACTGCGGGCTATCTTGCAGGCCATGTCTGCCACGATGCAAATCTGCTCCCAATTCGCCCCCTTTGCCTTGCCGAGAGGTCAGTCTTCTAGCGTGCCTTCTAGCGCGCCCCACACCTGCGCCGCCCTTCTGTGATTGTTCCATGATGGATCCATGATCCGTCGTCTCTGCTCTGCGTGGTCTGTTTCTCTTGCTGCTGCTGTTTTCCCCTCCCCTCCCGTCTCAGGTCTGGCTGGCGTCGCATTTTGCTGGAGCAGCTTCGAGTGAGCGAGTGAGCACCACAGGAGACATCTCCTCACATAACACAGCCGTATCCGTTTGCATCGCCGTGCCCGTACCGACTGTCTAACACCCTGCCTCTGTCTCGGGCTAGGCGTGTCCGTTTGCCTCCTCCTCCTCCTCCTCCTCCTCCTCCTC
>JAFJYH010000019.1:0-252751 GCA_017365405.1 Cadophora malorum | reverse complement strand
ACTCACAACCCAAAACCCCCTCCCTCCTCAAAACCTCCTTAATCCTCCCGGCCGCCCGTCCAGGGTACACCGGGTTTGGCGGCCACTCACTCTCCGGCACCAACGAATTATCCGCTCTCAGCCACGGCACGCTCTCCGCTCCCTCTATTTCCCTCAATTCTTCAAATTCTTCGGGCGTGAATCCACCGCCGACTATTACGGCGAGTGGTCGGCGTTGGTGAGAAGGAGGGCGTTGGGTGTTGCTGCCTTTCTTCGAGGCCGGAGTGATGGGCTGGGGAGGGATGGAAGGGGACGAGGATGGTGAGAGAAGAAGGGAAAGTTCGGATTTGGCGGTGGAGAGGGATTCGATGAGGTGGATTACTGTAGGGGATATGAGTTTTTGGCTTGGGAGGGCAAACGGGAAAAGGGGAAGGGGAGGGATAGGGTATTTACCATCGATTTCTGGGAGGAGAGCTTCGGTTTGGGTTGTTGTGACGAGTGGTAGCTTGCCGAACAGGACAACTGGTAGGGCTTGCGAAGACATGGTTGCGAATTGCTAGGCTCTAATTGTATCTTGTACTCTGTCTTTTATGTGGGCTTATTTGTATGAGAAGACCTCGGGTGAGTTGTGAATTTCGATTTGATAGCTTGTCCAATGATATGACTGGTCCTGGTTGAGAGAGGACACACTCTGCTCTCCTTTATGTACGTCCTCTGCGTCCTCGTACAGTACTCAAGCTTCGAGCCCGCGAGCACGAGAGAACGAAATCGCGAAACTAGAATTCTCGCGACTCCGAAGCGATGTTTTGATTCGCCAATTCTCGCTCCGTCGAACTAGTCAGGTACAGTAGTTCAGTATGACGTCCTTTCAGCCCTATTCAGAAAGACCGAATTGAGTTTGAACACATGAGAGTTGTCAGTTCTTACAATTTGTGTTATATGATGAAGAAAGCCAGGAACAGTGATGTGAGGAAGGGTGATGGATGAGGGGTGAGGAGGGGTGAAAGTGTGGGGAGAAAGCCTGTTTTCGGACTTTTCGGGTGAAGCGAAAGTGCGAGTGTACGTAAAGTCAACATCACGAATAGAGCAGGCTCTTGGCGTGTGAAGAAATCTCAGGTTGACGTGAAAAATTATTCAAAGATTTGATTAAGTAGTCTGCTTGGACACTGGACTCAACTGAAGGAATACTGGAAACTTCTCAAGACTAGCTTTCGGCATCCATGTGCTTTCTTTACGGGGAATATATTCAATGAAGACAAATCTGAAAATAGAGATCCATGTCTTGACTTCAAATGAGACTGAGAATCCGAGCAGGCATAGCGGAAACTGTTCGACACGTCCTTTCAGGGCTTTGTGGTCGCTCTCCATCTTATGATCTGTCTGAAGAGTTCATTCTCTTGCTATGAAAAGTCAGCTGCTTCAGGCCACTGGACTTCGGTATTGGCGAATTACAGTACTGAGTCGAGATACGAAGAGCTTGCCGTATACCTTTTCAGTACCACGCTGCCAATGAACAGGTGGCCCTCATGTCTACTTTCGTTGTCGAATGTCAATCTCGCTCACTGAAACAGGAGGCTCTAGTGTTTGCTAGTTTCCACCATGGCACGAACTCCACGACTATTTGGAAATCTTACTGAGTATCAAGCGCTACACCTAGGAGGATAATCATGAAATGCTGTGACGGGGAGTTGGAGAAAGGCGGAACGGAACCTTCCAACATGTAAAGAACTTGATGGAACTTGCGGAATATGTTCGTCTAGCAATGTTGCGAGGTGAGTATCATATAATCGAGCTCTACCTGGCTCCGTCCAGCGTAAAGCAAGACTCACAGGTTGAGAAACCGAATGGCAGGTCAGTAACTTTGACCTATATCAACATCATGCCAACATTCTGCGAGTCACCACAGTCCCGGTCAACTTACCCCGCCCATCTACTCTTCTACTCACTCAACATACCCCTCCTTCCCAGACAGCTAAAACAACATCTGATCCATCATGATTTCCACATCGTAACCATCAATACCGATCATAATGTTTCAACAAGGGATAGTCTGCCTTGCCATGTGTGCTGTGCCCACTTTGATACTGCAGGCTAGAATTTCTAAAAGAATTACCTCTAGCCGGCCTTCATTATATCTCGAGGGCGAACGACACGGTAGAAGACACGGATATTGTAAACAGAAGGCGGAAAATGTAGCGAAAGCATGCTGTTGTAATATGCGGAGGTGTTGTCGTGTGCAGCTTTTTTTTTCTAGCAGAAATTGAAGAGAGGGACAAGAAGTTGGAGCTCTTACGAACAAGGTCTACAACCGGATCATGTGCAGGTGAATTGAGACCTGTAACAGCGCAGCGAATGGTGATAGTTGAGCTGGGTGATCAGATCAGAACAGGAACGTGGTTTCATCGAGATCCGGATTTGATCTTGTCGCGGCCGATGAGAACGGGCTGGCGTTGTCTTTATAGGCAAAAATTGCAGCGCCGAGTCGAACGAGAGGACCGCTCTACGGATGGAGAACGGAAGAACGAACAGTGAACACTCGGGGTATGTACTTTTTGTATTGTCAAATTTGTCCCGCAAGCCTGATGCTGTACATAAATATGCTTCCTAATTCAAACAGTATAAAACAGGTATCATAGCATATCATAACACAATTCCCAGAACGCCATCCCATCCCGAGCATGGTCGTTATGCAGCGGTATCTCGTCCCCTCAGCTTGCCAAATCCCAAATCCACAGAACTACACCACCATACCATACCCAGACCAATATACAGAGTCTCCCTCCCTAAAGTAATATCACTGCTCGCAGTTCAATTACATCCGCTCATCTCCACCTCACCCGCCAACTCATAATCCAAAAACTCCGCATCCTCAAAATCCACATCCTCTCTCCCCACACCTACCGCACCCCCCATATTGAAATTCTCCTGCCCAAAAATCCTCACCTGCCCACTGGTATGCACCGGCACCTTCCCCGACCACTTCTTCCTCCTCGGCACAGCCAGAACTCTATCACCCATCGACGGTCCCGATCCAAACCCACTTCCAAAGTCCAGCTGCGTTTCCTCATCTTCGAAGAACCGCCTCTTATTCCCACCAGGTGTATTCACATCATCCATACTCGAGCTAGAAATCGTACTCCCCTGACTACTCAGAAACGGAACCTCATCTTCCGAAGCCGACGAGGAATCTTCGTCCATTTCTCCAGCACCCGCACTTCCACTGGGGTTGTAGATCCCCCATTGTTGACCGGCCATTCCGCCTACTTTTAAGATGCCGCAGAATGGAGTGAGTTCCCTGTTTCCGGATCTTGGTCGTGTTTTCCGGGCGGAGGAGGAGGTAGTGGAGTCTGACATTGCTGAGTTACTGTTGGACTTGGGCTTGGATTGGGAATCGGTGAAAAGAGTAAAGGCGGAGTAGGAGCCGGTTTTGTAGCCTTCTGGAACGGATTTCCGGACTCGCATGCCCACGTTCAGGAGGTTGGATTGGACCGAGTGGGGGAGGGAGGGGGTGCTGGATGTTGAGTGTTGGTGTTGGGGTGGGAGGGAGTAGAGGGATTGTCGAGTGTCGTGGGTACCGATGCCTGTCTCGGAGACAGTACTTGAGGAGGCTTGTGTGAAGTATGATGTTATGGAGGATTGGGAGGCTGCTCGGGTGCCTGCGTAGGGACGTTTGGCTTGGTGTGACATTGTATCTGGTCCGCGTGCGTGCGGTTGAGGTCTTTTATGTGTAGGAAGTTGAGGGAACGAGGGACCTGGAGGAGCTGCAGTCGCAGATCTCTGTACGGAGTCTGTTTTGCGTATGTGGTCGTTGTCTTGGGACAAGTGTCCAGGGGGTGGCTGGCGCGCGTGAGGTTTGATTTGCCTGTGTGAGGCAGTTGGAGATGGACGATGCAAGGAAGAAAAGCACACAATTAAATTGTTGAAGGAATGGATGAATAGATTTGCAAAATGATGAAGGAGTGAGGGGAGGGGAGGGGTTCAACGAGTGGAGTGGAGTTGCAGTGACGAGTGGATGGATGTTCGTGGGGTGCAGAACAGGGCAGAGATAATTGATGAATTGGAAGATTACAGTGGCTGGGATTGGAGATGTCTCGCCTGTGAGAGGCGCCGCGTACCCGCTGATTGGGTTGCGTTGCGGAACGCGGGGGTTTCGCGTTACAGGCGATCGTTGGCTGGCAGGATATTTGAAGCTTTTATTTGTGATGGAGTGATGTATTTGATGTTTATACAATGTGAAGCCATATTGAAATAAGTTGAAGAGCCTCTGCATTGGTACCTCCTGGCCCCGCCTTCCATATATCTCCTAGGTAAGAGTTTGCACGAGAGCTGCATAGCATGTAAGACTGCAGAACAGCAAGGACTAGGACCAGGAAGAATACATGAGCATTGAACTGAGTTGGCAACAACGGGGAAGTAGTGACATATACCTTGTGACGAAGTAAGCTGGAATGCTTGAGACATGAGGATGATCTTATTGCGAGCTAGCAAATGAACTGGAAATTGTGAGGAATGATTTGGTCTTGGATAGCTCTTCTACAATAGTTGTTAAGACTGGGTTCTGGAGGAGTGTTTATCTGTGAAAGCAAAACTCGCAAGTCATAAGCATCAGGTCGTCAGCTCGAGGCATCTCCATAACGGAACCGCCACCAAGCACCATTTTCATCACTGCTCACTGTCCAACCTTGTTGGATATAAGAAGAAAACTTGCATCACTTTACATCAATCGAACCATGAGACAGCCTTCGTGGACAACCTTATTTCTGTATGCACAAAGCCCGGCACTGGGTATGTAGCAATCCTCAATAAGCATACCACGTCCTCGCATGAGAGATCGATCCACCCATCCAGGTAAACCTCCTCCCAAAGCTCAAGTGATCGCCAATTTCAGCTCCTTCCCATATCGAGATAGCCAACCACCACTTTCATTCATGATACACGCGCGCGAGGATTCAAAAAGAAAAAAAAGTCGGAGACGAAGAATTTGATGCAAGATATCCGGCAAGGTTCCCATAAACGCCCTTTAATTTTGTGCTATTGCTTTCAAGGATTTTTGTAGGTTCCCACATCCATCTTCTATCCGTCACAAATGTAGGTATGCGCAAATAAGAAGCGAGAGCCAGCCAGGTTCCCAACCGTCTAAACTCTCATGATGAACACAATGCAATGACCGAACGAAACCGAAGGGCGAAAACGGACAGAAAGGATAGATCGAAGGAGGTCGGGATCTACTTTCTGCGGAAAGAGCAGCCCTCTGTGAGACGTGCCTTTCCTCCGGTTGGTTGGCAGAGAACGGTCGAGCAGCCGGCGCAGATGACGACGGTTTGTGCGTGCGAGAAGACGGTGGTGATGGTGAAGCAGCCGGGGCACTTGACATCCATGAAGAAGGATCTTGGGGCAGGGACAAGGTTCTGCGGGGTAATCATCAGCTTTCCATCCTTCTTCCACGTATCCAGCTTCGATTGTTTCGATTGTATCGTACCTTAAGCTTGTGCTTGCGGGCCTCAGCGGCAGGAGTTGGGTTGAGAAGATCGACGGCGAGAACCTATTCAGGCAGCACCACGTTAGCAAGTGTATCTTTGAATCCATCCTGAAGCCTTCCGGGCGCATTTCATCCATGTGCAGCATCTCAAGCCAAGTGCTCGTCCCATCCTCGTCGTGATGCCTTCATATTCAGCTTTGCCACCTAGGTCGTGTGCTTGACTATCGCCCCTTCACCGCAACGTCGTAATCCATTTCTGCTGGGGAGAAGTTCTTACCATCTTGACGATTGATGATCGGAATCGGGTTTGTTTTGATTGACTGACGGGTCTTTCGTCGGAATTGATGTGTATTTGAGGTAGAGCGCGAGGTCAGTCGTTGTCGATGATCGAAGACAGGAGTGGAGGAGGCTCTTCAAGAGGGGGAATATTCTGTGGGCGATTAGTGCGAGAAAAATGTAAGCGAGCGCGGCCTGGAACTTCCGGCATCAAATGCATCGGATGGCTTGGCATTCCAGGCTCGCGCTCCGCTCCCCGCCTTTGCCCCTCCATGCAGCTTCATGTTTTGGCGACACTCACCAGCGACCAACACCACACCACAATGGCAGCACCAGTAGAAGAACGCATCAGCGTCCCAATAGATGATCCAAATGCAGATACAGAATGGTAAGCTTTCTTCCAATTTCTTACTCAGCCAGACATGGCATGGAGCTGTCGCAACGCAGCAAGCCATTCTCCGTTGAAGCTATTGAGCTTACGACTTCTTTCAATTTAAAACAAATTCTAATTATCCCAGGAATGATATCCTCCGAAAACACAAGATTATTCCAGAAAAGCCCCCTTCCCCAACTCCCTTCATCGAAGAAGCCATCCTGGAAGGTCGCCGCCTGGCACACGAGAACAGATTAGAAGGCAAAGACCTCGACGAGCTCGACGAACTTGAGGACCTAGAGGATGAATCATTCCTAGAGAAATACAGACAGCAGCGGGTCCAAGAGCTCTCCTTCATAGCCAAAGCCGCAGTCCACGGCTCCGTGTACCCGATATCCAAACCAGATTACTCTCGCGAAGTCACAGACGCAAGCAAAGATGGGCCAGTACTGGTTAATCTCACCAGCGGGTTGGGAACAAATGTCGAGTCGCGGGTGTTGACGGAGTTATGGCGACAAGCGGCGCGGGAATATGGCGAGATCAAGTTCTGCGAGATTAGAGGCGATATGGCGATTGAAGGATATCCGGATCGGAATTGTCCTACGATTTTGGTCTATAATAAGGGGGATATCGTCAAGCAGATCGTTACGCTGATGACGCTTGGTGGTGTGAGGATCGGGATGGCGGAGATTGATCAGTTACTGATTGACATCGGGGCTGTGAGGGATAATGATGTGAGGATACTGAGGCGGAGGAGGGACAAGGAGGATTTGGAGGAGGAGAAGAGGGAGAAGGGTGGAATTAGGTCGGGTGGGAAACAGGCGAACGTTGAGAGTGACGATGATTGGGATTAGAGGAATTGACAATTTCACATTGCATCGTATGGGAGTTTCGGACCTTGGAGAGAGCTGAGAGCCTCTGGATTGGGAAGGCATCTAATTGCTTGTTTGTGGCCATACGTTCCACATGCTTGGACACAAGGGGAAAGAGAAAAGAAAGTTTTTGACGTGACTTACCAAGCAGCACTCAGATGAATGTAGGCATCAAGCAGAATACTTTGTATCACGCTGTTCTGTCTGTGGCTGGACAGGGGGTCATGATCCTAGCCCCTGGCGTTCGCTCAACACCAGAGATGGAGAGCAGGGCTGGAGATGATTCTTCGGGTTCGAAGCTAAACAATATCGGTAGATCCCAGCTTCGACGCTGGTGCCTTCGCTGCCAGCTGAACGGGAGCAATGGCGAGGCTGGCAAAGTTGTATGAGAGTGTTGATGCATGGCAAATGGTCGAGAAGAAGAATCGGCATGATCTTGTCTGTGAAATCTGGCGTGCGGCACCCTTTCTTGCTCGCAAACATGAATCAGTTCTATTGTTCAGTAAATCAAAGTCAATGATGGCATTTGTGAAGTTGAAGGGTTGGCAGGAAGCAGAACGGCCTTGCCGCATTTCCCTTGGCGCGCCACAAGGCTGCGGACTGACGGCACGCGCCTGAATGTTTACATCCCAGATCAACCTTCCAAATAAATCCACAACTCGTTCCAATTGACTCCGATTCCGAATCAAAAGGGTGGGCATTATCGCCACAATGTCAGAGGATCTTCCACTTCCTCGACTTACCTGGAATCCAGCCACAGAGTCCTTCTCAAAAGGCGCGCCTCGGAAACGCGTTAGAAGTAGCCCTCCCGTTTCCAGCGATCCCGCCATCTTCTCAAGTGACGACGATCCATCAGCAGACAACTACACCGAGGAACGGCGCAAGAGAAAGTATCGAGGGCCATGGTATCGACAGCGGCCGGAGCCCGATTCAGCATCGCAGGAAATGGGTGATTCGGATCATCACAAGAAGAAGAGGCCGTTCGAGAGACAGTTTGATAGTGGGGTGTTTATGGGTAGCGATGGCACGGATATGGGAGAAGGAGTGGAGGAATTGGAGGTTGTGAATACGTCTATGTTGCCCGTGAGACAATTGCGAGAGGCTCAGACTGAAAGAGGGGCACCGTCACCCGAGGAACTTGCTAGGGTGCAGATTGAGTCGTGTTTGGAGGAAGGGAATGAGAGCATTGATTTATCGTATGTCTCCTGGAATCTTGTCAGGATCCAGAACTAACAGATCCACAGGTCAAGGTCGCTGTCAAGCCTATCCAGTGCTACCATAAGACCGCTACAAGCTTTCACTCGTGTGCCCACTTCCTCCGAAGCCTTTTTTCCTTTACAACCCAAGCTCAAGCTCTTTCTCTCTTCGAACAGCTTGACTACCCTTCCAGCAGAACTTTTCAACCTTGAACGCCTCACTGTGCTAAGCCTACGCGACAACGAGATCCAGGAATTGCCTCCAAGCATTGGGAAGCTGCAGCGGTTGCGGGAGTTGAATCTCTCGCAGAATGGCCTTCGATATCTCCCCTACGAGATCCTCGACCTTCTTACGGAAACATGCGATCTAAGTAGTCTACACCTTCACCCAAATCTCTTTCACGAAGCACAATTCCCAAACAGCGGAGACATGGAAGTAGAAGAGGTGCCATACAAGATCGGCCTCGGAAACCGGACACCCAAGAACCCTTTCAAAGATGCAGCTGTAGCATACGCCGTCAATCGTCCAGGTCCAAACTGGCATCCAAGGTGGAAAGTCAAGTTCCAGGCCCGGACCGATATCAAATACCTAGACATAACAGGCAAGCTTGTCAAAGGACCTACTTTTACTCACTCAATACCAGTTGCGGATCTAGACGATACACCTCGACCTCCCGCCTCCCGCGGCGAACTTTCCCGCTCGCCATCACTCATAGAAGTCGCACTGGCCGCCTGCTCTCGTAGTTCTCAGCTCCCTTTCCTCTCGGAACTCCTACCCAAGGACAGTCCTGAGTACCTACACATTATGCTAGCGAACGCTGCTGTCAAGAAAGAGTCTGGAGGGAGCAAATGCACGATATGTCAGAGGAACTTTATCCTTCCAAGGACGGAATGGATTGAATGGTGGGAGATTGCGAAGAATTTGGATCAGGCGGTTCCGAGTGCTGCGAGTCCTTTGAGGCAGAGGGAGAATGATAGGGATATTTTGGAGAGTATGGTGCCATTGATTCGGAGGGGCTGTAGTTGGGAGTGTGTGCCCGCGAAGTTGGTGAAGCTGGATGTTTGAGGTGATGTGGAGCTGCATACATTGTTGATACTGGTCGAGTATAACGGCCTCAAGGGTTGATGTCCAGCCTCTTGTACACTTCATTGTACTTCTTTCGTCAAGTCTGATTTTTACATACCCCGCGAAGTTGCCTCGATCATTGCTTGCAAGTACGCCGTTCCTCGGATAATTCCCAGTTGCTGTTCAGTTGACTTGGTTCTTGTCGTTGAACTCTGGACTACAATGTCGGCTTCTCACATATACCATCATGAGGTCAAGAATGAGAATGCCTGGATTCACATGCTTTTCCCTTGCAGCGGAGAGGTGCATGAGAACCTAGACTCGCTGCATGTCAGTCGTAGTTCCTTTCTTGCACTCTCGATGCCGAGTACAACTTCTTCTCTGTCATTGGCTGCATTTTCAATCGGGAGGCCTCATTCTATCCCGCTTTCTGCATCTCTTGATTCGCTGGTGTAGTCTGCACCCTCCAGCCTCATTTATCCGGCTGGGAGGCCCCATTCCCACAATATATTTCTTATAGTCCTGTCATCCCCATGACTTTCACAACACAGCAGCATCTCATTTCCACTCCTCTGCCTACCCGGCATTCTTGCCCCCCGTCATCGAAGGTCTCCTTCGGTGTCCCACTCTCGTCTTATTTGCAGAACCCCGTCTTGTGGGCGGTGGATTCTGCGCGCTCTTCGCGACAATCAACTATTCCTCACACCCAGCCTCGTCCCCGAAAACACCTCTTTCGAACTTTAATGATTGCCTCGCACAATTTCCCGGAGCTGACGAGACTTCTTTTCAAGATGGAGTAGAAGACTATCTGGAGCTCTTCCGCCTCGGTGTTGGCACTGAGGCGGGGAAGCTCCAGTCGTACTTCGAAGACACCGAGTCACTCCTGTTGCTTGACCAGCACAACCCCAATTGCCTACCTACTGAGGAGTCCAACATTCCGAATATCCTTTCTTCTTCATGTGGTCCTTGGACATTCGATTGGACCAATACATCGAACCTGCCAACTTCCTGGGACCACATTCCGGATATCCTCGATACCAGCAGAGATCATTCCGCTTCTGTTAACTCTGACAGAAGCGGGGCGTCTTCTGCTTCTATGGAAGATCTCCCCTCCGATATGCCCCTTAGCCAGTGGCCTCTCTCATTTCGCACCGAAAATCTCCGAAGTTGTCCCAATGATCTTTCAGGGCCATGGGTCCCTCTTGAGATACTTCATGTAGCCGCCAGTCGCTTCCCAAACGAGACTCCTTCGAATCCAAAAACACCGAGCAATCCACTTGTCATGCCAGAGCAAGAAATTGGCATGCCAAGTGAATTCCTCGGTGTTTCCGACCTCGAAAGCGATCAGCAATCACGATCCAATTCTTCTGGACACTCACCCGAGCCCCTCACTTCAAGTCCAGCCGAATCAACAACATCAAGTCGGACTCTACCAATCGCTTGCACGTGGCCGCAATGCAAGAAGTCATTCCCTACTCGAGCAGATTACAAGTAAGTTGCTCGGTGTCTGGATACACTTTCCTTTGTCTGACATGATTTCGTATCCAGCCATCATGCAAGATACCATACCATGTCATTCCAATGTCCTTCATGCGATAAACGGCAAGCCACCAAGCGAGAACATGATCGCCACATTAATTCGAAACACGTGTCTCTCGAGAAGTACTTCTGCCCTTTCGCGGGCTGTAGCCGGTCTGAGGCTGGAGGTGGAGGACACTTCTCGAGAGAAGATGGGTGTATTAGACATATGTTGACGAGACATCGCGTCAAGGGTGGAGAGATGGAGTGTAGAATGGATGAGCAGACGAGGAGGATTAGGAGGGAGAGGAAGATGCGGAAGAGAAAGGGCGTCGTATGAGAGTACCTTTACTTCGGGTTGGTTTGGTTGGGCAGCAATTTGATTCCTTCGCTTGTTTCATTTTGTCAGGTACATATACTTTTTGATTTAATATTCAATATTTCTTTCCTCGCCATCCTCCTGCTGCCTTTTCCCTCAGATTTTGGGTCGTGTCTACCTGAGGATATTGAGAGGCAGCAAGCTAGACTATTTACCTCCTGCAACTGCACAAGCCTCAACATGTCGAAATATTCAAGTTCTCCGACGGGCGCTCAGGAAGATACTTGGTGCCCATAGCGGCTGCTATCCTCTTTTTCACAATGAGTCTTGATGTCTTTTCCTAATGCCAGCCAATGTCTTGGGTGCTCATTGACTAGTCAACATCATCCCCCACCCTTGGCCACGAGCATCAGCCGCACCTCCAACCTGAAAGACTGCCTGTCTCTCTCATATGTGCTTATCAACTACTTCTCTGAATCACTTACTAGACTTACTGACTCCTCAAAATGGGGTACACAGACGTCCTTCCTCCCCAAACATTCGCCTGGGGCGAATCCACCAAAGCATCAGGCAGTTTCGGCACCATCCCAACTGAGACAAACGACTCCATCCTCGCAGACTTCAATAGCATCCCTCTTATCGACATCTCAGCAATCTTCAGTGCCTGCCTCTCAGAGCGTCGAGCCGTCGCCGCTCAACTCCGAGAAGCCTGCATCAACGTTGGATTTTTCTATGTAAAAGGCCATGGAGTTCCGCAGGATCTAGTAGATGGTGTCTTTGAGTGGGGGAAGAAGTTCTTTGACCTGCCGTTTGAGGAGAAGATGGAGGTTTATATTGATAATACGCCGCATTACAGAGGGTATACGCCTTTGTATGGGGCGGGGAGACCGGATGCTGACGGGAAGGGAAGTAGGAGATCCGGTTTCTTGAATCCCCTTCACATTTATCTCTTTCCGATTCATGAGATAGGTCATGCAAGACATATTAGAAGCGCTGACATCAACACATAGATGCAAACGAAGCATTCGACTGGGGTCATGACCCCAAGCTGACCGATGACCCAGACGACACATTCATCGACCCTCACATGCGAGGTTCCAACCCCTGGCCATCAGCTCTCCCAGGATTTGAGGAGCACCTCTCAGAGTACTACTGTACCATGCGAGCATTCTGCCGAGTTCTGGCGAGAAACGTTGCTCTATCACTTGGTCTCGATGAAGGGCATTTCGATAGTGTCCTGACACATCCCGGGTGCAGTGCTCTGGTAGCACATTATCCACCACAGGAGAAGAAGGATGGTGGTGCTGTGGGACTGAGTGCTCATACTGATGCAGAATGTAAAAAACATTTCTCTTGACCTTTCCTATCGTTGACCTGGTCATCGTGCGAGGTATAATCCGCAGAAGATAAGTAACTGACAAGTAAACAAACAAAAACAGTCTTCACAGTCCTCGCCCCAGGATCCGTCCGCGCTCTCGAAGTCCTCCGCCGAGACGGCACCTGGCTCTCTGCTCCTCCTCAAGAAGGCACATTCATCATCAACGTCGGCGATCAACTGCAAGCTTGGTCTAACGATCTGTACATCTCAACTTTACATCGAGTGCTGAACTACTCGGGCGAAGAGAGATACAGCGTGCCATTCTTCTTTAGTGCGAATTTTGAGACGGTCATTGAGGTTTGTCTTTCCCGTACTCTGGGCAAATGGGGACTGAACAGATGTTGACCAGTTGTAGCCGATCAAGGAGTTGATTACTGATGGCCATGTTGCGAAGCATTCGCCGCTTACGGCTGGACAGGTAAGTGACGTCTGAAGGTGGTGCAATGAGATCGAAACTCATGACATACAGATGTACAAAGAGACGATGATCGGTTTCCATAAGATTGCTGAGACGAATCCAGAGTTGTTGAAATACCGAAAGTAGAATTAGGAGGCCGGGTTTGGCCAGCTCATTGCATCGAGTTCACAGATATGAGAAATTGGAACTCTGATACGAAGAGGGTGAATTTGTATGCTAAGCATCAAATTGCAGCCAATAGTAATTCAGATGCTTCGGTGGGAAATTGCAAAGCCACAGTGATTTGGACTGGTGTTGAAGTGTTGTGACGTATGCGCTCAGTCGCTCGAACCTATCCTCCCAGATTCGGTTCTGCGAATACAATCTTTCTGCTTCGCAAAGCTCCCAATAACAAGGCAACTAATATGAGAGGTTTAGTTCTTTGTCAGCTTGTGCAAGTATCTCTCGGGTGTGGCAAGTATGTTAATGGTGCTTTAACACAATGTTGTTGAGATTAGTGATCGCGCCGACCGTCTGAGACCCCGAAGGTCGGGAAAATACCATGGAAACTTTGGCTTCCAGACAGCGACATCAACGATGACGTGCGAAGAAGATTATCTAGAAGGCTTGATAGTTTTTTAAGCCTTGACCTGATCATGCCAGTCCGATCATTTCAAGGTAAACATATGGTGGTAAGGCTGTAAGCGAGGTTGGTGGACCTGAAGACGATCTAGTCACTCGCGCGTAATGCTGCGTAACAAGTGCCTGACAGGGAAATGCAGTGCATCGTTTGTAAATTATGATGATGCAGCAACACATAGATACTTGCTTACAAGTGATCTTTTGGTGTGCTATTGGGCCGGGCCCGATGGCACATGGCAGATTTCGGAACCAATACCGATCTCAACTTCTCCGTGGACCCGGAGCATTATTTACACCGCACTTCACGAAATAAGCTTTCAGGAATAAGGTTCTTTGGGAAGCATTTCTCGGGTCATACCATACATAGAGCAGTCTGGCTCAAGCCCATGATATGCATATTGTTCTTCGCAGGTGCCTTTCAAATATAGGACAACTTGCGTCCCGTCGAACGTATTCAATCTCCCAATATTCCAGTTCTTTATACCAAAACTACATCGATCACCATGCCTGGACTCAAGGGAAGCGTTCTAATCACCGGTGCGAACGGTGGTCTCAGTAGCGCATTCGCCTCGAACTTCATCAAATCCGCATATGGCAGCCAGTACCGTGGTCTCTATCTTGTACGCGACCCCACCAAGGCGACTGACCTCAAAAATGTCCTGCATTCAGCACCAAAATCGCACACCTCGGAGACTCTCCCTAGTAAGTGTTGCAATTGCCCAGAACTTTTACATCTGGTAATCGAAGAGGCAAACCCCTCGATACATCACAGAGGGTAACTTACTGACGTGCTATCCCAGTGGACCTGTCGAGTCTGCAGAGTGTTCGCTCGCTCGCATCAGACATCAATGCTCGTGTAGCGAATGGAGCTCTCGAACCATTACGTGCGGTAGTGCTCAATGCCGCATTCCAGGAAGCACATAGCGGGACATTGAAGCCGTTGACATTCACCAAAGATGGCTACGAAGCCAATTTCGGAGTGAACTACTTGGCAAACTTCCTGTTCGTGCTATTGATCTTGCGAAGCATGGATAAAACCCATGGTAGGATCGTCATGGTTTCCAGCACGGTGCATGATCCCTTCGACAAAGCCAATGCTACTGTGGGAGCTTTTGCCAAGGAAGAGCATCAGACTGTTGTGAAAGATGTGGAAGCTCTGGCGAAAGGGATCGAGTACACTGATGATGGTCTCAAGGCTGGTGTGAGACGATATGGCGCGAGCAAAACTCTGATGGTCATGTTCATGTGAGCGGCATTTACAAGCATCTCATTGTCGTACTGATGAGAGATCCAGGTACGAACTTCAGCGACGTCTGAATTCTGATCTCAGTCTCTCGAATATCGGAGTTCTGGCTGTCGACCCCGGTCTGATGGGTGGCACCAAGATCACGAGGAATGGCATGCTGCTTGTCAAGATTGTGTCCAAAATTGCATATTTGTTCCAGGATATTATAGTCTGGCTCAGTCCCAATGGAGCGCTGCGGTCGCCGAAGAAGTCTGGCGGCGATTTGCTGCGCGCATCATTCGATGTGGAGGAACTGGGAGAACATCCAAAAGCTGTCTACTTGAACGGCAGCGAGCTCAAGCACTCCGGTAAAGAGGCAAACGATGAGAAGAAACAGCAAAAGCTCTGGGTGGAAAGTCTGAGGCTCGCGGGGATACAAGAAGGCGATACCGTTTTGAAGGGTTGGAATTGAGGCATACGCGGGAATTGTTGTTTGACGATTACATGTATTACTTCGACACATCGATCTTTTCATGGCGTTCCCCTCCCTAATCATCTTTTGAAATTTTGCTCTAACGTTTTGCAGCAGTCGTAGTACAATGCATTCAGGAATCATTGTGACATGCCCGAGCTGGCAGAGTCTGGAGAAGCGATTTGCCAGCCAGTGCCATAGCAGTAAGCGATCTCTCACAAGGAAAAGACCACCATGGACAAGATGGCATGAAATTGCAGCAATCAACTATCATTTCTATCAAACATTGAGCACTTCCCTATTTCTTTATACAGCCTCCCATCCTGGAGTTTGATTCTTGGCTCAAGTTCGGTCCTCGGGCGCTGGGACCGAGCTCGCTTAATCAGGGGGCTATGTTTCGGGTACATTAAGGGGAGAACTCGTGGCACAGCGAGCCGAGACTTTGCCTGTCCTTGCGATCTCCACATCCCAGATCCATGGATGAAAAAGGATTCTCATCATCTTTTGACGCTTTCTGTGATCAAGACTCAGATTAACTCTTTTCTTTCTACAGCAGAGTCACGGCGAACTATTCATACACAGCATCGCAAAACCTTTGAAGATATGTTGAAGGAGCGAGTGCTCGAGTCAGTCAACCAAATTCGATCTGATTCTTGACCGCGCGGCTATGCGGCTCTGTCTATGAGATTGTTAAGGAGGCCTGCCCGGCATGACACATTCCTAGTCGGGCGTTTATTTCATCAAATCCAAACATCTCGTCTGATGTTGAAAGTACAACCCATCAATCCTGGTGCGTGCGCTGACCATGATCTCCGGAAACCCCACTACAGCGCACCATATTGGTGGATTATTCCCCCCAAAGTAGTCTGGCTGCCAATATTACAAAGGCTTGCACGATCCCACGGGCGTTGAAATGTTTCAAAGAAGTCTGCCAAGGCTGTACTTTGTTCCGTTTTGATTTGTTTGTTCATTTCGTTCCCCCTTCTCTCAAACATTCCGATAATTATTCTGTGGTCTGCAGGGAGCCAAGTGCCATCAGTTCAGTCCGTCGTGATGCCGAGAGATCATATAATTGATCACTTACTGTCACCATGGACGTTTTCTCTTCCTCCTCCTAAGCAAGCCTTTGGTTCCAGTGCTCCGTTCATTCATTCGTTTTACCTTTCGATCTTTTTCGACCTCACATTCTTTTCACCTGTGCGATCTGTGATCCACGACATTCATTCAAAATGCTTACCAACGCTGCTATCATTGCTTCGCTGCTTACAGCCGTTTCTGCTCACCAGAACTTCCATCAATTCTGGGTCAACGATGTTTCCCCAGGTGTTGACACTGGTATTCGGATGCCACCTTCCAACAGCCCTGTGACCGATGTTACATCTGATGATATTACCTGCAATGTTGGGGGAAACACTGTTCCTTCGGGAGTTATCACGACTGAGGCCAACGAGGGAGACACCATCAAGGTCAAGTGGGACAGCTCTACCCACCCAGGGCCAATCACCCACATGCTTTACGGTCCCGTTGATGATGCATCCATGGCGACTGGTGTTGGTTCATGGGTCAAGATTGACGAGTTCGACTCTGAGAATGGAACATGGGCAAATGAGATCATGATGGCTCAGGATATGACTTACAGCTTCAAGTTGCCTACTGGTCTCGCCAGTGGCGAGTACCTACTCAGATCCGAGATGCTTGCTCTTCACGGTGCTCAGACAGTTGGTGGCGCACAATTGTAAGCAACTACTGCCATTTCCGAAAAGGCCTCTTACTAATGGTTGTCAGCTACATTGGCTGCGCTCAATTGAAGATCACTGGTACTGGCTCAGCCGGTTCTTGTACTCCAGAGATCCAACTCCCAGGAGCATACAATGCCGAAGACGCCGATATCTACATCCCAAACATCTACAACGGTTTGTAACGCGATGCATCTTTCTAAAGACTTTGCTAACTAAGATAGGCTTTGATATCTCTTCCTACAAGGCTCCTGGAGGAGATGTTGCTGTTTGCGGAGCTGGAACCGGTTCTACACCCGTTGCTACATCTGCTGCTTCATCTGCCGCCCCTATCGCCGTTTCTACTGCCACTGTTGTCCCAGTTCCAGCCTCGTCTGCTGTTGTATCTGCTTCAGCGGAGCCGATTGTTACATCTGCCGATTCGGTAACCATCCCAACCAGCCTCCCAACAACCTCCGCCGGTATCGAAGAGACGTCTTCCGCCGCCGGCGTTGTTACTTCAGCTCCCGTTGAAGCTCCAGCCGTTTCCAGTACCAAGAAGTCTGCATGTAAGGCGAAGACATCTACCGCTCTCGGACTCGCTACATCAGCCCCATTCTCCAACTCTACCACACCAGTCAGCACTCGTAAATCAGCGTGCAAGGCCAAGACATCCACTGCCGTTCCTGTTAGCACAAAGAAGTCTGCGTGCAAAGCTAAGACCTCGTCTGGAGCTGCTGTCATAACCAACTTCTCCGGCTTGAACGTCAACGCTGCCGTTCCCACAGCTACTACATTCCAGACCGCTACCCGACCAGCATCTTCATCTATCCCTGCCGAGACTGGTGCTTCTTCTGGGGAGACCTCTACTCCTCCATCTGGTACCACTCTTGATAACTTACTCGCTTGGTTGTCGTCCTTCTACACTGCGAACAAGGGTACGAGCTACAATGCCGATACCGCAGCTTAGATACTCGCTCTCGAAGAGTGAGTGCGGCGTGGAGATGATTTGTTGTCGTCGGATCTGTATATAGGTGTGATGGAAGCAGGCATCTGTCAGCGAGCCATCGATTCTTTGTAAATAGCTTTTTGGATTCTTCTTGTAGAAATATTGTTCCTGAAATATACTTTGTATGTGCTTAAATCCTACTCTTACAGTGAGTCATGGTGTTACGACTTCAGTTTCCGATACCTTTGTCAAGTCCAAAGCCCCCCCAAGTTGGGTTGCTCACCTTCCGGTGTTACAATTACAGCACTTTACACATTTTATGTTTGGTGCAGTGTTCGTAATAGTATTTGCAGTATCAGTTACACCTCCCACTTTAGTGATATGGGACGATTTCAAAAGATACCGAGTGATATGGGACCAGTCCTTAGATACTGAGTGATATTAGCTGATTATTTCTATACTAAATACTACTACGACATATACTAAGATCTTAACGTGTAGTCCAAAAGGGGTAAAGTCATGGAGACTTGGCATAGAACAGGGGTAGGATAGGGAGGAAGAGTGGGGTACTTAACTACTTCTTATTTAAGGACTAACTTAGTGTTTTTCAGTATCTTAGTCTATTGCCGTACACTACAATATTATTAGTACTCCTACTAATACGTATAGTCTAGAGAATACGGTATGAGGTACGTGTGAGACCGCCTGGATACTGAGCTATTAATACAGAACGTATACTATTGCGAACACTGGTTTGGTAAATTGTTTCTGCTAAGCCATGCTTTGATTGTGTTAACTTTGATCTGTGCTTTTCCCAGATATAAATATTTGCGCTTTCTGCAAGATGCGATTTGTTCCTCCAACACTAATTCTCCAAGCTGCAACGATCAATCTGATCCGAAGCTCACAGAAAGCGCACCAGTCCCTGAGTGAACACTTTTAGCAAAATAATGTTTGATCTGCAAACTGGCTCTGAGAAATATTCTTGCCTTCAAGCCCTCGCCGCCAAATTACTAAAGTCCTCAGAGAAATGCCTGACTTGGAGCAACACCCAGCTGGCTGGCAGTGCTGCAATGTAAGTCTTCCTCTTGATTCAATACTAATATTCTTCTATAATTCTAGCAATATTCGTATTGACCATACTGACTACCATTTAGTTTAATTGCGTCAACATGTATGAATGGCTTCCTCCAGGCAAGTACAAGATATATTGGCTCCGGCCCCAGCGTGGTGAGAGCAACCAGGAGCCGTTCTGCCGAGGCGAAAATTGTCCGAGCACACACGGTGGTACTGTTGCAAACCCCGTAGCTCATTCTCGCTGCGGAAAATGGCTTTAACTAGATTCCGGGTCAGCATCACTCGATCATTGTAATAGTCAAGTATACACTGGAGATGACAGCGAAAGCTCACACGAAGGCGATTACCTGGACCCGAAGCTCAGCAACAAGGGCAGCAAGCTGGTGGTGAAGGCTCAGGAACTCGCCAAAATAGCCAACACAATTCTAGTGGCGATCAGTGAGGCCAAATTAGAAGAACAACAGGAAGAAGTCATCGAAGTCACAGTAGCACGGCGAGTAAACCGATTGACAACAATCTGGACTCAAAGGGCAAGGCTTCGAGACGGGGCACACCAAGCGACTCTTCTAGAAATGGCTCTACTGGCGCAGCATCTTCAATTAACACAAGCAGACATCCGGTCGCCAGGTCATCGAGAGACTACAGCCTTAGAGCAGCGCCAAAGAGCCACGCAGCCCAATCTAGCTGATCGAACGGTTCTTCAGCCAGTACACGCCATCATCAAAGAAGTGAAGGAACGAGAAGCACTCGAATTCAGAAGCATCCGACTAGTTCGGTAAATTGTTCAAGGACGGAATATTCCCCCGAAGTACACTTGCGCCATAGTAGGCACACAGCATGGGTCAGCAAGGGGCCCGGGAGACCCGGAGTGGCTAAGATTGTGTTTGATTCTCTTGTTTATACGGGCAGTTGTAATGCTTTGGCACTACATCCGCAGTCTCGGTTGCAATGCTCGTCACTTGTACCCTGGACTGGATGGAATGTGGCTTTGATTGATTACAGCTTTTGCGGTATTACGTGGTGCAACTTTTCAGGATTGTGCAATTGGGGTATGAAGCGTCGAACTTGCAAGGTTTAAAATCTTTGATGTCATTAAATTAAAATTCAAGCATGGGTTTTCAAGAACAATCCTTGTTCAAACAAGCGTGACTTAACCCCCCTTCAGTGGTGAAATCCGTTTCAATAAACACAATACCAAGGGCCATTCCATAGAATGCTATTTTTTTATAAGATCCTTATGTCGGATTGTTTCCGAATTTTTGATTTGATTGAGAGCTTTGTTCTTCACAACCTTGATATCAAAAAGCGTTCAACGCAGGGTTGATGTTGCTTTTGGATTCTTTTCCTAGCTTATAACTCACTATGCAAACTTATTCACAAAGTCCCAGGACATTCACTTATATCTGATGTCACAACTCTCTCTGCCTTAACTTTTGACTCAAATAATTATATCTTCCACAGGTATAATTTCTCTCAGTTCAGTTCTTCTGCGCTTCTCCTTAACAACCACACCCCCTTCAAAATCCTCCACCCTTCATAGAAAAGAAAAACCTTCAAACTTGTGATTTCATTGACGTTCGACAACAATAAAAAGACGCACTATTTAGATCAAGGTCGACTAAACTTTAAGCAGATCCGCCAGGGCTGATACCAATCTACAAAATGAGCAACCATCAAACGCATCAAAAAAAGGACCAAAAGGGAGGCTGTCTCGCTCCTGAACAAGTCTATGACGGGACGAGGAAGTTAAACCAGACAAAATCAAGCGTCTCCGGCGGGATGACATTGCCTCTGAGGAAGGACAATGCCGTCAACTGCAGCGGAAATCAAAGCTGGCGAGCGAAGGATCTAGCAGGACTCGGAAGTGAACTGAACGCCAAGACCAAAAGTAGCTCTTCCAAGTACAGGTGTTAGGATCAAGCAGTGGCTAGTGGAAGCTACCATCGTGGAGGGGATGAGGTCCGCCGCCATTGGGACGATGTTTTTGATGGGTTGGAGATTTTGGATATCCTATGGGCAGACTACACCGCGGTGCTGGGCATCATTGAGTCAATGTGTAGGGATGTTCGGTTTTTATTGCTTGCTTGAGGTGTCTTTGGCTTCACAGATTGTTTACTGATTTTGTACTTGCGCGTTGAGGTTTCCAGTATTGATATTATGTGTTGATTTTTAGAATGCGTCGCTTTGAATCAACGAGTAACTAAAAATGACACAACTTTATTACAAGGAGCTTTTGTAGAAGACATACAGTCATTCTACAGGCCAATCCCTCATCTCGTACCGTTTGAACACATCCATTTTGATCGGAACATTTCATGAGTTAAAAGGTCGACACTTAAGAACCTGGCTACAAGAAAGATGGTCATTTGTTTTGATACTAAGCGAGACTTCTTTTTGCTGCTTCTCCACATTAACTTCCATTGTCCTCAAATAGATCCCAGGCGCAAGAATTAGGAACAAAGACAGCTATCGATTTTGACGACCATTTGAAGTGGTAATCTTGAGAGAGATTCTATTGTGCTAAAACTGTGCATGCTATGTATATTCAGATGGATATGGTCCTTGACGTGTGGAACGATCAGCAATATCTTATCTTTGTAGTTCAATCTTTAATATTATTATTCCTTTATAAAATTAAAAAAAACTCAGATATAGACTTCACTCAAGGGATTTAAGCAGAGGAGAGTTTCAGAAATATTAGGGCTCTTCATTTTGTCTAAGGGGAGTTCCTCTTCCCAATGCAAGAATTCCATCTTTGCAGACGGTATCACCACCACACCTGGTGAATACAAATCCAATCTCACTTGTGTATTTGGTTTGCAGTATCAGTATACTTCTGCCATATATTGGAGTTGATTTTGGCTCAAGGATTCAGTCAAGATGCCTGGGAACCTCCTCATCCACGCCGGCTGGGAATGCTGCTCAGTAAATACCCACCTCTAAATACAACCAAGAGATCCATGCTAACAAATCCTCACAAGTGCCATGCTACCAACATATTCGAGGAAACCAGCAGCTTCGAGTCGCGGATCTGGAACCAAAATGTGAACCAAATGTGCCGAGCAGAGAATTGTCCTACTTCCACATACGATGCCCATATACGCTATGGTATTGCTTCGACACAGATGAAGACGACAAACCCTTTCAGTACTGTGGTGGCAGATCGCTGAGTTCTGACTTCCCTATTTATCCTGGGGAACAAGATAGCTCTCCGGCTCCAACGAGTGGAGAGGGCTCGCAAGGGTCGCCAGGATCTGGCTATTGAGCTATCTAGAACATGTTGAAATGGAGAAGGATTAACCGTGGTTGGAGAGAAGGGTGGGATTGGGCATCACAATTTTTCGCGAGCTTATTTGTTTTGCTTCCGGTATTCTGGAATGGATTTATATGTACTCGTCTTTGTCTGGGTAGCATCATTTAGCAATAAAAGATACTACTGAGGTCAGCAAAGCCCTGACAGCAAAACAAGAGCTTAGTAGTTTGCGATCTTTGTTTTCGAAACTCTGAATGACCATTGAGGCTACGGAGATGCAGACATTTATACCCCCATCCTCCTCCTTTGTCAGCTCCTTCTGATATATCCAAATCTCAATCTTTGAGACGGAACGTCCCAGCCTATTCTTCACCATTAGTGATTTATCTCGTTCAGTCAGCTCACTTGGATCACAAAATCATTCACTGTCCACTGTTTTCCGGCCCGCTTTCTCATCATCTCTCCACAGCCCCTCAGTACAACGTATTTAAATACTGCAACGATAGTAAAAGTCAATGTCCAACAGCGAAAAAATGGCGCTCATCAGGATTACATTTCATTCAGCCTGTAAGTTTCAGACCTTATGTGGGATGCAGAATATTCAAGCTTTGAGAAATAGTTGAAAGTGACGTAGCGAAGCGAATTATTATTTACTTTCCGTCTAGCTTAATTTATTGAGGAGTACGTCGTAAGGTTGCGTGCGAATATGGAGCATGGAAGTGATGGAAAACAAGTTGTCGGTGACGATACATCCAATTGCGACAAGACAGGAGCAGATGACAGCAATCACCAGTAAACTAAATATACACTGGAAAAAATTGTTGCAGGAACTCGCAGATCCATAATAAGGGCATTTTTTGGCACTTATGTCAAGTGGAGTCAAAATTAATACACCTGGCACATAAATGTTATAATCAGACAAGTGCACAGCTAGAAAGGGCGACTCAAAATATGGCTCTCTTTCTCGGCACTTCTTCCGCTTCCGCATATCTTGATCATAATTTGAATCATAAAGAGCTGGGTATTTATGTCCCAGTATTTCGCCTCTCTAGATCTCGCCTAGTCAGACGTCTCCCTCTGCCGCCATAAGAAATCTCAGTTGATCCCACGCGATTAAGTTGATGTCAGTTTGGGATCATACTTTCACGTTGAAGCGAGATGTATTGTTCATTATAAACATGATGTCAGCCAATTCTAGACCTTAGCTCAAGCCAAGTATGAAGTATAAAATATCCGAAACAGTCTTGCATAATCAGCAGAGACTTTAAGATAGATCCAAAGCATGACAAAATGTTGCTATAGCATGCGTGTCGTTTGGTTCTTTTGTGTTCAGCAGGGTGGTAAAGTTACGCCTTGAAATGTTGTTTACTCGGCCGAACCATTGCATTCCTCCCACGATCACACTGGCACAACACAAGATGGTAAGCAAGATTGTAGTAAGTTACCAGCGAAAATAGCCTGTATTTTGGTGATCGACGACTACATGACGATAATATGAGCGGACAATACATATTTCCAATGCCAACCCAACTCGAAAGCAACAGTGCACTTCATCGTCTCCTAACCTTTATGAAATCAATATTCTCAGCAAACTACAGGAGCTGACACTATTATATAGTAAAGGAAGTGGTTAACCGAAGCAAAATTCGTGCTTTTCCACCTAGCATGTCGTACTATCGTATGAGAGAGGCATTGCGCAAGGCGGGGTATTTATACCTCTCTCACACCCTCCGTGTTCCTTTTATTTCCTATGGATTTTGCCCTTAGACACTTGCTAAGTGGATTCCAATCATCGAGAAGCAATTAATTGACTCCTCAAAATCTGAATTAACCCCTCGACTCTCCTTCGTCACGCTGAGGCATAAGAGTATAAAAAAGCCCAACTTCAACCATCTCATTCATCATCTACCCATTCCACTATGAAATCAAAGTAATGGGTTTTGCTTGCGGATGACCAATATGCGTTCCGGGCAATCGCGACACATTAGGTGAACCTTGTGTTTGGCTTTATCTGCGGAGATCTGTAGCGCTTTAGGGTTTAATGGGTACGCGTGGAGAAGGGAGGAACTACATAAAAGAGGAAGTGAAGGCGAAACTAGATGAAATAACAGCAAGGCCCTCACTGACAGCAAACATTTGCCACAAGGACTCTCTCTAGAATTTGAAACTGGACGGCACCGCGCTCTACTGAACGAGGAACCTGCAGCCCCAGCTCATCACAATTTATCACCCACTAACTACTAAACTGACCTGAGACCGCGCGGACAAAACGACCAAACGAAGGACGCGATATCCATAGAAAGGATTTCACTACTTATACCTTGCAAATATGATTATCTCCATTACTCAACTTTGTTTCCGTGCACGATCGATCCTCAATGACGAAGGAGGAGTCATTTATATTTATACTTATACTTGCCATTTCTTCTCTCCCTTTTGACGTGCTGGCACGGCTGCCGATTTCTCGCCTCTACCAGATCCTCTGCCGGATCCATTCGGAGATAGATAGTGAAGTGATGTGATGTGATACAAAGCATGAGGAGGTAATCACTCGCTTCTTGGCTTTGTGGACTCTTTATTACCGTTTGATCCACCTCCCGTTACACACGTACTCTACTCAACACCATTCCACCCTTCCACGACTCAGCCTAAAGTATAGTATATAAACACACCGCTCTTTTCTTTCGAAGGCCTCAACTTGGAGCTCTCAGATCGATGGAATCGTGAACAGACATTTTGTTGGACCGCCCACGGTAACTTCCAAGCTCCCTTTCTCCTTCCACCGCTAACTCATTTCCCTTCACTCTCAACATCGTTTTGTATACATCAGACCGTAACCTCGTCTCTTTTGAGAAGGGAATCGGTACTTCCACCGTCGCTGACGGAATCAAAACATCAAGGACTCGATGACGAGGAGCAAAATGACAACAAAGACACCATTCTCATCCTCACCCATTCTTGCTCGCCTTCTCCTCTCGCTATCAACAAAATCCCCCCCCTCCGCACATCCTTAGTACCTAATTCTTCAACTACACCTCAACCCACCCGCACCACATCCTTTCACCTCATCACTCTCCATCTCCATCTCCAATGCATCCCAGGGGAACATGGTACTTTTCTCCCTACCAAGTAAAAGAACCATCCATCTCTTACACCATTTATATTGTCGTTTGTATACCGTATCCCAGCTAGTCAGCCATTCCATACCAGCACCAGCTTAAGTGGGAGGTGTGACAACTATCCAACATCGACAATTCACATGGCTGAGAAACTACGCTTCACAACCACTTCCCAATCTCCCCAGTGGGAGGAGATGCGGGGGTGTACCATTACAACTTCAAGCAGACGAACAGAAATGCGAGATACAGTGGCAAAGAACGCGACTAGCGGTATCACGTTGCGCAGATTCTTGTAGGAATCCTGGTGTCTTACCCCGTATCAAGTTTACATCAGCTTACAGCACGCATAGTTTTGAAGGTACAGGACGTAGGGCATTTTCAGGTCTTTTTATTCATTCACTTCCGCTTCCACTGTAGCAGCCGCTGAAGTTCAAGCTAGCCCAATCAGCTATCCAGCCCATGATATCTCAAACCGACCTCATCGCGGCGAGTTACAACGGCTCTCTCCATCTCTCTATTTATTCCACCTCACCCATCCTCATCACTCTCACTATCACTCCCCCACCACCGCCACCAGAGATCTCCCACTCCCACTCCCACTCCACCCGCCAACCAACCAGCCTAGTCCAGCCAAGGAAAAAAGAACACCAAGCCCCTGCCCTCAGTACCACACCACCAGAGATCTCTCACCACTTCACCATCACCACACGAAAAGACAAAAGGGTATAGACTAACGAATTGGCTGACTGACAGCCAAGCGAGTCAAGCAGCCAGCGCACTAGCCGAGAAAAGTAGAAAGGTTTGGATTGGATCGAGGTTATCGCATCGCATCGCATCGCAGTGTATGATGTTGCATCGATGTGAAGGGAATAAGGGGGAGAGAAGAGGAAGAGCACAGCGCAAGGCCGGCGTACAATCCTCTTCAATTTCCCTGCAATTTATCCGCTACCATCGAGAACGGGTATCGTGCGTGATGAAGAGTCGATGCCATGCGATACGAAAGGATGCGGTGCGACATCCTCAATTCAATCCGAGATAGTCCGCACGTCGAGAATCGAAGAGGTAGAATGAAAGGAAAGAAGAGACGTGCGTCGAGAACGGGGAATGGGCGAAGCGAAGAGGAGAAAGTATGTTTGCATGCCATGCCAGCTTGAATCAATCTTTCGGTTCGTATCGTCCATGCGAAGCGAGGGAGGAGAAAGCAATGCGCTCATACCATGATGATATGTAGATGCGGAGAAGTGTGCAGGAGAATATGATGTGTGAAGTCGTCAAGCCATAAATGTCTATCCCCTTCTCCTCCACCGCCCTGTCAGCGGGGGAAAGAGAGGGAGATAGACCCGTAAAGAACGAGGGATGATGATCGCATCGAAGAGTTCGGTCGAGAAAGAAGCCAGTCTAGTCGTGAAAGAATGGTTGGGTCGGAGAGGATGATGTTGATGTCTGAGTCGGAGAATTATCGTTCGTCGTTGGCTAGCCATCCGCGCAACATTCCTCGGGAGACAAGAATGTCGCATATTGACATCACATTGCAGCGACCCGATCGCATCGCATCGCATCGCAACGGGTGTCAATAAACATCAACACCATTCGCAATCCGGTCCCACACATCCACCCACGATCAATTCCACGATCGCATCTACAACATCGCTGCGACAGCGCATGCCACCAGACCTGCACTACCAGCCCAGTATCCACTCAAACTGCTCGCGGCGCCCATGAAGTTGGCTGGGAGAGTACTTGACGACGTAGCGGATACGATGGGCGAGGCACCAGTTCCGGTCGCAGTCGTGTAGGATGCTGATGCGACGGTTGGGCCAGATGCTGAGGTGGTGCTGTTGTAGGTTGGGTAGGTAGAGTAGACACTTGCGACGACCTCAGAGACGGTGACAGTCTTGGTGAGGGTTGCGGTCGAGGTGATTGTTGTGGTCGACGAAGAAGTGGATTGCGCGGCAGCGAGGAGGGGGAGGAGCGCAGTGGTGAGTAGTGAGAGACGCATTTTGATAGATTGTTCGAAGATTGGTTATGCGACGATGTAGGCGATATGTATTGAGATCGAGAGGGACTGTGGTGATCAGATCAGATCAGATTCGAAGTGTGTTTCGAAAGAAGGATCGGTTGTTTCTGTTTCGCGCAAGAGATCGTAGGAGTAGATACTCTGATATATGGATTTCCTTTTGTAGTGGACTTGTAGATACAAGACAATAGGATGGGCGTGCGTTTGTTTGAAGCTATTGTGCGGGTTCGGACAATATGATCTCAGAGAGAGGGCTCGTGTGTGAGTGAACGACTGTGCGATAAAACTCAGTGAGTGTGGTGTGAATACGCGGTATTCTGGATATCTTGGATGATATGTTGTAGTATTGTAGTAGGATCAAATCTTTCAAAGACGAGAATAGACTTTGCCAACGAAGTCTGGTGGTGAGAGTTGTGGAAGTGTGCGTGTGAGGATGTTCGGGTGAAAAGAGAAGGAAGATGGAAGGATGGGTTGCGCGGGTGATATGAGATGAAGAGAGCGAGATTCGATGTTGGGGTGCAGATCCACAGGCCCAGACGCAGAGGGAGAGCAACGGTGCAGGGCAGGGCAGGGCAGATGCGTTGCGCCGGCCGGGAAGGAGAGTGGAGATTATTTCGGGGCGAAATGGGTCAATTGGGTCTGGGCGAGGAGGAGGGAGGGAGGAGGACGGAGGATGCCCGGCAAGAGGAAGAGGAGGGTCAAGTCGGGTCGGCTAAGTGGTGGCCAGCACAGAGTGAGTGACAACAAAGACTGAGAGACAGCAGATCAACTGCCAACGAAGGAAGAAACACACGAATCCACGAACAAACGGATTAAGTATTAATTAGAATAAGTAGATCGTAAGAATAGAAAGAGGGGGAAAGAGGAGAACGATTAGAAGAAGCGAAACAGCGAAGTATTAACAAGTCACTCAATCAGATGAACACCCCCTCTGGAGTTTGAGCTTGACAATCGAAACGCATGAAAGTCAAGCACTATCACATCACCCAAACATCAGTAGTCATCACAGCACCGATGCTCCCCAATTCTCCCAATCTTCAGGCTATACTCCCTCTCTACGCAGCCCATCAGCTCCCCAACATACACACTGAAAGCCCTGGATTCTCGCCCAAAAATACCACAGTCAACATGCGTTGCGCTGGCCCAACACCCGGGTCTCCTTCGTCACACTGCAATCTTAATTCCCCTCTACCCCTGTTCCCAAATCCCCGTCTCATCCCAGTCCGACCCACATAGCCCCAGTCCCCCCGAAACACACGCACGTCTCACTGGCTGAACAGCCAGCGGGTTCCTGAGCTAGCTCCACTGTTCCTGAGCAGGGTTTTGCCTGGCGTGTGCTTGGCGGGGGATGCTCGGCTGTTGGTTTGCTTGGTACTGGGAGAGGGACAGGGGTGTGAGGGCAAATTTGAAGGGAATTGTGGGCTCGTGCATTGAGGGATAAAATATCTGCACACGCCGGTGGTGAAAATTGTGCAAATTTTGTGAGGGAAGGCTTTGTTAGTGTGTACTTAGTATGTGTAGGATGGAGATGGACCGATTGTTGGGAGGGTGATTATCTAATCGCCGATCAAAAGGTCTGGAATGTCTGGCCATGAGAGTAGAGTGGGGTTTTGGTAATTGAGAATATCGTGAGGTTTCTTGCTGACCATGAGTGAGATGAATAAATGCTGTGTCGAAGACACTTGCATCGTAGAAGGTCATGACAATGACCCAACAGAGAAAAGAAGAAAATTAATGTTGCAAAAAAAACACTGTCACGATGTTACTACATCATCATCACACGCCACGTGTGAGTCTGTTCGTTCCGTTGGTTTCCAGGCACAATTTCTGCAAGCCGAAAATCACCACATCTGTGTCCTACCTGCACCTGCGCGCATCCTCTTCCTGCCCTGCCAAAGGCCAGAATAACACAATCCAGTCGAAATAAAGCAACGCAACGCAACACATAAGCACCCACAGCATTCCCTCCCTCCGTTCTGACGGCAGCACAAATACCAATAATCCCTCCCTTCCTTCCATTGCCCGTAGCCCATAACCAACGGAATCTATCAAAAGATCCCAACACCACATCGTGTCACCACGCACGCGACGAGAACATTTTAATCTCATTTAATCGCCGGCATCCATTTATTTCTCATTTTTCGTAATCTGCTTGGCTCAGTGGCATGCGTCACTTGATCGATCTGTAAATTAACCACGATTTCGCTTGTGAGATGAGATAGAGCTTGGGTCTGTTGACTGGGCCTCCGCAATTACAAGGTATGATTGCGCATACAGATGGGTTGTGATTGGTTGAGTAGACGTGGAAAGGGGGTGTTTGATGAATCGCTTTCTCTTCAACGCTTTGCTGGGAGGGGGTTCAGGCTCGCTTATTGGATTCTGGACGTTTGATTCTGTTGTTGAAAGGTACAATATTATTCTTCGATGTTGATAATATCTGTCTGTCTCCCCCCTCTCCGATTTGAATCCTCTTCCAAGCCAAGACTCAGTATTATCGTCCGACCTGTCTGTCACTTTTTTTTGACACGTTTTCGTCCTGTAAACTTGTAAGACTGCAACAGAACAACAAATCCGACCAGACGGTCATCTCTCCTCCGGCCATGTTACAACAGAAGCACAGCAAAAGTACTTCCGTACCTCACAACCAACGAAGCAACATCTCCAGAAATAACACGACATGAGATGAGATGAAACGAAACAGATCAACAAATAAGTAGAAACAGAACGAAAATAACAACAGACCAGACCATGACCAGCGACCAGACCAGACCAAGACCAAGGTCGTAGCCAGGGCTAACCGCACAGACGACCAGATGGCAAGCAGTAAGTTTCAAAACATCACCGTCGCACCGTCCATCACATCAGTTAGAAAGAACCCGAAATCCTACCCCTACTCACAACTACAACCGACACTCCATCTTATCATCGAAAATCAGTTCACCCCTCATCCATCCCAGTAAAAACAAATGCACAGAATACAATAAGTTTCAGTGCACCTTTCACCGCACCTTCATCCTGCTTCCTCCTCCCACCAATAACCTAGCAGCCTCAGGCTCTCCGCCCAAACTCTTTCACACAAATCCAGGCAAGCTCCAGAACAATGACCTCAAATCCTGTAACTCTCACAGTTTGATATTCCAGACAAGCTTTTGGACCTTGAGCCGGCCCTGCGCTAACTCGCGTGCGTTTGCTCTTTCAAATCCTCACTCAGCTGGGGCTCAAACACGCGATGCTTCAAGTTTCGCGGAGGTGAGGTGGCTCGTGCGACACCAACACCCAATCTTGTTCCTGAGATGATCAGAATTTATGATGAGATCGGAAGGTAGGACAGGGACAGACGATCTTGATTCAGATCAGATGGTACGTTTGATGCGCGTTTACCTGTCTGGCCAGCCAGCGATGAGGAGATTGCGGGTTAAGGAACTGCTGGCACGTGACTATTTCCGCTTCCACCTTCCGGGTTTTGATATCGAGCAGCAAGCCATTTCAACTAACCTTAGTTATCTGCCTGGGCAGGTATGTTTTCGGCGATTGCGTATACCAAATTCAAAATTTCAATTATATCAGAACCTTCAGGATGAACAGGTAGAAACAAGGTGAAGCTTACCTACTTCGTAGAACGACGGAATGACCGACAGATTTGCGACCGCCACGTGCGAATATCATGTCTCATCTCTCGCGAGGTTCTCTGTTCGAAACTGGAGATCATCAAACGGTCGATCTGGAAGGCGAAGAAGGAGCAGAGAAGTAAAGGAGAAGCCAAGAAGGGTGTTCACTGAAATTGTCTTTTATGCCTTAAGCTCTCATTTCTACCTACCAAAACTGTGAGGTGGGCGCACTTTCCTAAGTTGAAGATCCTGCAACCATCAAGGACTCCAGTATCTCCAATTTCTAGGCCTTAGAGTTTTTTTTACAGCACTTCAACAAGCAGCCATTTTCTTTAAACTCGAGATCTATCGAATCTATTCGCACGTGACTGCCACTGCCCTGTGACTTTAGTTTGAACTCTATGAGTGAAGCCGCGGCCGGGCTCTTCTACTTTTAAAGGACAATTGTTGCTCTAATAGAAAAGCAGCATTTTCTGACTCTGAAACATCGAGAAGACTCTGATTTAGCTTCGATAAGCTGAACCAAGTTTCTCGCCTAGTGGTGGTAGAAGTAAACAAAGCTATGTGGGCGAGCAACTGGGTGAACTATCAGTCAGGGGTACTGAAAAACAGCTGTATCTTGGTCAATAATAGAAAGTACTTCTCAAGTCAGCGATCAATACGATGTGAGTAATATGCGCACAAAAACTCTTTGCTTGTCTCTCAAGAGTGTCCAATGTCTGTGTAACGTGCCTAGATTTGTTGCTTCCAGATTGCTTAATCCGCGACTTGAGTTCAAGTTGAGTACTACGTCGTGCCTGAGCTGAACGACCTTTTCTTCTTGTTCTTGAAAGTTATATTGTGCAACAATCTAAGGGGACATACCATTGATCCCATGTCACACAATAATCAGATTAATCAGGCTCCGGAGCCTTGCCAGCGCATACTTCTTGCCGCGTTAGTTGAATGGCGAGCCGGATTGGTCGGTTTCAATTGGGCTTCCTGCAAGGCGCTTTTGGGCTTGGACAGAACAACAAAAAATCAGGCCTCCCTCAAACATTCTTTTGATTTCCTCTGCTCATCAGCTCGTTCATCGAGATCAGCACGCCACTGAAAAAATGGAACCCCTCAGCGCCGTGGCGAGTGTGATAGCAGTAATCCAACTCACGCAAGTAGTTTCCAGCGCCTTAAAAGCGTACTTCTCCGCACGCGAGGCTCGCACAGACATCGACAGCCTCTTCTTATTTATCACCAGCCTCGAATTCGTCTTGGTAGAATTCTCTCAAGTCGCGAAGAGTCGGCACTCCGAGGATTTAGCTGCATCTCTCGAAAATTCTGGTGGTCCACTTCAGTTGCTGAAGACTGAGCTGGAGACTCTTCGCATCAGCCTTAAAGCCCCACGGGCACCAAAGGGAAGCCTCAAAGCCCTAGTCCAGCCGCTGAAATGGCCATTCAAGAAGGGCGAAGTGGAGAAGATTCTGGGTGCGATTGAGCGGCACAAATCCACACTGGCTGTCAACTTGGGATTTGGCATGTTGGACCTCCAAATGAAGGACTTGGATTATTGAGGGTATCTAGGAAGATATCAAGAAAGCTCAAGGCGATCTTGAACACCAGACAATCATTCGATGGTTATCAAATTCAATTCCTGATCCGTCGCAAGAGCATAATACGGCAGTAGAAAAGCATGTTGAAGGGACAGGCACCTGGTTAATCTCCACGCACGAATTGAAAACTTGGGCATCGACTGGAAACTCATTTATATGGTTCAACGGCGGTTGTAAGTAATTCTACCATCAAAGGAGCATCAATGATCGCAGTTCTTCTTTGACTTCATTGATAGCTGGATCAGGAAAAACAATTATATGTTCAACCTTGATTGAAAGCCTGAAAATTCGATGCAAATTCCGGAGACAGTCTGTCACGGCCGTGGTGTATTGGTATTTCTCATTTGCCAACAAACAAACACAGAATGTGCGGACCTTCCTTCGATCCATAGTCAGAGATCTGTGCAGCAAAGTCTTGACGATTCCCAAAATCGTGCAAGGCCTATGGTCTGATCTAAACAATGGCCAACAATTGCCAAGCAAAGGCAACCTCCTCGAGATGATCCGCGTGCTTGCAAAAGGCTTCGATTCGGTATATCTAGTCATCGATGGCGTTGACGAGTTCCCACGATCGAACAGAGGAGAACTGCTCGAAGCTATTCAGAGGCTGGCTTCGGATGAGTTCCCTTCACTTCACATCTTCGTGGCGAGCAGACCTGAGGGTGACATACGAGAAGCTTTCGACGAGATTTCAGCAGGTTCGGCTTACTACTCCATTGTCACAGCGAGAGCTTCTCAAGTCGATGAAGACATCACAAGTATCTGGATTTTAGAATGCAATCTAGATCATGCAATAAATGGCAGGCAGAAGAAAAGGACAAGATCGCCTCGAGCTTAGCAGTCCAGGCCGATGGGATGTAAGAGAGGATCCATCCTAATGGTTCTGCTTACTGCTAACTCTTTTGAAGGTTTCGACTTGTAGCTCTGCAGCTAGGCCATCTCAACACAATGCTCTCGCAGTCTAAGAGGTGTGAGGCCATGACCACTCTCCCGAAATCTTTGAATCATTGCTACGATCGACTGATGGAAGACATCGAGGAGAGTAATCTTGAAACCGTGCAAAAAGCACTCACTTGGCTGTTATACTCGGCACGTCCTTTGACAATTGCTGAGCTTGCAGAAGCAGTCGTGATCAGGTCTTCGGAGCCGTATTTCGATGCTGCAGAAAGATTTGATGACGAAAGTTCGATTTTGACCATCATACCTGCTGGATTCGTCAAAGTGTTGTTCGTGGACCGGTTGCAAAACTCGGACTACGTACATTCAAAGGAACTGATTCGGACCACTAGACGCTACGCTGCCAACAGAAAAGGCTCCCAATCTAGCCCGACAGTCCAACTCGCGCACCAAACAGTGAAAGAGTACCTTCTGTCGTCACGCGTCGCTAGCCAGCGCTTCACCGCCGAGCCAGTGGCTGCTCGTACTCTGATGAGAGAGGCATGTCTGGGTTACTTTATTCATATTGTACAAGAGTTCTCATTGAACGATGAGACAAGCCAAGTAGATCTCACCCTTGATTATCAATTCCTTGGCTATGTGTGTACTTGCTGGCGATATCATTTCCATGGCTCGGTAGACCATGACAGGATTATGGCCCAGTACCTCTCAATTCAGCTCTCTCGTGGAGGCTCGACACGAACTGCAGCAGCTAATAGCCGAGCCATGATCTTACCTCGACAAGAGATACTTGGGTGCTCGACTGGGTCACCTTGTACTCAATGTAGACGGATCATGGCGAAACACCTACATGCGAGTCGGTTGAATAGCAGTGCCAATGTTCAATTACTGAATCCACGGCTCAGATCAGGTAAGTTATATTGCTCTGTTCGTGTGGCTATACTCCTAGGCACTGTTAAGTTATCTCATGCGAGAATCCACGCGTCTATCCAGAACAGTAAATTTATTGCATTACGTGGATAGAATTTTCACAGCATGGGGAGGCGGTATGATCTGCGCAGGGGTGTGTATTGCATATCTAGAACACTTTCTGCGACCACCATATTTAAAATTTCATCGCCTTCATTCTTGCTCTAAACATCCTTGCCCTGACTGCGAACGGCTCTACAAACCTTATATCCGGGAATTGATGATCGACACGCAGAGCTGGTCGAACTGCATGATAAAGCGTCTCTCAGGATCTGGCGGTCCATCTGATGAAGTTCTACCTCCGGAACCACACACAATATCCGCCACGCACCGTGTACGGCGTGAATTTCAGTGGATGGTCGTGGAGATTTTGCGATCAAGGCTGAAAGATTTAATGACAGACTGGACAAACATTGAGGATAATGCTGTAATCCCAAAGGATGATTGGGATGCCGAGACCTGTGTCCTGTTCTTGCTCATGCTGGTCGCAGATAATGGAGCATTGGAGCTGGATGGCAGGCTCACTTGCCACCACAGGGCAAGAACCATTCAGTGATCAAGAGAATTACTACACAAGTACACTTTTGACTACTTGCGCGAGAACTTTCGCAGCAGATACGGCACGAGGAGAGGAGGGAAGGAAAGTTTCAACCCTGTCAGGGACGGCGTGAGCTCATGGCAAGGAGCAAAAAGACCAGACGCCAGAACCAGACGTCTGGTAGAGAACTTGGTAAATATGAAAAAAGACTTCGATAGGTTACAGCATATACCTTGCAACGGTCTTGGGCTTATCTATCTCAGGTGACGAGGTCAATTCGACCGGAAAAGAACATGCTGATGAATCGCCATACACAAACGCCGGCAGACTTGCGAGCATTGTTTTTCGTGACTTCACTTGAAAAGCGAGCATCAACTACCTACACCCATTCCACATCTTCTGCCCGATCGGTGCCCCGGGGCCCCGGGGCCCATTTAGACCATCCTTGATAGAATGCGGCAAAATCGCCGCTGCCAGCGAATTGATCAAGGGCCCTAATGTCGTAGCCACAAGCCACCCAAGCGCAGCATACAATGACCCCGACACGGTCTTTGCAGCCAGCTTGGAAGTCGTGCCCTATCCGGAAAGATCTCTCGTGCTGGTCGTACTTGGCGGAGATGTTGGGGTACACGGCGTGTCCCTTGCCAGACGAGTAGATGACAGGGTGCGTACTGTCCACGAATTGGAATGATTGGGAAATAAACATTGCTCCCAAAGAACGATAACGGCTAAGCAAGGGCCGAGTCATATCGCAAAAATAGAAAGTAGATTTCCTTTCCTCCTGGTCCCGAAAAGGGAGTCGATATTGATTGGTAGATCATTCGATGAAGGGCATGATGAACTTATTCAAGTAGTAATAACATTCTCGTATCATGCCGCAGGATGGAGAAAATTTCTAGTTAGGATCACAGGATCCATACAAAGGCCAATTTAAGCAGAAGGAGCTCCGGTACTTCATCTCCGACTACGAGCCACACAACGCCTAAGCATCCTGATGATGAAGGAATCTTGCCGCGGGTGTCGCAATAAGAGCGCATCGACCCAATCTCGTAGACTCTGGGTATTTGAAAAAAAGTAGACAGTTGCAAGAACAAATACCAGGAATGAGATTGCAATCAAAAACCAAAGCCGTATATCAAAAGATCCCGCTTCAAATTGACTCATGTTCATACCGAATACTGATGACATGAAGGTAAGCGGCAAGAAGAAGACTGTCGTGATTGTGAAGATCAAAACACTTTGGGAGAGCTGCGTTGACCTTTTCGTGTCTTCAATCGAGGCTATGCTCATCACGATGCTCATTGCGACTTTGCAATGCCCAGACAGCGCTACCGCATCATCCAACAGCGCCTCATAATCTCTCAGGGTACTGTTGACAGCATGGTCTAGTAATATCCTGTGTTCATGCTGAGTTCGAGGCCACTGTGGTCCTCCACGATCCTTGATGGTCATGACATTCTGCTTCAGTCTTTCCGTGTGCTCTTGAAGAGAGACTGCGATGGCCTGTAAGACCGTGATAGCAGTTTTGACTGATGTCGAGGAGGCCTTCACCTGAGCCTTGATTTGGCTTGAGAGCATATTGAGATATTGTCTTTCAGAGCTGGCGGCAAATTCGAAGAGATCCAAGACGGAATAGAATGGGTCGGGCTCGGCAGCTATCCCTTCTGGGAGAGAGCTACTGTACTGGAATGGGACGAATCGTGCACTCTGACCCCAGACATCATCGTGAGCAGCAGGGACTGCATGAGTCACGGCTGGAGCCATCTCGTTAATGGTATTACCACGACGATGTTGAACATGGGGGAGTAAATAACCTCTGCCCTGTAGAAATTTTAGTGGGTTAGTAAGCAGAGTGTTTCCGGCATCCATCCACACGATGACTAAGAGGAGTCACTAATCATAATTTTCGAGAATGGAGAGGCTCTGACTTACCTGTCCAATTATCGTCTGATGTCCTAGCAAGAGAGATGGACATGTCTTGCTCGATGGCGAATCTACCATGACTGAAGAGCGAAAATCTTCTGACTATGGAGTCGCCTGGTGGGAATCCCGGCCCTTGCTTTCCTTTCTGATAGTACGAAGTCATTGTTTCAGAGTCCCAGACCCAGTCGGCTTGCACATCCTGAGGACTTGTCGATATACCGAGACTTGTTACGCAAAGTCGGAAAGCCTTCGCTGCTGATGGGATCGTGGGTACACTGAAAGTATTGGTATAACTCAAAAAGTCAAGATGCGCCCTGAAGAAGTCTGGGTCGATATAGCACTCCGAGCCCACTGTTGTTATCCAATCGGGGGTAGAAAATCCCCGAAGGAAGATCAGCGATCCTGGGGATGCACGGTTTCGAACTTTCTTGACCCATTTGAAGTCCTTGGGATCATCGAATGATGAAACAAAAGATCTCTGTCCACAAGTGAAGTCGTAGAGCGTCACGTGCTTCGAGTCTTCCGGGTTGGTACCCTCGGGCTGCCATATATTGACTTCAGAAGTACGTATTTCAGAATTCTTTAGATACTGAGCGAGGGTGAGAAAGTCGGTGCCCGAGTAGATGGATGTGGAGCTTCTTCCCGTGGAGATCCGTGACACTGCTTCTGCATATTCTTCTGGACTCAACACGTCTTCTGTACTGTCTGTTCGTATGTTAACACGCATTTCCCCAAAAGCATTTAGACACAAGTTATACTTACTCACGAGGCATGTGGATGTTGGAAGAGACACCTCCTTACAGAGCCTTTTCTCGATATCGTGGAATAAATCTAACATCTCTATCATATATACTCGATGCAAAGCTGAGTCACCAGCTACGACGTGGCCGATCAATTGGCCCGACCGTGCATCTATGACCCAAGAGCCACAGTCTCCGGGGACTGTCGAAATCAGCCATTGGTACTTACGCCCGCGGTGAATGATTCTAGTCTGGACGACTCACCGATATCTTGTTCGACCTGTACAGGCCACATCTTCTGGTATGTTGTCGAACCTGCCAGATTGATGAAGTACGGATTCTTGACGATAGTCCCCGATAGAACTCCACTTCTCCCTGTGGCAATCCACACCTCAACTTCACGAATTTCTTGCGCCGGTGCGTCTGGGAATATGAATGCTTTATCGTATAATCCCCCGGGAAGAGTGATTCTGTTGGGTATTTTGTATCGAGAGTCGGTTATGAGGAATAATCCGTAGTGGAGGCCATTTTGTGTAGATATATCTACCACTCGCCCAATGACATGACGCTGTAACGAAGAGTCGGGGTCTACAACGTCTCGTTTCGATCGCAAGGTTGACGATGTTGCGTCCCAATGATGCGGCAGTGCTTGTGAGGTTCGTGAGGAGTCATAGCAGAGTGTCTTTCGCAGATCTCGCACCGAGGAGTTGGGTGTCCGGAGGGACAAGGAAGCCCGAAGAGAAATATTTGCTACGCAAATAATCAGCTCAACACCTTCAGATTTATGTCAAAAGCTGACCTGAGCTCGTAGAGTCACTATCCTCATCGAACCTCAAGTCTCCAGGTCTGCGAACTATGCTGTCCGAATCACTGCTGCAGTCTAACCGGGGGTGGAGGGCGATGATTCCGTAATATTCCTCACCAACCAGGATCACACCTCCAAGTGTAGTGTCGTCTTCGGCACCTACGGACACAACAGCACCGCAGACATCGATCGCATTGTCTCTAGCATACACGGTAGCACCGATGACTACCGAATCAGCCATATCTGGATGCCATTCATCATCCGCGTCTGGTTGGGGCCCCATAGGAACAGCAGGCATTCGGTCCATACTTTTCAGTGTAAAGCCGGGGAATTCGCTCAGGATGTCGTGTTTTTTGATCAACTTAACAACCTTCAACCGAAATTTCGAACTCTTGCATGTGAAGATCACTGTTGGTCTGGCGCTTTGAGTGTCTTTCCCTACCATCCACAAGTGAAAGCTGTATGTGCGGGATATCTCCTCTCCCTCTTCAAGATGATCTTTGTGTGTCTCCAAAAGTTCGCTAATAGCTTGGAAAATCTGATTCTCAAACTTATCGAGTGCGGGTCCAGTTGCTTCCCAAATAGTCTTCCGTTTGATCACAGCGCTAACTCGTCCGATAGATAGTTGAGGGTCGGGCCAGGCAGCAGTCGTAACTGTTGGCATCTGATCAGTGCGCTGCGCTGACGAACAAATGTCGCCGTCGCATCGATGTTTGATATTTGGATGGTGTTCCTAGTACGTGTCTAAATGAACATTGAGACTCTGGCCATCCCCAGCGCGATGCTTGTAGTTCTTATTCGAAATTGGGTGTGCCGTAAAATTTTCGCGGACGACCAATAGAACTGAAGCTGTGATTGATGTGCCCGACCATAGTGACAGGAAATGGCGAGCTGCAGCTGAAGCGCCCAGCGAGAAGCCTCACCGCAAATCGTCACGATAAGTGGGGCATGCTGTACCGTAGACAGACACCGAGAGGTTCGATCAGGCTGCGTGGAATATGATATATCTACCTTAGATCCCCTCATTCAGTTCTTTGCAGAGATGGACATGTTTATTGCTCGCAATGACCTCCATAACAAGCCTCCAGCGAATCGGGCAAAGAAGGTTGTCAAATCCTCCAAATGACCCAACCGAGCGACGAGAACTAATCGGAGCAATATTGGGCATCACATCAGAAAGTGGAAGGTTTAGCCAGCCTGACAGATTCACAGCATATTTCGCCTCATGGTTCGAAGATCAGTGCCGTGACTGCACAGGGTCTATATCACGGATGACGATTTCGAGCATGTTAGAAATTATTGAGCTTGTTAGAAGCACAACAGAAAGCCGACAGGAGATACGTGACAAGATCCTTCGCACTCATCAGCCCGACTTCGTAGAGAATGAGGCCGAAATTGTCATAACATTGGCTGCTCGGCTTTGGTCAGCATCCTACATCGATGGATCAAAGCCACCATTCACTACCGGACAGACCATAGAATGGACAGCCAGCTCATTTCCAGACAGGTTGGCCCAGCATTTCCAGCCATCGTCGACGGAGAAAGGAAAGCTACCGAGCTTTTTCGTCGCGAAAAAGCTTGACAGGATCGCTGGCATCAAGATCCACTTGACAGGAAATCTTCTTGACCATCTCAAGATGACTGAAGACGATACTGCTGTCTATATCTTCCACCAAGTGTCCTTCCTGAGTCTGCATGAGGATCAAAACTGGTAGCACCTCGAGATCTGAGCGTGACAGAAAACAGCATTGACTTCTATGTAGTACTGGACTACCGAAAAATCTCGTCGAAGAGACTATCCGGACTCTGGCTTTGCTACTTCCTGGCAGTAATGGGAGACCCAACAAATGGTATCAAAAGAGAAGGAAAGGGCACGAGGAGGAACTTGATCCTGGTGCTGGAACATGTGGCTTTCTTAACGCCTCGAAGCGACGGCTCGAGAACTTCAAGTACTGGGGCTTGCGACTGGCGATCTTGAAACAAGCCTTTGACGATTCGGAACCGAAGAACTTCTGGCACTGGTGGCGAGATGATCGTAAGAAAGTACAGTGGTACACCTTCTGGATTGCGGTACTAGTTTTAGTTCTAACCATCGTTTTCGGGCTCATTCAATCGGTGGCAGGTGTGGTACAGACGGTAGTGACTGTAAAGGCTGCAAATAGCGATTGAGTTGGCCAGTGATGGAACATAAGGCTGTAGTGAGCTTGAGTTGTCGAGAATACACGATTTGCTATCTTCGGTCTGGAATCGTTACCTCGCCGTGAAGTCGCTGTCTCGGGTTATGCTTCCATCACTTGTACCACCATCATCACTCAAATCGTCCCCATCGCTGATATGGCTTGTATTGCCTGCTTCACCTGCGCTGCTCATAGCGTTCTCAAAAATGCCGCTCAGCCCAACCCACTCCCTCCTCTTACTTCTCAACACCTTTTCCATCTTCCCAATCTCATCGACTCTCGCACGATATTTTTCCAATCTCTCATTGTACTCCATCTCTCCCCTCATGGGGACCCCAAATATCTCCTTATATGCCTTCTCTGGTGCAACCTTGAGATATGCCAACCCATCATCCACGACCTCAAGAGTGATATCAGGATAATGACTGAGAGCCAGTTGCAGCATCTCGACTGTGCCATTAAGAGTAGCCATGAATGCTTGTCTCAGAAGCTCTGTTGTATTTGAGCTGTTTTCGAGAATAAGTTGCATGGTTGGAAGATGGTTGCGAGACACAGCCGTGTAGAAATATCGGGACTCGAGAGGAAGAGAGGAGAGGATAGATGCTGGGTAGTAGCTTAGCACGAGATCGAGCATCTTTGGCGTGCTTTCTATTGCGGCGCTCAGGGCAAGAGAGGCTAGATCTTGGGTCTTGCTTGGGTTGTATTCGAGGAGATGGCGTACGATGTGCAGGTGGTTCCCTTCCACTGCACTTGTGAATACGGACTTTTGGCCATCAGACCAGGTCATGCTTGGGTCAGCACCGTGGTCTAGAAGAAATTTCAGTGTTTGCAACTTTCCTGCTCTGGCAGCGGTACTAAGTGGCAAGCTCTCGCTTGCTAGTTCCTCGCCGTCGAGATACACTTCAGCCCCGAATGAGAGGAGCATTTCGGTGGCGCTTGGATCATTCCGGGCTGCGGCGATAGCCAGAGGAGCTCGCTTTCCATCACTTTTATTCGGATCAGCTCCTGCCTTCAGGAGTTGCTCCATGAGGGTGATGTCCCCGTTGTAAGTGGCGCAAAAAAGAGGAGTACCGTAGTTTCCACTCCCGGCATCAACTTTTATCCCCTCTTGGCTTAGGAGAAGCGACACTGCTTGGTCGTGCTCGTATTTCACCGCATTATAAAGCGGAGTGGAACCACTGTAATTGGATCTTGTATCTTGAATATTGACGTCCGCTCCAGCGTCTAGTATTGTGCGCATCATCGGTAGATTCCCATGTTTGGCAGCAGAACATAGCGCTGGAGGCGGCACACTGCTGTCTGAAGATATTGAATGATTGACGTCAGAATTGTTGTTCACCAGAATGGCGACAGTCTCGTAATCGTCGTTTTCCGCAGCGTACTGGAGCGCGCTTGGTCTATCGGGCGGGTTGAGATCGGCGCCGTACTGTAGAAGCAGCTTGAATATATCGAACATGTCTTCCATGTTGATCCTTTGTATCATTCGTTCTAGTGGCGCTTTATTCCTGACAGCTTGGTTTACGGGGAAGTCACATTCCAGCAAAAGGCGCACAGTCTCGAGATCGCCCTGCTCGACAGACAAGCATAACGGGGAGCTTCTGATGTCTGTGACATTGGAGCTTTGCAGATCTGGTTTCAGCCTCAAGAGAAGTCTTACAGCTGCATGGTGGCCACTCCAGACAGCGAGTGATAGTGGGGAAAGGTTGTCTGCCACTTCATCAATAGCATCTAGTCGATCTTTGTCGGGCAAAAGCTGTCTTGCCATGTCCGAAAAACCGAATGCACACGCAATCATCAAGTCATCGGAAACATATCCGAGCCAGCAATGAAATTTCCCTCAGTACGGTAGATGTTAAACCACGACAGAAAATATTCCGATTCGGGGTTGCACAGCTCAAAGGCCATGTCCGCAATGCGGGCTTCGCCGAGGCCTTCCTCGTAGTGGTATGTCCAGTTCAGAGCCGAGTAGTCTAGGAATGCGAATTGCTTGGTATCGAGTGGCCTTGTGAATTTTCGAACATCTCGATTTAGATGGCTTCCATCGGCGTCCAGGAATTGCCGTGACCGAGAGTCTCTCAGGGCTAGTGGACGTTGGGATCGAAAGACGTCAAAATGTAAGTAAATAATGCAACACTCTGCAAGGATCGCATGCGAAACGTCGGGATCTAATGAGCGTCGCCATCTGCCCCAGGCTTGATCCTGACAGTCATAGGATCTTAGAAGATATTCTCTTGCTGTTTGATGGATGAAATAGACCTTCGAGTCTATCACATTGATGAAAAGTCCACAGAGGTTGCGGACAGTGATCTGGAAATATTCATTTGCTTCGAGATCGAGCTCTTCGATATTCCGCATTCCATGTTTGATGTGTAGAGCAACGTTAAGCTCATCTAAGCTGAGATCACGAGTAGCACAAACTAGGATGTGTAGAAGTCGCCGGGCAAGCGTAGCATCAGTTGAGCGGTCGAGAATGGCATCATATGCAGCATCGACTGTTTCCGGTAGAGTCTCCACTATCTTGAGCATTCGCTGGGGAGTGCTAGCGCCTAAACTTTTCCGTACCTCATCCAGAATGAGGTGCAGCCAGAGGTATGTGCGATTGGGTATGCTGAGAAGTCGATCCACCAAAGTTTTCTCCACGTTCCCAGGGAGATTCAATTCCAGCGCAATGCGAGGGACCACATCCTCGGTGACGAGATTGATTTCTTGGCTGATGATTTTGGATTCCTCTTCGCCCTTCAATCGAATTGTTGGAAAGATATTTGTCAAAGTTCGAAATCTTCGATCGATCTCTTCGTACGGTCTACTGGTGACAAGGATTTTGAGACTTGACGCAGGTTCTGAAGTGCCCTCTGCGGAGTACATCTCCTTGAGCCTATCGATGAGCTCAAACCTAGAGGTCTCATCGCACTCATCAAGTGCATCTATAAGACATACTGTATTGAGAATATTGGGGTCCGAAGTCGTATCCCGGAAGATACCCCACAGTGCTTCAAAAGACTCGGTCATGTTTGACCCAATCCTTCGATACTCCGGCAAGGCATACTTGATGAGAAATGGTTGCCGTTGGAACATCTGTCGCAGGATAGCACGGATACAAGCTGCTCCTCCTTGCTGCTCAGAAATACCATACTTGAAAAAGAAGTAGCAGACAATCCGCGGCGTCGATTTCCGAGGATGGAGTAGATTTTCATCAATTAAAGACCTGGCCAACACCGATTTTCCGCAACCCGGATCAGCTGAAATCCAGAGTAGACCCGGAGCATCATTTGCAGAGCTTCGCCAGTCCAAAAATTGTTCATTTTCGAGCACCCCCCATCGGCATGTATCGGGAACGCGTAGAGGGTTGCGATTTTTGTGCTGACGATAATCCGAAAAGCCAAAAGCTTGAAGGCAAGCCTTCTCTTCATCCTGTTCTTCTTTCGACTGTTTGGATCTTCTTTCTAACTCTTGGGCTTGAAGAACAATCGCTTCCGAGGAGCGCTGGGATGACGCCACGTGATGTGGCTTCTGGAAAGGCTGTTGGGTGGTGTCATTCGGCTCCAGCCTATCTGAATATGAATAATAATCCGTCGTTGGCTCTGTGATTGTAGGTTGTGACGAAAAGGTACACGGGCTGCTGTGGGACTCGACGTTGCTCATGGCACTCCTTCGCTTGTCTGCCTGATTGTTGAAGGGCGAGCCCGGGGAGGCTGTGGAAGCAAGTACATCTTGGGACTTCGTTCGTAGGTGGCAAATTTTCTCCTTGAAACGTCGGAAGGGCGACATAGGTACATTCAAGAGTTTTCCTTCTATTCTGGTGGTAAATAAAAAAACCGTCGTTCTTGTCAAGCCTCGCCTTCAGCTGAGATGAGGTTCGACAAGAAGAGATGAAGTGGCTGAGCCATCATCGTGCATGATGAGGCTTGATAAGGGTCTTTGCATCTAGACATGATTGGCTGCACCTCAAGGCTGAAGGGAGATGACAAGATATTAGAGAGCCTTGGGATTCTGTGATATTTGTCTGGATCTTGTTCGGACTTTGCTGCTGTCGAGCAGAGAAGAGGAGACGAGAGTAAAAGCGAAAGAGTAGATGGCTTGGCACTAGCAGCCTCGGCTAAATCTTCATGGCAGTGACAGACATGGCCTCCTTAATCCCTCCCATCCTCACGTTGTCACCTGCATTGTACAGATGATACTCACACCTTCGTCTTTCCGAACATGGTCCACTGTTAAAAGGGAAGCAAGCATCCGGACGCAAGATGGATTCGATATTCTGGCATCATTGTTCAGCTCCTCGTGTACCTCAGATGCGGTCATTCTCTTGTGTGGACACGCGACTGTCTTTGTCGCTAGAAACCGCGTCATATCGCCTCTGAACAAGAAAGCAACTTTTTTTCAGACGTAGAAATCTACACGAAAATAGAAATTGACAAGAAAGACAAGAAGAACAAGCAACTGCGCCCTCCTTGTCCCAAGGCACTCAAGACACGGGAATATTGACTGATCACGTGTCGCCCGTCTAAATGTGCACGGTGTGGCATGAAAGGCGCCCATTGGCCACTTGCAGCTTGGCCGAAAGGGGTCAATTTCCACGCCAATGCCAATGTCTCTGCCACTGAACTTGTTTTTGGGGCAGGTGCAAGTGCAAGTACGGCACTTAGAAGAGATGCAGTCATGCAGCTCCTCTTCCCCTTTCTTTCCTATCAGCTGCGATTCCTTCAACATGTTCTTTCATTGCCACCCTCATTGCTGTGCCCTTGGTCCACTCACTTACTTAGTTTGCTGCTTGTCTCTTGACAAGTTCGGTTGATCACCAGTACCCATAAGTAGTGAGAAGATTCCTGTGTTTATAATATTGCCATTGCAAGATTCCTCGAGGATCGCGTCTTTCGTTTGAATCATCTAAAAATGTTACGAATTGCACTCTTTATGCCACTTCTGGCTTTCACTTCTCATGCGCAGATGACGGGCTACAGTCAATATGTTAATGTTTTGTGAGTGCTCAGTATCCCGTCTTCGATGACAATCTGACGTACGTAGTACGGGAACCGAAGGTGGGGGAAACAACTTTCCAGGTGTCGCTCGGCCATTCGGTATGGTGAAGCTGGGGCCTGATCTCCTAGTCACTGGTGTCGACTCGTACAGTGGATACCTTCCCAATGGAAACTTTTCTGGATTCTCTATGATGCACGAACAGGGTACTGGAGGTGCTCCCAAATATGGTACTGTTGCTCAGCTACCCCTGGTGGGGAATATCAGCAATCCCCTTTCCAGTATCACTGTAGGCAGAGAAGCGCCAGATGAGGGGTCTGTTGGCTACTACAAAGCTCAGACGAGCGATCGAGTCATAGTAGAGCTTGCAGCTACATCCCGTGCGGGCATGTATCAGTACACGTTTCCATCTTCTGGCCCCGGTAACAACATCTTGATCGATGTCAGTCATGTGGTCCCTTCATTCAGAGGTCAAGGACTTGGTCAAGGATATGCAGGTGGCCACTTTGCCATCAAGTCAGATGGACATTATGAAGCATCTGGCATTTACAACAATGGATGGAATCGATCTCCGAATTGGACGATTTACTCCTGTGGGTGTCTGTACTTCTAAATTGGAACTATTGCTGATTACCTAGGTGGCTACTTCAATGTCACGCCCTCTTCCGCAAATGTCTTCTCTGGGACTGCCGCGGGAGGGAGTGTGGTTCAACCTTCCGGATCAGCCAACTCAACTTCATCAACTGACTATGTTGGTGGGCTATTCACATTCGATGCATCGACTGTCTCATCGCGCGTAGGAATCTCCTGGATCTCGACCCAGAAAGCATGCCAAAACTTAAACGACCAAATTCCAGAAGGTGCAGCATTCTCAAAGGTGGTTCAGGATACCAAGATCGCTTGGGATACTGAAATACTCTCCAAGATCACGACGACTACCACCAACACCACCAACCTGAACCTCTTATACACTTCTCTTTACTTCATGAATCTTCTGCCAACCAATCAGACCGGCGAGAATCCTGGTTGGACTTCATCTGAGCCATATTATCAGGATGTCTTCACATTTTGGGACACCTTCCGCTGCTCCACAGCACTCATGCAGGTGATCTCGCCTGTCGCGTATGAAGAGTATATTCGTGCCATGATCGATACCTACAGATTCGATGGGTATATGCCAGACGGTCGCTCTTCTAATTACAATGGCAGAACTCAGGGTGGATCAAATGCCGACAATGTTTTAGCCGACGCTTATGTCAAAGGAGTTCGCGGACAAGTCAACTGGAACGACGGATATGCTGCAATGGTCAAGGATGCCGAAGTTACTCCTCCAAACACCAACCCTCCCGACAGCATGGCTCCAGACTCGTCAACTAAAGAAGGTAGAGGCGCCCTTCCAGACTGGTTGAAGTACGGCTTCATCACACCAACTTTCAGCAGAGCAGCATCTCGTGCCGTCGAATACGCCTATAATGACTTCGCACTCTACCAAGTAGCGAAAGGTCTTGGCAAGTCGGAAGATGCAGCCAAGTACCTCAACCGGTCTCGGAACTGGAGAAATCACTGGAACCCAGATGCCACATCTATCGGCTTCTCAGGCTTCGTCGTTCCCAGAGACTTGAATGGATTTATTTCCGTTGATGCGCTCAATGCTGGAGGTTACTGGGGCGATTCGTATTACCAGGCCAGCGCATGGGGCTATTCCTGGGCTGATGTTTATGACTTCGGCAAGATCGTCAACTTGATGGGTGGTCCAGATACAGTACTACGTCGTCTCGAAACCATGTTCACAGTCGGTGCGAATCCCAGTAATCCTAATGGCATCATCCACGATGCAACCAACGAGCCGTAGATATTCCCTCCCCGATGAGCCCAAATGTCTCAGCTAATCGTACCAGAACATTCAACGTACCTTACCTCTTCAACTACGTCAATCGCCAAGACCGCTCCGTGTTCCAAGCTCGCGGCGTCGCCAAACGCAACTACAATACTGGCGTTCGTGGGCTTCCAGGAAACAGTGACGCCGGTGCCATGCAAACCTGGCTTCTCTGGAACATGATCGGACTCTACCCCATCACTGGGCAGACCACCTTTCTCATCCACTCACCCTGGTACGAATCCATGACCATCGATCTCGGAACTGGCAAGATCTTGAGAGTAACTAGTACCGGCGGAGACGGTAATGGTGATTCAAGTTTCTACGTGCAGAGTTTGAAGGTCAATGGAGTGACGTGGACGAAGAATTGGCTCACGTGGAATGATGTCTTCGCAAATGGAGGGACGATGGAGTATGTTCTTGGTCCCGAGCCTGTGCAATGGGCAACTGGCCCAGTGCCGCCGAGCCCTGGAACGGAACCCCAAACTTGCGTAAGTACCCCTCTACTGTTCAGATCAAAGTCAATTGCTGATGTATCTCACCAGAACGGCGATAATTGCCTCCGCAATCTCCGTGATACACGATACAAAGCCGACGCCTCCTCATTCTGCGCCACCTACCTGGCACGCACTATCACAGAAACGACAGCCATCCCAACTTTCGTGGCAAATTGTGGACAGCAGCCCAGTAGAGTCAGTTCTGCTTGTAGCTGCTTGATGACTGAAACTCCCGCTTTGACGACGCCAGCCTCAAGCCTTCGAAGAATGATAAGTGAGTAAATGTGGGGATAGAATAAGTGGGCTAGAAGTAAATAAGCAGTGAAGAGAGTTCAAGAGGGATCCCGGTGGCCGAACGCGGCATCCTCGTTCAGTTTTTGGTTCGCTTCGCCCCGGTGCTCGGTTGCTGCCCGACTGTAAATAATATTAGCGGTGCTAAGCGAAGGGTTAAACCTAAATAAAAGCACCCGTGAACACAGCGATCAATAGCCTGATCACTTTTTTCAGCGTACATACTAGTATTAGCAGAGCAAATAGAGCAAGTGATGTTCCACGTTGAAACATTGTCTGTCACATTAATCACCTTCAAGAGGGCGTCCTAGTTGGATGAGCTTCAAACAATCAGATTCTTGATGCTTGGGTATGCGGTCGACTAACCACAAATACACAAATGAGTGACGTCTGTCCCTACGTAGCGAGATGTACGCTGTGTTGAGAAGCCAAATTGCGGCGGCCGCCGAGTTCTGTACCATCCTACAGAAAGTTGCCAGAGAGTCTGAGACAGTGACGACTTTATAATTGTAATAAGCTTTTTTTGAGATATCGAGGGGATCCAAGAATGGGGTTATTAAAGCAGGAGAAAAAGATTGCAGACCATCCATCGATCCCTCTAGAGCTTTGCCAGCTCAGCTCTGAGAATTAATGTGCATGCTGTTGTCGCACTATCGGACAGCCACAGCGCCTCATTTATGTTGATCTTACCGCATCAGGCACACTTCAACCAATCACAATGCTACAACAAGAGGTGTAACTCAGAAGTCAACCTTGTGCCGCATCGGCTACACTGTGCTACCATACGATTGGTATATCGCATCTTTCAGCTGAACGGCAATATTCAAACCATGCATGCGGGAAGCCGTGGGAGGTTGCGGCTCTCCAACCCCGCCAGCCTGATGTACTCACTTCCATATGTTACTTGACTCTCGCTCATTTCATTTCTCCACGCAGTCAGCCTCTCGATTTTGCAAAACAAAAATGGTATATTTCCATATGCCCACTCTGTTTCTCATCATCTGGCTATTCGGTCGACTTGCCATTGCTCATCAATGTTGAGTTCTACCTTTAAGCGAGGAAAATTGTAGGCTTACAAGTGCAGATCCAAGAGACACCGCCTCGGACGAAAGCACAAATGCTGTTTATGAAACCATCACTTATTACAACACTGGACACGCCCCTACCGAGACATATTCAACATCTGGACCCGTGATAACCTCCTTCTCAAACATCAAAGGGCCATACATCGCAGCATATTCTTCAACATGGTCACAGGCTATCATACCTGTTACTGTAGGCACAGTAATGTTCATTGTCAATGAAGCTACAAACAAGACAACTTCAACTACCATCTATCATACCGACTTCGTGCAGAACGGTTCGACCACGCTTCTGAGTCGGACTGACACCAATTCGGATGGCACAGTTACGTACGTTGCGACCTATGGCTTGAACCTTTCGACGACTATGTACGTTTACTCTCTCACTTCACCGATCTCACTAATAGAGTAGCACATATCCTACAAACTATCTTGCAGTGGCCGAGTCAATGACATGGGCTGCTGTCCTTCCAACCATCATTGCCAACACCACCTGCTGTTTGAATGAAGAGACATTATCAGCAATACCGAAACACACTCCATTTGTGCGGGTGGGCGTTCTAAACACGGATGATCCCCGTGGATGGATTTACTCGTTAGCCGGCTTCAATGTCGAAGGGGGTTATACACAGTACGAGCCACCGGAAGTGTCCTCGTTGTGGTCTGAACAAACGCTAACCATTGAATATGACGGATGCCCATATGAGTATTGCTCCTCCTACTCCACTACTGCAATCGCAGCCGCCAGTGCTGTAAAGACGCAACCCGGTGGTGTTTTTGCGACGAGTACTACGACTATCTCGATCCCGGCAGAAGACGAATCGACGACGGCAGAGCCGGTAGTGTCAGCATCGCGAACGTTGGCGCCTACAAAGTCAGCTCCTTCGCCTGTAACTCGATCTTTCACATCGTCACCAGAACCAATCATTACGACGGCACAGAGTGGTGGAGGGGAAAAGTACCCTCCAGCGCCTACGCTGCCAACGAGCCCGCCAACGATCCAGTCAGCATCATCTCCATCAGACCCCAACGCACCATCAGCACCAGCTAGCTCCAACACGAACCCCCTCCCAACTCAGAGTCCCAACACCACTGCTGAGATCCCCAGCCTCAGCACTCCATCATCAACGTCTAACCCTGTTATTCCCACATCCAATACAATCGCTCCTCCCAGTCCATCGAGTACCCCTAGCACGGTAACAGGCCCAAACATTGGGGACATCATCAATAGTATGTTTGGGGGAAGTGTGAGTGTCTCTTCGACGTCCAGCGCTGTTGGGCCCGCGGCAAGTGGCAACTCATCTTCGGCGCCACCATTCATACAAGCTTCGGGAGGAGAGAGAATGGGAGCGTCCTGGGCATTCTCTGGGCTATTTTATTTTGCTGTGCTGGTGTATAGCTTTGTTTGATGAGGATCTCTCCTTGGTAAGAGATGAGATAGATGAGGTGTAGGAGAAAACTGCACTCAGGTACGTCACGAGATAAATGCGGTACGTGAAATATAAAAATCATGCAATACTTACGAACCTTTTCCTATTAATCAAAGAATGGTGCTATGTCGATGAAGTTTTTTTTTGTCAACAAGCACCCGGCCGGCATCTTGTTTTGCTCCCACGATTAAGCGGAATCGTCATCTTACGTCTTTTTTGACAGGTCAACTCAACATATGTGCACACAATTTTAGGACTTCACCGTACGCGAGCAGAAAGAACGACGTCAAAAACAGCATCTTCCCGCACGGAATTCTTCACAAACATCTTGGCAAAATATTTTCATCCTTTTGCCCGAGATCCATGCATTTTCGGCTGGCTAGGCTGCTGCAGTCGTAGGTATGTGGCAAGGGAGCGGCGATTATTGCGTGCGCAGGCTCCAGCGCAGTGAGCACAAGAGCCGGGTAATCCTAGGAAATATCAGCTATGTTCTGGTTCGCTGCCATGACATTGAGCGTCACTTGATGGGTCTGTATTGTTTGGCATGAGATACGCGAACATGCGAAACGCGTTCGGGCGCCACTTGAGAAAGTCGAACGAGACTGACATCGAGACTGCTCCTGTATCCTACTGAGGAATGACGATGGCTTAGCTGTCATGTTACGTGAGCTGAATACTTACAATTTCAGGAAGTAGAACGCATTGCGAAGCAATCACTGATGGTTTAGTTTGAAGCTGGTAGACCAAACATACCTGGGGGACCTCTTGTCATAATTAAACAAATACGTGGTTTCTTCAATCCTGGAACCGCAAGCCAAGCTGACATGGACCATGTCACACATAATGTTGCTAACTTCACGTGCGTTTCGAGCCATTAGCATAGAAGTTACAAACAAAGAGACACATTTATTTCATTCTTTTTCCCTCTTCAAAAGGTAGATCGGGATGTAGTCGAACGCTGGTAGTCAGTCTCATGGAAACGATGTAGGTCAACGTACTTCCTCTAAAGTACCATATATGTAGTTTTGGAGTTGTGTGGAAAAGGAAAAAGTGGATGTAATGGCTGGATCGTGATCGTTAGGTAGATAGGAAGTAAGGAAACGCTAGTAGTCAGTCTCATAGAAACGATGCAGGTCAACTTACTTTAACAAATTCACCTTACCCGAGATCACTTCCGCGTCGGTGAGTCGCGAATCCCAGTCTCAGCTCTTGCAACGACTCACCCGTCTAGCGGAACTGAATTCTCCCACCAGGAGAGAACTCTTACTGACGTTCAGGCTCACTCTCAGGAGCATGAGTAGAAGCTCCAGGTGGTGCACCAGGTGAGTCCCCACCTCTCATGCTAAACTCAGATATCGAGCCAGCCGCTGGTGGCTGAGGCTGTTGAGCATACTGAATTGGCGGCCGTCTTGGAGCGAACATCGAAGTAGGCTGGAAACCCTCATAGCTATGAATGGGATGTCGCTCGTGGGGGTTCCCAGAAAACTCTGCAACTGAACCTACAGGATGGAAGCGTGGGGGAACCTCACGACCCGCCGCACGTTCTCGAGCCCGGTCGTGAGCCTGCTGGCCCGAATGAGGACGGACAACCTGGCTGGTCTGGTCTGTAGATTGATCAGAAGCCGGGATTCCTTGAGAAAGCGGCAGTCTCACCATCAGCGATTGACGCGCGAGGTGTAGAGATGGCGTCTCACCGTCGGAATCTACAGCTGTGTCGGAGCTTGAGTCGATATCTGAGTCTATCTCATTAGCTCCGCCTACAGGTCTCATACCTGCACTTCCCATACTCATAGTTGAGATCCCAGCAGTTCCAGTAACAGATATTTGACTAGCTGTTCTCACTGCATTCTGGAGTCCAACTCTCGTCCTCGTGCTCATCGGTCTGTCCGGGTCTTGAGCCGTGACATGGCCAATCCATCTCGGTGGCATGTGACTTCCCTCTACCGGACGCACTCCATCACAGTATCGCAGCATTCTGCCATCGATACAGAGATCGATGCATGTTGGGCACCGGTAGTGAGGGCATTGGCAGGCTGCACCGCGGATGTTGTAGTGATGGGTGGAATTGGCGCAGCGTTCTCGGACTCGTGTGTTCGAGAACCAGGCGGCGTTGGAGTCGAGGATGGGATTCTGTGGGAAGTTGCACTGGCAGCACTGCCAGGCTACTATGTCTAGCATGGTTGCGGGTTGTATTTGTGTACTGTTGGTTCTGCAAACTTGGATAATTTGTGGAGGATCTGGTGGAGTTTTGGTTGGTTGGGCATTTCCTGGATACAAGTGAGATTTTATATCAAGGCGACGGAAGTATTTTGGAGCTTTGACAACGTTGTTGTTAGTGGAAAATGGTATAATGCATTGTTCTGAGTAGAATAATGGCGCTTAGTCACTTGAGATCAAAGAATAATTGTATTTCCTGGTTCACCAGAAGCCTTCAACGCATGGTCTGCTATGCCGAGGAAGCAAACAAAGAGACGTGGATCAAAGCTGAATGGCGGACATTATTCTATTCTAATATCTAACAGTCTATGCATTGTCTCCGAACCATCTATACGTCTCTATTTTACCCAAGTCTACCCAGAAATACAGACGAGAAAATGTAGTGCGATAACCTCTTACGAACTGGAGGCGAAATGATAACAAAAGGCAACGTGGCAGCAATACCCAATCCAGTTCAACAAAGGGAATGTTTCTGACAAGCATAACACAATGAAAAGTACCGAGGTGGGCGGCCAGTACAATCAGGCCTTCTTCGCCTTCTCGGCACTCACTTTCTTCGGCACCCTCGCCAACCAATAAATGAACAGCGCCGCCCCAACATTGAAGATAATATACGCCCAAACGATCCCAAAGTTCCTCCACGCATCCGAAAAGTCCACAGAGATAGACTCCAAATACGAGTTCGTGCTCGTAGCAGGGCAATACCTACAATCTACTGTCGCGTTTGCATCAAGCAAACTGCCGCTCGTCGCTTCGACGAACGCGCCGAGATATTGCCCGCACGTTGCACCCGCTGGAGGCTGCATGAGAAGATACTCGTTCGCAGCGCAGTTGATTTCGGCATTCGCGACGGATGTGGAAAGCATGCCGGAGACGAAATATGTGAATGGGGAAACCCGATACATGAATATCCAGAATCCAGGCAAGGACTCCTTCGTGGCCAGAACGCCGCAGAAGATCAGGCAGAGGGAGAACATAAGGTTAGCGATGCTGCCGCCTTCTTCTGCTTGTTGAATTCCTGCGATGATCATGGTCGAGAATGTCGATGTAAAGGTCAGGTAAGCCAGTAGGAACAGAAACATAAGGGCGCCCCTCTCAGTCGTGGTGTCTGTCTCTTGGGCGAATTTATCGAGACCAATGGGGTAGTACCATGCTACGAACATGATTACGGAAAGGATAACATTCCAGGGAATTTCAACGAGCATATTTGATAGGATAAACGCTTTCCATGAGTAAGCCTTCGATGGTCGCTCTCGTGCTTCGTACAGGGATCGCTGGACGACAAAATTGGGCATTATCTGCTGGGCAAGTTGGCCAAAGAGAGTGAACAGCATGAAGAGGGCGAAAGTTTGATTCTGGATGCCTTGGATGGTGTGTCTGGTGTCGAAGAAGGAGAAGCCGATGAAAAGTGCCTAGTAACGTCAGAATCAATGATTCACTCTGGAAGTTGAGAAGGCCTGGCTTACCGAGAAAATGCAGAGCGCGGCTTTAGAGTAGATGTAGGATGGGGTACGCCAGTACTGCTCGAACACTCTTTTATTGACTTCCCAGAATTGAACGCTGAAAGGAGCAGCAAATTCTCGAAAACTTGCAGCATCCGAGGTGGATGCTTGACTTCTACCTGGTAGCTCTGCTTTCATGGTCGCTAGTTCTTGTTTGACGTGAGCGTATTCAGGGCTCGATCGCCAAGTTTCCGGCCAGTCGATTTCAGTGCTGGTGAAACAAATTAGCTCTACTCAATCACGTTTAGAGTGCAGAGGACCGGGATTCCAGCCACATTTGATCCTGAGTGGTACCAAGTCAGAAAGGGAGAAATAATCTTACCTGGAACCAGGAGCCGCACCAATAATCTCCAACATCCACTCAGCTGGATTCGCTGCAGGAGGAATCTGTGGTGCCCCATTCCGTTCGAAATACTCCTGCAAGATATTCGAGTTCTTCCCAATATCGCCAAAATATACTGTCCTACCCCCCTTTGCGAGGAACAGGAGACGGTCAAAACGTTGAAACAGCATTGCCGAAGGCTGATGAATAGTGCAAAGAATTGCTTGACCGCTGTTCTTGAGCTTCTCCATCAAGTCACAGATGATCCACGAAGTTTGACTGTCGAGGCCAGACGTTGGCTCGTCAAGGAACAGCAAGAGTTGAGGCTTGGCCGCGAGCTCGACGCCGATAGTGAGGCGCTTCCTTTGCTCTACGTTCAGTCCTTCGCCGGGAACTCCGACGACCGCGTCAGCGTACAATTCCATGTCTAAGAGCTCGATTACTTCGTCAACGTAGCGGAGCTTCTCCTCTTTTGGTACATCACGTGGCTGTCGTAGTAGTGCACTGAAGTTGAGAGCTTCTCTGACGGTAGATGTCGAAAGATGGAGATCCTGTTGCTGCACATAACCTGTTTTGCGCTGGAACGAATCATCACGCTGCTGGCCATCGACGAAAATGCCCCCAGAGATCACTCCCATCGTTACCCGACTGGCAAGAACATCGAGAAGTGTCGTCTTTCCTGCTCCTGATACTCCCTAGAGGCATTGTCAGTAGTGCTCTGCGTTGTCTAGTATTTGGATACGTACCATGAGAGCAGTGAGAGTTCCCGGTTTCACCCACCCATCGACGTGATCTAGAATGCGACGCTCCTCGCTTTTGATTTTGATGTCGTAACACACATCCTCCCAGTGGAAGATAGCGGTTTGTCTAGCAACTTTGGCCCCTTCTTTGACTTCCTCGTCGCTTTGTTTCTTGAAGGACGTCAGTGCAGATTCCTCGTCGGTTGACTTTGCAGTTGTGTTCTTTGGTATTTCGCCACGACGGAAAAGCAGAACCTCTCCCTTGGATTTCTTCTCGGTGATGTATTCAGTCGCCAGAAGATAAGTTGCTCCGAGACCAATCATGTATGCGAAAAGAATGCCGATGTTACTAAATATGAGGGTCAGCACACTGCCTACGCTTGACCGAGTGACAATCGATACATACCGCCATTTATGCGAGCTTGAATAATGATACGCTGATTCAATAAAGTTGTCGCCCACCACGAACGGAAGGCCAGGTCGGGATCCGACAGCCGAGCAGACTCGTTGCTCACCAGTGCTCTGATCATAAGCCCCGCCAAAGGGCACGAACTGCGAACACGGGAAGTTTCGGTTGCTGAACTCGTTTACCATCATGCTCTCGAATGCATAGGAAAGAGGATCCAAATAGAAGATCCATTCCGACCATCCCAGGATGTAAGGCTTTGGGAGCGCAAATCCAGAGTAAATCATCAAAGAAACGATGATGAGTGAGCCAGGAGCGATTGCTTGTGCTAGTGTACGAGAGCTTGCAGCAATTGTTCGGAAAAGCATAGACATTACCATGGTGATGAGGAATGTAGTCAGCACGAAGAAGAAGAATGGACCCGCTTCGCGTCGTAGATTTGTCATGAAGTACAACGGAACGTTGAATGTAAATGCGTTCAAGATTTTGTATGGCATATCGGTCAGCATCGAGGCGAAAGCTTCAGCTGAGGGGTGATAAAGGGCGTAGCGAGCATGTTTCTCAACGATACCTCGCTGGGCATACAGGGTGAGCATCTAGATATTGATTAGTAAAGCTCCATCACTAACTTTCAACTTCACTCACCTCCAAAGAGCTAGCGATGGCATTGATCAAGGTGGCGAAGAAAAGCAGAGATCCACGAGAAAAGAAGCTCGAGCTGTCGTCAGACATGTTGTAGAACACACTGCCTACCACAACAGACATGATGAAATTGCTGATGAGTTGCGTCAGAGTGAGACTGGGATCTCCCTTTAACCTACGAAAGCCACGCCACAAACAAAGCTTGACTTGCTGGGCGTAGTCCAGAGTATATGGAGACTTGTTTCGTCTGAGCTCTGTCAGCGCAGCACGCACCGGGAACATGTTCTGAAAGGGAATCGCTTACTGTCTCTTCGACTGCTCAGCCTTTCTTGAGAGCTGGAACTTCTCCAGGTGTTCGCCTCCCACAGGATACTCCCGGTTGTACTCATCAATTTCTCGGAGAAGCTGAGCTCTCTCTGGGCTTGCCTTCCAGACAGCCGAGAACTCCAATGCAGTCTTCGGTACTTTATTTTCCCAACCAGGTCGAACAACGGTCTCAGCAGGGCTTGTCATAGATGTCAGGAAGTCACCATCGGTCTGTCTATCAGGGCACTGGAAGCCGAGATTTTCGAAATACTTCTTTCCATCCTTCGTTGACCCGAAAAAGATCTGATGACCATCGTAGAGAACAGTGACTTTGTCAAAGATGTCGTATGCGGCTTGTGGCGCTTGATAGATGGCGACGCAAGCAGTTGCTCCCATGAGGTCAGTTGATTGCCGCAGAGTCTTGCAGAACTCGATTGCATTGGCTGAGTCAAGTCCACGCGTACTGTTGTCCCAACACCTGAGACAGGGAGGTTAGCACCGCATGATATTTATTTCAACAAATGCTCAGGACTGACAAAGACCATTGCGATAAGAAGTGGTAACCTTATTAGGCAAATAAGAGCCTGTAGAGGACTTACTGAAGAGGCGCTCCACTCAGAGCTGCTTCAGCGATACTAACTCGCTTTCGTTGACCACCACTCACTCCACGAGTGAAGTCATCGCCGACCCGAGTGTTTATCGTGTCCCGGATCCCGAACATCGCCATCATTACATCCCTCATGTGGGCAGCATAAGTCCATCTATCAACACCACCCGGAATGACTCGTGGTGCTCGAGCTAAGGCTGCGAATGTGAGAGTGTCACCGACACTAAGCATGGGGAAATGAACATCGACCTCGGCAGTGTAGATGGCTTCACCTCGAAATTGAGACTTCATATCTTTGGCGCTGATACCTGCACCCTATCATTAGCCATTTCGACATTGGGGGCCACTTCAGCCAATTGTTGGATTAGACTCACCTTGATAGTTCAGTTTCGAGCCGTCGGCAACATAAATACCATGGGTTTCTCCCGCGATGGTCTTGAGCAGTGTCGAACAACCCGAACCAGGAGGTCCAAGAACTACCAGCATCTCTCCACTCTTTACCAGTCCATCAAAGTTGCGCAAGATTTCTATTTTACGAGGGTTTTCTGTTCGGGTCAATTTCCGAACCAGTCCAGAGACCTCCAGCCAAACATTGCCGACACTTTTCTGATAGTCCGTTAGATTGCCGAAGCCATGGACATTTAGGTTGCGAAATGATATGCCGGCTGTTCGATTTGGATGCGTCTCAGGGTCTCTAGACTTCAAGTGAAGTAACGCCTCGGCCCAAGCTCGTGGTTGGAAGTTTTCGGAGTTCGCGTCTAATTTCGACCCAGGAGGTGCGTTGAAGGGATTGTCATGCGATTGATCTTGAACTCTCGACTGAACAGTGAGCTTCCTCGCGAGAGCTGTTATTTCAGCATCTCGTTCTGCTTCGTCCGCTTCATCATTTAAGAAAGAGCCAGTCGTGTCAAGCACTGCACGTTCTGTAAGAATCTGATCAGATGATGATCTGCATGTATGAACCTATTATACTGACCTGTAAATGTTTCTTCAGAATCATTCCTTTGTTCGGCCATGATATTGTGGACGAGGCACCCAAATCTATGAACTTTGAAAGCTGTTAGGACGCCGCCAATCAAAGACCGTGGACAAGTGGCTTCAGCCGGGAAAGACAGTTGGAGTACACGAGGTGAAAATCAAAATCTGGAGTTCAGATGAAACAACTGCACAATATGGGATGGCTGGCCGTTCGGTTGACTTGTTATACCTTCTCGGACACTACTCTTACAAATTCAACATTGTGTACTGTTGATCGAGCAGATAGGTTTCGGTGACGGGACAACGTTGAAGCACTTACTTTCTGTTTGGACTTTTCTAGATATCGGTCATTGTACCGACCGAAGGTATGAAGTCCCAAGGGGTCTTAAGACCCGGGTCTGTCCGCCTGCAATCTCCAATCTTTCAATCACGACAAGGCTCGTCCGCATCTGACCCACACCGACTCGCCAAGATCCACTGAAATACACACATGCGGAGGAGAATTGTGCCGCGAGCGACTTTTGGGGATCGTTAATTGAGTACCGGCCGGCCGGTCGTATCGCCGAATACGTTTTCTCAAATAATATCAGAAGTCTGTTCGTCCGCGATTGCGGTCGAACGATAATATATAGTTTGTCAATAGATGCTGTTTTGCAACGGCACATTCATTGGTCCTTTCGAAGCATATTTATCTTCCCTATCCAATGCCTCAGTACAGGCACGGTCCCCTATCATGTTCATATATGTACCAATGTTCAGTCAGCCAATTAAGGATACATTATCTGGTCATGAGAGCCGGCCGAAATGCCAACGCTTGTCGAACAGTTGCGGACCATGATTACTCAGCCTCGCAATTAGACTACCCAACGTAGAGCGCCCTTACTTCGAATGAAAAGGCAGCTCGGGTGAGTTATCTCGGTTGTCTCAAAGCCCAGAGCTCAAAGATGTTGTACGCTGAGATGTAAGCGTTTTGAAAGATGGCATAAGGATAAAAGCTTGGAATCTAGATTTGCACGTTGGCGCGTAGTGTAGGGCTGAACTGGCCATCATGGCGTCGCCGGAACTTTGTCAACTTCCGATTCCTGCGAAATCGCGAAGCCAGGATTTCAGCTGGAATGAGGTTTCCCAGTGATAGAGATGCTTCGCAAGCTGAGTCAACAGCAAATGGCCCCATTGCGACCAATGACTCCATCTCGGTTGAGATGTGGCCAAGAGCCCACATCGGAATCGGCCTAACACTATAGCCGCCCTTCAGATCATCATGATCCAGCCCACAAATTCACCAAAACCAAAACCAAAGAAGGAAAAACATGCGGGTCAAGCTTTCTCAGAGACTCAACTCTCACCACACCATATATGCCAAGACATTCTCACAGGTATCGATCGATCATTACCGTTCCCTACGCCGTCGAACTTTCTACAAACTCTCTCCTGACTGCTATATTTCATCATCTCCCTTTGCGTATGGGCTCTTCTTCCTGAGACTCCCACCATAATGCCAGAACAAAAGGGGTGCTGGGGTCAATATCACCGCGATACAGCCCAAAAGTGTCAACGTCCAATGAACGCCAATTCCTTCGTACATAGGACGTGCCGCTATGACCATGCCACCTGCAATCATGTAGCGCACCATGGTAATGCTCGCAAGTGCTATCGCTGAATGGTCTCCATAGCTATCAATGATGTACTCATAGGTACTGACGTAAATGGCTATTAGCACCATGCCAAGTAGGAAGCAAGCTCCGAGGCCACACCAGATCGATATGCTGGGGTAATTGGCCCAGCCGAGCCAAAAGAGTGAAACGGGTAGCAGCGGTGCTGTCAAGATCGCGGGCCACAGTCTGAATTCGGGTTTCACGGAGGATCGGCGGACGTAATCTGTGCTTATACGCGACCAAAGGTATAAAGCAGGAGCGCATAGTGTAAAAGTCGTCGCGCCAGCTGCGATAGCGGCAAAGCAAAGACCTGTCATACCCGTGGACAAATGATAGGTGTGTTTAAAGATGTAGTCGAAACCGGAAAGAGAGGAGAACAGAAGAATGTAGAGAAGAGTAAGGTATCCTCCCAATACGGCAACTACTAGTTCAGTGCCCAAGAATGTGGCAGGAAGTACGACAGATCTTTTCAATCTTTTGAGGTAAGAGGCCGACACTTGGTGCTCCGAAACGTATCGTGAGTTTCTGGTCACACAACGCAATTGCTTTGCTTTCCAATCGAGGAGAACTGGAAGGTAGGTCTCGGGTAAGAACAAGAGCGCAATGAGGAATGAGCCGCTTGAAATCATCAAAGTCACCCACTCGGTCCAACGCCAACCAAGTTGATCATTCGACACTATCCAGCCACCAGCGACGGGCGCCAAAACAGGAGCTACAAGCAGAACAGCATGTCAGTGAAGTTGAGGAGGAGGTAATGATATGTGCTTACATGCAACGTTCGCCCAGGCAATGATCGGGAACACGAAAGCTCTTTTAACGGGATGAAACTGATCTCTCACACTCGAGCCATTGATAGCTAAAGTTGCGCTAGCAAATAGACCAACAAGGAAGCGGCAAACAACTTGCCCACCAAATGTAGGTGTCAAAGCTGATCCAAGGACAAACATCAAATAGAAAAAGGTCGACACGAGATAGGTTGGATTCCTTCCAACGGTTTCCGACAATGGCCCTACGAAGAGCGAGCCAGCGCTGATACCAAAAAGATACATGGCTGTGGCTAAATTCTCCGCAACCTTTCCAACATGGAACTCACTGCTGGCTGCTGAATTCGCTATGGAGCTGGCGGCGCCAGCCCACCCTTGGACAAAGATCAGTAGGGATAAGATAGCAATGTTCTTACACCTTGAGAGTAGAGGCCAATTGCGGGGATCAAGAGGGTCGTCGTCTCCGGACGAAACTACCAAAATGCGGCCATCTTGCGAGTGAGTTGGCATGTTGCTTTTGCCTTGCAGCTCCAAATCGATAGCAACTCTACTGTCGCGTTCCAGTTGCGGCGCTGGACTGCCACCTAGCGATGATAATTCCCCAGGCTCGGTGGTCGAAAGAGCTTTCTCGGCATGACTGCTGTCATCGCTCATCTGGTGGTGGGGCTTTCTCCTATTCTCCTTCTTGACCTGGTCCCCAATTCTTCGGTATTGTACGTACGACCACATGCTGCGAGCCAATGCATAGGAATGATACCTGTAAAAAGCACGCTAAATCCGTGAGATGAAGCTAGAAATACGTCCGGCTTTGGACGAAAGAAATATGAGACAGAAACTGGCACAACAGCGGCAACAGTTAGCTTTTGATAGATAGGGCACGGAAGAAACGCTCTTTTGAATGACGAATGGGCTTGCCGGAGCATGTCCAATTGGTGTCGCGTGAGTGTATACTGCATTCGGGCAGGTTGCTCCTCGGGGTTGATATACGCTGACGTCATGGTCGTCACTGGCTCACGTTAAAAAAATCAAGCACCTGAGCCTGTCTGATGCTCGCCAGGCACGCCAGCGCCTTATGTCATTATAATATGATATAATAGAGCTCTTCTTTTGGTGTAGGATCTGATAATAACCATGTCACTGCCGATATAGTACCGGACTACCGGTAGTGGAACATGTGCCTTCCATCTAGGGTGGCCACAGCAACCTTAAATCCCATTCCAGCTAACTATCCTTGGTAAACGCAATGGAATATACTTAGACAAAATTGACGCCCCATCAAATGAGGCGGTTTGGAGGTTCCTATCTCTGAGCTTGCCTTGCGTGGAGCCTCGAAGAGTCCGGATCCGACCTTGAAAGTTTGTGCATAGGATATGGCCAGGGGATTTTTAGCCCTTGCATCCCGTATATACACTCTGAGAAAGACCTCTGCTGGTAAGTGTAGTGCATTATGCTTGCGCCGATGTTTAAGTTGATGGCGGGTTTGTGAACTTGCATTCCCAATGCAAACGCTATCCGAGAATCATGAGTGTTGCAAGATATGTCGAGCAGAATTCGGAAGGAAGTAGATGGGATGCTCTATTCACACAGCTATCGAGAAAAGGTTCTTCTCCGGTCTCCGCCATGGGTCTCTGCATCAACTACCATTGAAGCGGTTGACGAATCGGTTCCTTCCCTCCCTTGAGATTGAGGAGGTCAAGCCCAAGAAAAGCCTGTACCATAAAAATAGCAATAAAATTCACTGTCGATCTCCCGCCATTGAAGTGTTCGCGATGCGGTCGGCGTTTCCAGGAACGACCGCGCATCACAAGCCGTACCAATTCAGCCGTTCCTTCCAGCGTGGGTGAATGGCCCTACCGCAGCTTCATTGTGCCCACCGTGTGAGAGAATATCAGGATGATGTCAAGCACCAGTACTAGCACGATTAAGCAGCGCTTGGACATGGTCTCAGAAAGTTTAAGCTTCGCAAGGAAGCGATTACTGATCAAACCTGTTCACCGGGGCACCGCCATTCTTCGGCAACGGAGCAATACTTGACCGCTCACTATACTGGCAGGCCAGGCGCAGCGATTTCACGTCATTTAGTGTGTTTAAGGCATACTCCAGCGCCACTGTCAACGCAGAAATTGGTGGAACTTGAAACACTCCGCGCGAACTGCCGATTTATGCTCTCTACTCCCCGTGGCATGCCTTACCTACTTGCTGCAAGGATCTCAATTCAGGTACTGAAAGATGAATCAATGAGTGATTTCGTACTCAAAGGACACGAAATAATTTGCAATTGCATCGCAAGACATGTTCCTACCTTTCACAATTTCACAAGGTAGCAGTTTTCGAAAGCGAATGTCACCGTACACCAAGCCGAAGGTCAAATATCCCTGGACCTGTTCCTTCGACATTTTTGATAGTCTCTTATTCTTGCTTCTCTTCAATTTGTTGCAAAAGTCTTCCCCATGTCGTAATCTTCTTCAAGCTGTCGAGCTGTTTGTCGTGGTAACGCCAAAGCCAACGAGATTTTCCGAAATTTGCATTTAGGCAAAATGTCTCCGCCAGAGATCATGTCCTGCCTCGAGTGCCGCAATCGGAAGCTGAAATGCGACAGGAGGCAGCCAAACTGTGGGAAGTGCCAACGTGCTCATCGCGAATGTTGGTACCCAGAACGGAAAATAGCTAAAGGAACTCGGCGACGAGACACAAAGATACTTGAAGCAAGATTAGGCAAGCATTACATCTCGGGAACTTCAAACTCGGGCTGACTCGATTATCATAGGCGCTGTGGAAAAGAAACTTGCAGAATGTAGAGTACAGACGGCTGGCCCTTCCATAGAATGTAGTTCTGCTCCAGACAGCGGAGTATCGCGCCCGTCGGGACTTACATCCTCAGAAACCGACGCTCCCATTCTGGTCGGAGAATTCGATGACACAGGGAGCTATGGGCATTCTATTGATCGAGAGAACGGTTCGGATGCAGGCAAATCTCGAGCTCGAAGTCCACATACTGGATCTCAGGAGCTTATTCACCAAGATTCAGCAGAAAGCCAGTTGCCACCAGAGCAAATTCAACGAGAACTGTAAGAGCTTGAAAGCTTGTATCGAGAAACCGTAGATACATTTGCTGACTACATCAGGTATCATGTTTATTTTGATCGCATGCACGAATGTTTACCTATACTCCACCCACAACGGTTCCATGATGCCTTGAAGCTTGAACCGAGATTACGGCCGTCTATATCGCTACGGTATGCTATGTGGACGATGGCTGCGTCATTCGTGGACAAGTACAAGCACCTCGCAGATGTGCTTTACAAGCGGGCACGTAGCCATGCTCTCGCGTTGGAGGAACAGGTGGGAACACCACTTATTCAAATTTCGAACATTCACTCACAATCTTCAGACCCACGTGGATAATTTTGTCAACGTGTACAATGCTCAATGTTGGCATCTTATTGCGACTTACGAAGCTCAGCAGATGTATGTTGGAAGAGCGTGGCTGAGCACTGGCAAATGTGTGCGACTGGTTCAACTCATGGGACTGCAACATCTTGATGCTCTAGTCCCCAATCCCATAAACACTCTCCCCAAAGCAAAGGATCTCATAGAACTAGAAGAGAGGCGCCGCATCTTCTGGGCCGCGTTTATAGGTGATCGATGGGCAAGTGCAGTAGGTATTGCCAGAACCCATCTTTGCTGTTCTCGTTTTCACATCTTAGACTTTGTTTCTGATTGAACCACTGCAATGGTGATATCTTGTCACTAACTTTGGGTACCTTAGTTGAGTGGCTGGCCAATGACTATCAATGAGAATGAAGTAAAAATCTCTGGTCCAATTCCAGTCAAACCTGCTGACTTGAATAGATACATACCAACATGCCTTCGTCTGAGGCCGCATTCATGCAAGGAAAAGAAGAACCAGGACACGCTCTCAAAGATTTCTTGGCTGAAAGCGGGGCAACAAGACTCTCCTCCTCGTTCACGGGCATGGTACTTGCGGTCACTTTGATGTGCAGAAATTTTGATCACATTCACGCAGCAAAGTCGACAAAGGTAGCGAATAGTGATGATGACGATCAGTTTTGGAAGAGGCATCGAGACCTGGATAATTCGCTGTCAGACGCGTTCATGTGTCTGCCGGAACGTCTCAGAATCACTGAGCAACTTCGTGACTCGAATGCGTTCTTCTTGAACATGATATTGCACACGGCAACCATATGTCTTCATCAATCTGCCGTTCAAAGGTTAGCGAGAAAGCAAGACGATGTGACTGGGATTCTGTCGCAGAGTGTCACTCGATGTATCGCGTCTGCAAGAGCAATCTCGACTGCAATTCGCTTATTCAGTCAACATGATTTATCAAGGGTATGTTCACCATCCTATCGTCCTATCGTCCTCTCGATGCGAGTTTGACCCATGTTAGATGAATCCATGGGCAGCATTCACTCTTTACGTAGCAGGACTGGTGTACTGCCATGATTTGCGACTGAGCTATGAGCCAACGCAAGACGGCTTGTCGAATGTAACGTTCCTTTTAGCTGTCATGAAGTCTATCGATTTGTATCAACCCATAACCGAGTACTTCACTGTACAATTGGAGATCGAACTTGAAGCAGCTCAAACAACCCGGAAAGGGAAGCAAAGACAGGGAAGAATCCTATGCCCACCGGGAAATCAGGAGTGCGAAGCGTCACAATCAACACTAAAAGAATTTGAGGACGACTCGCAGCCTTGGAACTCACTCTCATCGGAAAAGGCTGCAGGTCCATATGCAAATCCACCTTTCCATCAGCCACTGATAGGAATACTGTCACTAAATTGTGGCGCCGATCCTGCACCAGAACAGCAATCGCAAGCAGCGACGATCGATTCTTCCCCTGGTTCTTCCTCAGCCAGAGGTCAAGAAAAACCAAGGCAAGCAGATTATGGAGTTCTCACTGAACACGCATTGCCATCCAACCACAAGGGAACTGTGTTTGATCAGCATCACAACACAGCGAACCGAATCTCCGGTGGCTTAAATAATGCAAGTGATGAACCCCATGGACAGGAGCGAGTAGCGACAACCAGAGGAAATGCTTACGACGGCACATCGACGGGGTATGAATGGCCCGAAGGGCTTCCGATGTCATCTAACTCATATGGCCGAGGCTACCCAGAAACTCGCGGGCAGGTCGCAGAGAAACAGGACAGCCAAGACCGTGACACCTTTCAAGGGAGAATGGGGACTCAGCCAATGTCCAGCGTCCATCACGCCATTCCACTCCATACCCGCGCATCTGCTTTCGATGAAATCTTCAACGGAGATCCACAGTACGAGACTTTCCAAGGGATTGACTGGGACACTTTCAATAACGAGTACTGGAGCTGGAATCAGAATCCGTGAACCTCCCATAGTCTGCCAGCTGCCCCCCACCGATATTTACCTAATCTTCGCAAGGGGAAGGTTAATTCGCTACTGAGCTACTCAGTTTTGTGTCACTAAAGGAGGTCGGATGGGATGTTTTCACGTCACCGCTATACAGGGGGCGATGAACGGTGCCACAAGGAGCTTGCTGGATGTAACTAAAATTCTGGGAGTAAATTGTCAAGCTGAGGATTAAGAAAATCGGGGGGGGTAGATGTAAGAGAGGGGCGCATTTAATTAATGCCAGCAAAACCAACCTAAATGGACTCTAGAGAATTACAGACCCGCGCCTGGGCGACTGGTGTTTCAAATGACATGAGATTTACCAGAGATGGATCAAGACAATCATGATTGTGTCCAATGCACGGAGATCCGCTGCTCTAAACAATTGAAAATGTGCTCTGGCTCCTGTCCTTCAGTTGTCTTCTGTCAGCCCCACCATCTTCAACGAGTCCTTCCAGAGTCGAGCTTCCTTCTCGGGATCATAACAATGCCCAGCATACCCTACACCAGCAATTTCATGCTTGTCATTTCCGCGGGTAGTTGTTCCACACTCGGCCAAATACTCTCCACCCTTCGTCTCCCATTCTTTCCCAATGGCAGCCCATACCGTCGTAGCAGCCCCCTGCTCTGGAGACTTCATCAACTTGTACGCATTCTCGTCCTTTGAGAAAGCTTCTACCATGGCTGGGTCCATGTGCTGCATCAGGGCTGTAGCAATCAGCCCAGGGTGGACACTGTTGGCGTGAAGTCCTTGCGATCCGTAACGCCTTTCGATCTCATTGGTCATGTAGATGTTTGCGGTCTTGGACTGGCCATAGGAAACCCAGTCATTGTATTCGCTCTTCTCGAAGTTGTAGTTGCCCGAGTCATTAATTCCAGCGACATGGTGAGCGGATGATGAGAGGTTAACGACTCGAGAAGAGAATTCAGGGCTGGCGCTGGCGAGAAGAGCGGGCTTCAGGAGCTCGAAGAACAAGAAGTGGGCCAGGTGATTGACGCCAAACTGCATTTCGAATCCATCTTTAGTGTATTCCAACTTCTGCAAGGCCATGATACCGGCATTGTTGACCAGGATGTTGACTTGGTTGGTCGACTTCTCGATGATAGTTTTGGCGGCGGACCGGACACTATCTAATGAAGTGTTGTCCATCTCAACGAGTTCAACTCGACCAGGCTCGACGATATTTCCCAGAGCAATCTTCGCTTTTGCCAGGTTTCGCGCGGTCAAGAAAAGCTTCGCTCCTGTCAGTTTAAGGGCACGAGCGGTCTCAATTCCTATGCCAGAAGATGTACCAGTGATGACGATGACCTTGCCGGCTAGTTTACCCTCTGCCCCTTCATCCCTTATGATTTGCAAGGCTGTTGGACGAGCGTCTCCAGGACCACTGGGAGTCGAATGAGCTTCGGCGTATCGAGACATGCTGCTGAATTGAGGATCTTAGATTTTGAAACGGGATATGCGAGAGTCTTGTTGACGAATACTGTTGAATAGAGAAAGGCCATACTGGGAAAGTAACGACCTATTTATCTTCCCTCTATGTCGCCACGAATGCCGTGGTATGATACACTTCACAGGGTCCATGCCGGAGTGGTCCTTGAAAAAACGTCCTACTGCGCGTATCTTTCTCGGAGTGTTCGAAATGCCTGATCGTCAATGACCAATTTTGAGTTCAAAATCCTTCTATTGAACCTAGCGTGGACCCGGGCGCTGCTGGCTGATATGTTCACGGAGCGATTGATTGTTCCGACATGTTTGCCCTTGGCAAACGAATGACGGCCAAATTTGTGCAGAGTCCCTCCATACAACAACATTTGGACCAATGGAGTGTCTGGATATTATCGAATGAGCATTTCTACAGACACTTCCAGATCATCTACTTCTTGTGAAGCATCCCTGTCCATACTTGAGTTGTGGCCAAAGTGGGGCTTTGGCTTCCCAGAAAACGGACTTTATCTCTAGACGTGTTCCGAGACGACGTGGGTATCGAAACCCAAAATATCTTCATGTACCGCCTTTCAAAGGAGATGAAGCCATAAAAATAAACATCATGGAACAAGTGCCGACATGCAAACGGAAGCTGGGTAGCAAAAGTTCTTAGCTCCGTAACGTCCGTACGTCACGCTACGCACTTTTAAACTTCCCGCATTGCGGACTTCCACCATTTGACACCCACAGGATCCACTAAATTGAACTTTAATTCGTCACACATTAGTCATTTGCAAGGCACTATGGAAATAAAGATTACTGATCGAACCCATTCTCCTCCACCTATCCCGTATTCGTATTTACTTACCGAAAGTAGACAGAGGGGTTGAAGACTTCATGAAAGTTTACATTCTGCTACGCACAATGATTGCTCCTCCCAAGTCATTTCTCATATGCCGATCGGAAATCGCCACTCTATGGACCATTCAGTTGCTCAATCACCAAATGACCAAATTGCCCTACTGAAGTCCCCATCCTCCTTTTCCCTGTCGCGAAAGCAGTGTTGAGTCGAAAGTTAAGAGAGGCAGCCCCCATGAGATAACAAAGAAACCTATGAGAATTCTCAGCCATCTGAGGCGGCAAGTTCAATCCTAGTGCTATTCAAATCGTCTTCTTCGTCGTGCTAGTACGGATTCCCTTCTCATTCTTCAACTCTCTCCCGGACCGGGCACACTGAACATTGTACTTCGCCCCTGATACAACTCCTGCCATTCCAATGTCCCAATTACATTTTCACGCAACTGAGCGAGCTTCGCAGGAACCAATCCACACCAACGAACATCATGAAGCCTTGCTATGAACACAGCCACTTGGACATCCAGTGCAGTTGGGTTTCTCTGGCCCCATAACCACGGCCCGTTCGCAGGTTCATAGAGATCAGCGATCTTCGTGAGAAATTTCTTCGAGTTTTCGACCTGAGCCTTGATTTCGCTATCTGTTACTCCATTCACCTTTTCATTTTGCACACTACGTTGTCAGCTCATTTGGTCTGATTTGTGGAGCTCAGAGCGCTCACATTTTCAGCTTGAACTCCAGGGCTTTGCGGTACTTCTCTGAAAGTCCGGGGACTGCAATCTTCTTCTTCATGGCTAATTCCTGTGCTTTTGCTGCTGCAGGCTTGCTGCCGAAGGATAGTGAGAAGTAGTTGATACTGTGCATTTCTCTGAGGAGTTCGAGGATCTCGTTCTTGTGGCTTGGTGGCAGGAGACTCGTGTAGTTGCCGGCAATGAAGTGGGTGATATCCAGGCTATCGGCGATCGGGTTCGGTAGTTTGGATTGATGTGTGAGCACTGGTACCTGTTGTTATGATATGGTTAGGAGGTCATATTTGCAAGTGCGGGGTATACGAACTTGTCCTTTAGGATTTATTTCCAACAGGTATGTTCCTTCCAGCTGTCCGGACTTGAGGATGTCAATTTCCTTCTGTTCTACGGCCATTGTGGACTCATCCTCTTTGGGTTCGCAAAGTCAATTGGACCATCTGCGAGCAGATTGACCACTTGTTGAAACAGAGGGTGTAGGATTCTGGGGATTCCATGTTGACTTGAATGATGTCGCTCAGAAATTCTGGCATTCGATATGGTGCTTACTTAGAGAGTCAATACACCTGTTGGTATCAACTCTTGCGACGTCAGGAAGTGAATGCAGTAAGCTGTGTAATAGACAGAAACATCACGTATAAAAGATCCGAATCACGAGACGATCGCACGTCACGAGTGTCCGATCCTGCTTTCCATATTCTGTCGCGCCTTGTGTGGCTCAAAGCCAAGATGAGGCCTAGAAAGGGTGCGTTCTTTAATTTGTTTTGTTTTTAGATGCTAAACACAATGTGAGCTTAGCAGCTCAATCTTTACATTTTATGCCAAAGGGCACCATTTGACACATTACACAGTCGATGCTCAATTGATTTCTCCTTAGAAGGCTGTCTACGCTTTAGGAACATTCGGAAGTGTTTAATGTCGCCTTCGCGAATTCAAGTACTTATTTACCAGCTAATCCCTTCCAGAACTCCTCCACAAACTCCCTGGTCTCCTTCGTCTTCTCACCCGCAACATTATGCCCCACCCCCTCCACAACCCTCACCTCTCCCATCCATCCGAGTTGCTTTAATTCAGCTATCATATACTCCTTCTCAAAGAACCCATCCGTCTCCCCAAGCAGAACCAAAGTCTTCGTATCCATCCCTCTCTCCACCAAACTCCGATACGTCTCATGCATATCATAAATTCCTCCATAACGATACATGCTAACCAAACTCGCCACATGCCCTTCGTGATTCTCTTTCTCCCAGATCTGCACTGCGTTTCGAGGAATAGCTGCCAGTCCCTTCTCTTTGAACTTCTCTTGCCAGCTCTCTTCGACAGGACCGGGGCCGAGGAAGTCGTAGATCCGCTTCGCACTCAAACTTTCCCATCCCCATCCCCAGCCGCCGAAATCAATGAACCGCGTCCATGCACTTTGATTTACTCGCCTGAGCAAGCCAGCTGGTGCGATCAGGATGAGGGACTCAACGGCTGAAGAGTGAAATTGTATGAACGAAGCGGCAATGATACCGCCGAATGAGTAACCGATGAGATGTACACCTGTCCATTGGAGATGTGAGAGGAGGCCGAGAAGTTGGATGTGGAAGAGACCTGGTGTGTGGGTCTCAGCAGGTGTAGATGAGAGGCCGTGGCCCCAGATGTCGTAGATCAGGGCTGTTGTGGGCGTGGATGAGGCGGCGAGGAGGGTAGCGAGGGGAAGGAGACCGATTGCTGGGGTTCCGACCCCGTGAACGAGGACTACATGGCGCGGAGGAGAGCTGGAAGGCGAGGGGTGGGAGGGCTTGATGATATAATATGTTGTTGTGCCATGATAAGAGGTCAAAGTCTGGGCTGGAGGGAGAACGCCGCCAAATTGGGCATCGAAGGATGAGGAGGATGGTGGTGGGATTGAGGTTTTTCGGTTGATGCGAAAAAGATGAGGAAGAGCTGGAACATTATATAGTGACATTGCGACTTCGGACGAAGCAACGCACAAATTGCAGATACAAAGAGGACGGATCCCAGCACAAAACAATTGAGACCTGGTGAAGTACGTGAAGAGGTCAGATTTGTCGATTAGTAATTATCTAGGGCATTATCTCGATGGTATCAAAAGTGGAGCCACGGGTAGAAGCATGTTCCTGACGATCCAAGAACGATCTCTTGTCATGATGGTCCATTTCAAATGAAGTTGACAGGGTCTCTCATGATTGGGAATCTGTGTGAGAGTGTTGAATTTGTGATCTAAAATTTGAATAGATAGAATGTAGTCGCATAAATACATAACCTTGACTCGCCTGACCAGCGGTCCCCCCCTAGCACAGTCATACCTCAGAAACCCTTGCACAAAAATCGTAGACTGACTCATTATATGGCTAGCTGTGGTTGAGATCTAGTAAATCATAACACCAATTCCTCCCCCGTCTAAAGTTCGAGCTTCCAGTCCGCTCGCCCATTTGTCATTCCAGTGCCATAAATCCAGCTACCCGCCAACCCAGCAATATGTCCTCAAGCTATAAATACCAATGATTTACATCCAATCGATCGCCGAATACCCAAAGATCAAGCTGCCCAAAAAAATCAGGGATTGGACTTGACCCAGTGCGCGGTCTTGCACTTCTTGTTCGCAATGAACTTGTTGATCCGACCCATATGCCAACCAGCAACAAACTTATCTTTTCCTTTTTCTGCAGGCCGGGTTCGCCCTACTCGGAAGTAATGCGCCAAATCGCACGTAGCTCCGTGGTGGGTAAATTGATAACAAAATCTGTCAACCTCACAAGCATCCCTACAGTCTTCGAAGGTCGCAGCGTCTAAACGTCTGGTGACTTCCTCGATGTTGTTCCAATCTTCACGCTTGTCCATGAAACCATCCTTGACGTATTCGTACACATCCTTGTATAGAAGTGGTTGCTGTTAGGCATTAGCGTCGAACTTCAAATGCCGTGGTGAAGTGCTCACCAGTCCCTTCGTTTTGACCTTCCAAGCTTTATGCCATTTCCAGAAATCATCCAATTCTGACTCTCCTATGTGATGGAACGAAATGACTGGCTCGCACCAGTGGTCATCTCCATATGGACTTGTTGCCGCAATTTCTCCATTGAACATTGGCCAGTACCCCTTCATTCCAATTCCCCTGTCATTCAGAGCCAGAGCCACCGCGAGGTCGCCACAGCATATATCGGTCACGTTAACTCCGTATTGACTATACAATGGTGTACCAAGATTATGGGAGTCGGGCTTGTTGAGTGCCTCCAATGCGCCGTATGAGAAAACATATGCACTACCTCCATGCGCGAACTCTATCAGCGGTTTCCTCCAAACGGGGCTCCCCATATATAGCTTGTCCCTATAATCCAGATGCCCCAGAAGTTCGAAAAGGTTGTCCCACTCGACCCAAGTGTCCGTGTCTATGAAAAGAAACCACTTCTTTCGTTCCTCCTTCTTCGTATACTGTTGAGCATTCCATAGTTTGCGCTTGATCGGCAGGTTCTTGTATCTATCCAACTCCCACCCATTCAATGCTCTTGTGTCCTTTCCTTCTGCCTTGAGCGCCTGTTGTTGATCGTACAAAGCGAATGCGGGATAGGCTGCTCGCTCCTCTGCCGGGATATCCTTCAACACATCATGAACACGGTAGAATCCAATATCTTCTTCGAGATCAGACAAGAGTAGGAGATTTTGCATTGGAACTTCGGTAAGCAGTGTCGCTAACTGCGTCGTAAGTCGACCAAGTGGTTCCGAACCACCAGTTTTGACAATAATCTGTACATCGCGCGCTACAGTTGCTCGAGGGGATTTTCCAGTTTCATTGACTTCGTATGAATTAGCACAAGGTCTACAAAGTAAGGGGCCTTGCATGTAATCCTGCTTTAAGACATGGTGCCCGAATCAAGATTTTCAAGACACAGACTGAAAAAGGGCAGCGATTGACACATACAGGGGGACACAGCAGAGGACTGCCAACGCCAACTATGATACCCGCGCCCGCCAAAATCAGAAAAGGATACTCCATTGAATGAGTATACCAAGAGAAGTACAATAGCAGCGAAAGCAACGACCCTCAGCGGCCGGCGAGAAATGCTTCGCGGAATCATGTTGCTCCCATCGCAGGAGAAAAGAAGCCGAGGAATCGGGCCAGATTGGAAATCTAGAAGCAGAAGAATACGAAGGAATGGCTGAAATGGCTGCGCCGTCAAGCTGACATAAGGGAACTTGGCAACCCAGACTGCTTTAAGGTTAGCCGCTCATGGGGCAAGCTTAATTGCCCACAATTAACCTTAAAATCGCGAAGATCCGGCAACCTTAACAAGGAGATTCGTCGGATTTATCGGGTCCACTTGGGGCGCCGAAATAATTGGGATTTAATTTTCGGATATATGAATCTTCTTACAGCAAGGAATATCACCCTCTTCATGAAAAGAGTCAGTACCGTTGTTCAAGGGGGAAATATCTTCCTTTCTTTAGTAACAAGGCAAGGAACGAGGAACGCTGTTTCAAGAATTTACCTATGTACTACACAAATCTGATTCATATGGGCCATGCTGATGTAAGTAGCTCCATCTTTGCTGCGCGATAATTCCAGAAATAACATTCTCCAGTCATCAGCATCACCATGCCCTGAGGCGTGTTGCTCAGCAAGCCAGGGAAGCTTGTCTCCTCTTACCTCATTGCGTAAGTTACGAGGTCCCACAAACACGAGATACTCGTGTTGACAATTTGACATAAAACTGAACTCGTGAGCGCTCTGGATATTCGCAAAGTGGTCATGATAGACTCTGGACTCTGTCACGGCGAATAAGCTGCCGTTAATTGAATAGTCAGACAAAGTGTTTTGTTGTGTTTGGAAAAGGTTTGCGTGTGGATTCAATTGGCGAGCGATCTTCAAGGTCCACTCGCAAAACTTTCACCATGTCTCGCTTGATTCCTTGGAAGGCTTGTTCATATGACATTCAAATGCTCCTCAAGTTGTAGGACATCATCCACATGCGAGCCTCGCATAATCCGATTCATCGTCCAAGTCTATGAGAGAAACAAAAGGTGATCAATCAGCATAAAATTGAAACACAATTCGCCGCTGAATCAGGACATCGTTCAAAAGGGGGCGGGGTAATGGGAATATGGGAACGACTCACACGTGCGCCAATGCTGGTACAGGAATTTGAAGTAAACATCCTGTCTTTGCTCGAGGTCCATCGAATAACGCCTATAGTTGCATCTATGTATTCTATATCTGAGCTTTCCATCTCAATAACGTGAAACTTCTCCTTTCGAAGATGAATTTTCCTCCCTTGCCATCCCACGTCGACTCGTGGATAGAGACCTTCTCATTCTCCTCAGTATTATTGTCTCGAATGCCATTCTGTCTTCCTCCGACAGTGTAGACTTGCACTTCTCCATTTGCGCCGGAATCAGTAGGAACATCTGTCTCCAAATCCCTCTCTTCATCAATATTCACCACCGCCAGGTTCACCCAACCATCCTCGCTTAGCGCAGCAGAGACATCAAGCAGCGGCAAATCTCGTGTGCTTGCCAACCACTCCGGAAATGTTCTCCCAGTATAAGTCTCAGCACACACATGGGTAGCCAAAGCTTTGCCACGCATATAACGGCTGAAAAGCAGCAATGGCCAGTAAGTCGTCTGCTTGACCACTCCCGAAGCGGTAGTCATCAGAGGTGCAATTACATTCACGCTCTGAGCCACAGTCGCCATGCCGATGTGTTTACTTTGGCGGATGAAGACATTAAGCCATACGGCGACAGCTAGCATATCACTCACATCGTAGAGCTCCTCGGCCCCTTTGTATCCTGGAGCTCGGGCTGGGTCCCAGACGTTCCACTCGTCGAAGCAGATGGTTGGTCGATGATGGTGTGCGGGTGCTGTGGAGATGTGGCCTGTCATGTAACCCTCATAATCAAAATCACAACGGGCGAGATCGATAAGAGAGGCTGTAATTTCAATGGCTCGCTCGGCTGCTAGGGGTGATGTAGCATTCGCGTAATGCCTAGAGTTCTACTAGTGAGCAGAGGTCCATGACAATGTGGGGAAATATCTTACTCTTTATCGAAGGTATACATGTGAATTGAGTGCATGTCAGCCCAGCGCATCGCCTTCTGTAGCACGTATCGATCCCAGTCACTGTGACCATTCTTGCCGCAGAGAATCAGTTTGATGGACGGATCGAGGAGTTTCAAAGCTTGAAATTTATCAGAATCGCAGTATCCCGGTCGAGAATTTTAGTATAATTACCTTTTCCCCATTGATGGGCTTTTTTCGCGTAGCTCTCCATAGTACCTTGTTCGACTTGCCTAGACAGAACTCGTCAGTCAGTGGAACGCCAAATGCCTTTTGCAAACTCACCATGGACCCCAGACCTCGTTGCCAAGAGCCCAGTACTTCACATTGTAAGGTTCTGGATGGCCGTTCTCTCGACGAAGATTGGCATAGTAAGTGTCTTTATCAAAATTGCAGTATTCTACCCAAGCGAGTGCTACCGGACTATATTAGCCGGTGGCATGGTACAAAGGAGACTTAAAGACCTACCTTCTTCCAATGTCCCTGTTCCCATGTTCAATGCCAAATATGGCTCAGCGCCCACGATCTTACACCACTCCATAAATTCATCAGTACCAAAGTGATTCGACTCTGTTCCCTGCCATGCCAGTTCTGGTCTCTTTGGCCGTTTCTCCCTTGGACCAACCCCATCAAGCCATTTATAAGTAGCCACGAAATTGCCTCCAGGGTAACGAACGACAGGAACTTGAAGCTCTTTCATGCAATCAATGACATCTGTTCGGAACCCATTCTTGTCAATGAGGCCATTCTTGTTTTCTGGGTCGTAGAGTCCACCGTAGATACAGCGTCCCATGTGTCTGTGATCTTGTCAGTATAACTTTGCTCAATTTCAAGATCAGGATGGTGGCTCTTCCTACTCTGTAAAGCCTCCATAGATGAGAGGATTTATATCTGAGATGACATGGTGCGCTGAAGTATGGATTGCAGAATCCGTCCCTCTGCTTGTCTTTGTAAAACTAGTCATAGTGAGAAATACAAATTGGGAAGAAAAATGATGATAAAAGACAGGACGGTGGCACATACGATCTTATAGGACAAGAAACAAGACGCGTATTCCTGCGGACAACAAATAGTGAATGCTGGTGGACGTGACAAGAACGGTCAAGAAAGGAGTGGACAGTTCGCTTACATGACTCGGAAACATGTTGATGCGGGTACAAGACCCGAAGTCCACTTCCGAGATATGCACAGACACGGCGGAGAAGTGGGATGGCATGTTGTGTACGATCTACCTCGCCTGAAAGGTTATTACTGGTAAACTTTCCAGGAATCTTCGCTTCATCTTCGGATAATGCAACATGGAATCTAACGACGCCAATATCTGGGCCGAGACAGAGGCATCGTGAACGATTACAGCGTCAGATCGTTGATTGGTTGACTTGACGTGCTGTCAACATTTTTGCTCTTTCCTAGAGAAACCAGCCCTCCAGAAGCTTCATGATAGAAAATCTTTCTTATCAGTCACTTTTTATTCCATTATGATGCTCACCAATATCCAAGGTTCCCGGCAGAGCGTCGCCCGTGCCCAGTTGGATGGATCATGCAAGTCCACATCCCCGCATCCCCACTTCCCCTCAATCCAACTCCAATCCCTGTCCCATCACGGCACATCTCAGGGACAACGTCGGAAAATATACGGGATCTGTATCATCTGAAGGCTCCAAGTGGTTTGGTCAAACATTAACCATCGAATAGTTTTGACGGCATTGAGCATTGAGCCTTGTCCATCTCATAGGCGGCCCAATTGCCATCCCTTCAACATGAATGAACCATGCAAGCCTCATTGACAGACTGCTCGGGGCGGCTTGTTTTACTATCACACGACAGCTCGATACCTCCCCGACGACGGCGAGAAGCCGCCCTTCTTCCTCTCTTTTTGGGAACTGTAACCCTATGGAAACTGTAACCCCGAAACTTCGAAGGATCCCTAGACGCACCAATAGGCAGTTGTCCGGCTCGAAAAACTTTCCCAGAATTGAAGCTGAGTCAAATTTCTAGATCATTGATCTAGAATACTCATGACGGTTCGTCCTTCCAGAATCAGAGTTTCCGAGACAGGTTTGACTTTCTCTTGTGTGTAATCATGCCTAATAGCCAATAGAAGTCGAGAAGAACATGAAGCTTGTGGGTTTCTACATTCGGCTTGATAGTTCTTTAAGACAGTTGCTGCATGGATGGTAGACGTGTCAGTGTCCTCGTTGCCATTCTTTGAGATTCGGCCCTACCACCCCGCGCACCACTTCGGTTCCGAGCCACTATTGTTTTAGTCTATAAAGTCTATTCCCCCAGGTTCAGAAGACTCTCAGGGCTCAGCACCATCTTCATTCTTCTGTCATCAACAACTCACTTCCTCGACAACAGTATTGGTGCGAAGCTTCATTTGCCAAACAATCTCTGAACATCATGGAAGTCGACCACGAGAAGACTGGCGGCATAAGCCACTGCGAAGTTCTCTCTGGTCAACAGAGCGATGCAGTCGCGCATCTCGCTTCTCATGAAGACCATCAACAAACGAGAATGCAAGCAATCAAGCAGAATCCCTGGGTATTCGCTTGGTGCATGTACGCTGTCTGGATGACCATCGTTGTCAGTTTCGAAAACCAGGCTTCTGGAATCGTGATTGGTATCCCTCAATTCCGAAAAGACTTCGGCTATCTCGACGTTGACGGTGGCACATATGTCATTCCAGCGCAGTGGCAAGCTGCTTTCAGTGCAGGGCCTGTTGCTTCGTAAGTGAGCGCCTCATGCACTGACAAGTGAGTTCGGGAAAGTTGGCTAATCGTTTCGCAGTACTGCAATCGGTGCCTTGACTGCCGGGTTCTTCGCCGATCTGCTTGGTCGTAAGAAGACGGTGATGGCATTCCTCGCTGTCTCGTTTGGATCCATAACCATGGAATTCGTCTCAACTACAAATTCACTATTCTTTGCGGGCAAGTTTGTCAATGGACTTGCGGTCGGAGTTTTGGCAGCTATCTGTCCAACATATGTCGGCGAGATCAGCCCTCTCGTAAGTACCCCGTATACCTCCTCAGCCTGCCTGAAGCAAGGAGATATCCATTAGGATTAAGAGAGAATCATAAGCACAGAACAACAATGCTGACTACATATTCTAGGCTATCCGTGGGCTTCTGACCTGCCTCATCGCTCTAGCATATACTATCGGGCCACTCACAGCATCTCTAATTCTCAATTCCACTGGTACCATGGAAACAAGATGGGCCTATCGAGCAGTTTTCTGCGCTCAATATGGCTTTGCAGGTCTTGCAGCTCTGTTCGTTGTCTTCATGCCCGAATCTCCATGGTGGCTTTGCAGTCGAGGCGAGGACCAGAAAGCGTTACGAAGTCTCGCGCGTCTAGGCTATACCGAAAATGGCGAAGGAGAGAAGCGACTGGCAATTATCAAGTTCACTCTGGAGCAAGTGAAACGGGAGACCGAGGGTGCCACTTATCTCGAGTGCTTCAGAAAGTCCAATTTGCGACGCACCATCATCAGCATTGCGCCGCTTTCCATCCAAGCGCTTGGTGGGGTCATTTTCATCGCTGGATACTCGACGTACTACTTCCAGTAAGTGCTTCATACTCTCGAAAATCAAAACAAGGGTCAAAATCAGAAGCTTATAAATTGATCCACAGACTCGCTGGATTCAGTACCGCATTCTCCTTCCAGCTTTTCGTGGTACTCCAAGTCGTCTCGATGGTGGGCAACATCTGTTCATGGTTCGTCATCGACCGGGTCGGACGCCGCAATCTTACACTCTGGGGTGTCGCCGTTCTCACCGTTATTCTGATGCTAGCCGGCGGTCTTGCGACAGTGGGCAGTGTGCCGGCACTCAAAGGCTGCATTGCGTTCATGGTCGTATACGGCTTCTTCTACAACATCTCGATAGGAAGTACGGCGTATACCATTCTGACGGAAAATGCAACATCGAGACTGCGTATCAAAACGATTGCCATCGGAATCGCGGTCCAGAATTCTTGGTATACGATGTGGAATCTGGTATTGCCGTACTTGTTCAATCCTGACAAGGCCAATCTTGGCGCAAAGGTTTGCTTCACAGGCATCTTATGATTAAGAAGTGCGCTGACTTTTCGTAGATCTCATTCATCTTTGGTGGCCTATCTGTGCTGTCCTGTATCTATGTGTACTTCTATCAGCCGGAGACCGCTGGACGGTCTTACGAAGAACTCGACGAGATGTACATGAAGCATGTTCCCGCGCGTGCCTTCAGGACATTTGTCACAGAGGCGCAGAGACAGGGACAGGAGGTGAGCAAGGAGGAAGAGTAGCTGAGAGCTTGGAGAGAGAAAGGAGCAGAACAAAGCAGATATTGTGAGAGAGCAGAGGACTATGAAGCTTAACGCAAAGAATCGACTACTAGGTCTGATCATGAGATAAATACCAAATGCAACTAAAGAATCTGTGCTTCAGCACATTAGTCATTGTAGAGAGAGAGATTGTAGGAGGAAAGGACTGCCTGATCAAAGCTTTTCATCCCAAAGCAGAATCTAGAGTGGACGCCGGGTTGCATTCGATCACTCGATCCGCCGGCAATGAAGTGGCTACGCTAGAGCTACAAATTGCGGTGGCAGTACAATCCAGAGCCACAATTTAATGAGCAAATGTCATGAAGCAGGTCCGTTGATTTAACGCAAATACAATTGTAAAGAATGCCAATTCGAATATCCTCTTTCCAGACGCCCTGATAGCGCCTAAATTCCACGCCCAACTCCATTCTTATCCCCCCTTAATCTTTATCCGCCAAATCCGCGATCGTGCCCAGTTTCTTTCCAATTGCTGTCGCAGCTCCGCTCCTCTTCTCAACCTTCCCACCTCTCGACGTAGCGACGTGTCCTTGCCCAGACTTGTGAATGTTGAACGGGCTGTTCTCAGCAGCTACATACGCATCGAACGAAAACAGGCTTATAAAGTACAGGCCCAGGAAGCCGATGATCGCATCGATTATTCCCTTGAAGTTGAAGCCGCGGGATCGGGATGCTCGGGGAGCAGGTCCGCCGAGTGTTCGTCCAACAGACGAGTAGGAGGGACCAGCTGCGCCGGCCATCTTAACAGCGGCCTCGATGGCATTTGTGAGTCCGCGAACGTCGGCGCCGCGGATTGTGTTTATTGTGCTGCCTGATCGGAAGATCATAAAGGTTGGCATGCTTTTGTTACTTTGTTAGCCAGAACTCGATTCTTGGAGGCGCAAACGTACGCTCTAACGCCATATTTCTGCGCAATCTCCTGCTGGCTGTCGACGTTGACTTTGGTAAAGGTGATCTTATTTGGCTTCGAGTATTTCGCTGCGAGGGACTCGTAGGTGGGTGCGATAGTCTTGCATGGTCCACACCAGTCTGCGTAGACTGAGGGGTGTTAGCTGGTGAGGCAGCGCGGGAGAGGTGGGGGACGTACAATCTGCGATCACGATGGTGGAGGAGCTCAGCAGCTTGCTGAACTCTGCTGGGGAGCCGATACTGACAGAAGAAGGCATTGCGAGTTTGTTTGGCGAAAACGCTGGGTGTTGCTGGGAAGAGGCGCCGGAGAAGGTCGATATGTAAGCTCGAAGTAGCCATCTGGTTTCCTAAAGCTTCAATTCGGCTCGGATCTACGAATTGGCCGACAAATAGCCGACTGGTGATTGAAGTCAACAAACTTATTCCTGCCAGCCAGACTAGCAGACAGCTGTGAATGGTCAAAAGAGTTTTGGAAAGACGCAGGATATCTCCAGTAGAAGACTGATCCGGAATTTATAACATTGCGCTCTATTGTTGGCTTTGACTCCTTTGTCTTCCCACACTAGTCGAAGCACTTGTCAGCCAAAACAACAGATGAATCATCCGAAGACGCAAAGACAAGGATCCACGAAGATCCTGTAGATGTATGTCGATTGTACCAGAGTCTCTTCTAAGCATGTCACATTTCATCTTCATCTCATTAAGACTTAATTATATGTTCTTCTCGGGACATTATGTGACGGCAACTACCATGTTTTCACGCAAATCGCGGAAAGTGAAGCAGTCTCGGTGACACTGCCTGAAAGTGTGGTAAATAAATTTATTGGAAATGGATGGAAAAATCTCGCAAACGAATTTTTGTTTTCATGTCTACCTCAAACCTCTTTGTCACGTCTATAATGTAATAATACTTCGTCCTTCAGCTCGCAAGCATCTCCATGTTCACGCCATCCATTCCTGTGTATGTTCGGGTGTCGGAAGTCGAGTCATTTTTGATACACTCTCGCGACTCTCTCATATATCGATCCCGCTCCCGAATCTAGCTCGTGACCCACAGCTTGCACTGAAACTGACAAGAACACTTATGACTGGCAGTCGAGGACGTACCCTGACAAGCGCAGTCTTCATAAGCATAACGTCTTCCGTCGTAGGTAAACCATGGCGTCCACCAGTGGATATCAGGTCTCTTCTCGGATCCCAGGACCAGAGGCTTACTGAAGCTGAGACCCCAGCTGAGGATTGGTGTCTCTTCTGGAACTATAACCTCCTTGTGGCCGAGCTGGAGGCAAGTATTAGAGTAGATGAAAGCGGAAGCGGTGACTTCGGGGTCTGCCAGGTCAAGTGCAGCTCCGCTTTTGATTTCGTAGTTCAAGAGGCAAGTTGACGGGTCGTTGCTGGGGACGCATGGAAGGGAGTCGGCTTGGATGATGGTGTTGACACTGTAAACAGCGGTTGCTAACGCACCGAGCGTGAGGAGAAGTGTCCTGAGCTGCATCTGAATGCGAGTTACTGTATGATGCTGTACTTGTTGCGGTGTGAGGCATTGATATTGACGGTGCTAAGTAGGTTTGTTTTTGAAGGGTTTTGGAAAAGGACTTTGTGCTGAGGAAGAGACGGGAAGTACTTGTAGTGGCGGAAAGCTTCGGTATGGTTATTCACAGTCCCAAGTAAATGATGGAAGAGAATATGAATCTGACTTCATGACGAAGTGACTTCACATGGGAGACAATTTAGGATTCACAAGAACTCATCACTCATGTAACTTGTTCTTGTTTCTTCACTGTGTGAAGGGCGAAGTGAAGCGTAATACCTGATAGTTCCAACAGGATTTTCTCTCTAGATTGACTACCAAACGTGAAAAGGCAATTTGGTGTCAAAAAATAGGGCTTGAATTCGGAACTTCTGGTTGCGAGTAAGCTCTGGCTGTCATGGTTGTTTCGGGACAAGAATATGTGATCTTGGTTCTATGCCTGAAGCTGCAAAATGGTAGGTGCTTGCAGTAGAAACAGCAGGTAAAAGTAGCCGAGAGACATGTTGTATTCATTGGTTGGGCTACTCCTGTGAACCCCTTGCATCGTAGAAATTGCTAGAAACCTATTGACCTTATTTCGCCCGCTACCAAAGTATATACTTAGTAATTGTAACATGATTTGAGAAATTCAGCCACATTTGCTTATTGCTGGCGAATTGGCGCATAGGTGTCCCGCACCTCCTAGGCACGACGTAGATGAAAAGGTGGAGCCGAACGGTTAGCCCTAACTTGCGAATGGGCTTCAGATTATCTGGCCGCCTGCTCACTTATTATCGTGGTCCTTGTTCCAAAGACTGTCCTCCAGAAGGTCATCAAGTTCGCAGAGATGAACACCCTGAAATGAACTCCACCCAAATGGCTTCGCGGACTGAACACCCAGAGCTGGTCGTGGTCCCGCAACGAAAGGACGTACCCGATCCATGCCCAACGTCACGCGATTGAAGTCGAACGGATTTTCCACCATAACGCCTGATTCCGGTGCTAGGTCTATGTTTTTGCCCTTTGGCATTCTCCCCGGCCACCAGCCATGAACCGAGAGCGCCGGATCGAATTCGATCACATACTGGTCACCTTGGACATCAACGATTCGAGCAGGAAGGTAGAGTTGTGAAATGTCGGTAACATGGTAATGGAATCGGAAATCCGGATACATGACGGGTGCCTCAATAGTGTCGCCGACATGGAAGCAACGATAAGGTCGAACGTCGTACTTGATGATGCTTCTCCGCCAGGGTCGCCAGAGTCGCCGCGTGCCCTTCCCGAGTTGGGTCAACTGCTCTTCGGGAAAGCACAGGTTGCCGGAATCATTCTCCTCTGCTTCACCGCCGTCTCGTGCTTGTGTAATGCTAGTTTCGCCTTCTTTCGGTGAATTGTCCCAACCGATGAACTCGATCTCATCGCCGTCCACTACCGTGACTTTTGAATCATACCAGAACCCGTCGTACTCGATCTAGCCATTCACAGAATGAGAATCGCATTTCAAAAGATGTTTGACGTAGTCTTCTAGCGAGGGAGTACATACCTGAACCTTCTCACCAACTTTCGGCGGGTGGATGAATACCTTCGACGGCCCCAAAAGCGTGTAGTCAAACTCCGGTATGGTGAAACTTGAGGAGTTGTCTTTACCGTGTAACATAATGACGGACGAAGCTTTGACAGGCCTCGTGGAAAATTCGACTGAAGTTGACCCACAACATGCTGTAATAATGTACTCTCCACCTTGACATGCCTTGAACTCGGTGATGCGAAGATCGCAGCTCCAGGCATGATCGCCTGAATCCAGCTCGTAATGGATGGACAATGCAGCACCAACAGAAATGCCTCCGACCGGACGAACTTGCTTTGAGAGACTCTTCCGCTCGATTTGGCCAGTTTGGAGGTAACGGACGTAAACGTGAACGTCCCCGGCCATTCCATTGAAGTAAGCAAAGAGAGCATCGTTGCTTGATTCCATGACCTCCTGTACGGTGACGATTCCAAGTTCATCAGGTGTTGGAACGGCCACGATTTGAGCAGATATCCACCCAATATGGCCAGAAGGAGACTCGATTGCCGCCGGTAAGGCAAGATCGCCGGACGCTCTTTCACATTCGACAAGCGTACCATAGCCTGCGCTTTCGAGGACCAGCCTTCTCAGTGTGTCGGACAAGGAATACTCGTGTATTAATCCGAAATAATCCTCAGGTTTAACGTAGCCCTTGTGCAGCGGATCGAGAGCGGATCGAAGAGCCGGGAGCCAGAGAGGCCGGATGGTGGAAAGACGACGTATGCCACCTTGATTGATTGAATAACGAGACCCTTGTAGGCGAACACGGTCTAGGTTTTCGGTTTCAAAAGTCCCAGTCGGTATCATTTTGAGAATGAATGACGTTTCAACCTCATGTACGAAGCGTGCCCAAGAAACATAATATTTCTGTTGAGAACGCCACATGTCAATATAATATGCGACATGGCGAATAGAAGGAAAGGGTGGGCGATGCTTGAAGCGTCATTACCTCATAGCGAAGAGCCGAGGCGTAAAGTTTGCCTTTCTGGAATCGATCCTTCCAAAATGATGCTCCTTCTGGGTTTTGCATTTGATAATCTTGAACGGCCGACGTGTCGGGAAACAGAGTAGTCTCCTGAAGCTGGTGCTCAAGGTGTTTGCATTCCTTCATGAGGTTTTCCACCATCCGGTCGATGCTAGCGAATCCCGTGCTAAAGTCCAGGTCCAGCAAATTATCGTGCAATGGGGTGGTTTTCGTGCCAAGAGAATGAAGAGATTCCTTCCCACACGCATTCCTCTGATGGTTCCGGACGTCGGAGAGAAATGAAACAGATAGTATGCTAGATATCTTTTGAAGTTGTTCGGCCTTATACCGAATCTCGGCGAGAATGCCAGGGATCCGGGCAAAAATCACCACCCGCTTGGTAAAACTTTTGCCATTTATCGTTATCTTATGAGTCGCAGTTGTCGCTCCAGCAGGTTCGACGCCTAGGACCTTTGCACACTTGTTGTATGACTCTTGAATACTTCTCAGGATACCTAGCATCCTTACAAACTCTGACGAATAGGCCATGATGATGTCGCTCTCTGATCCCTTAAACACCTTCGACAGAACTTCAAGATGGGCGGTGAGCAGCAGAAGATCGTCGGCAGCTTGCTTGACAGAGTCAATTCGATTGTAGAGATCCGTCCCCACATTGATGAGGATAGTCACGACAGCAATGATATCACCAGCCGACATGGTGATTGTTTGGCGAAAGTGGGCTTTTGGCAACCAGTGAACTGTCTCGGCACTGCTGCTGACCCAAGACTTGGTGTTGGTTCCAGCGCAGAATAGAAGCTTTGCTATGTAGTCGTGGGGAGCACTTTACCTCTAGACTGATTCGCAAAGCCAACGGGTGCGAGAGTATCTATGAACAGGCCGATGGGAAGAAGTAGGAAAGGGAACGGATTGCAGCACTCTGCTAGCACGGGACGCAAGTAAGGGGAATTGTAGCTTTGAACTGAAATTTGTCGCGCTTGAGTGTGCAAATGACGATGTTACGATGAACTTGATGTCAAGAAGCAGAGGTATATTGTTATCTCTCTGTGCGCCGTAGATCGCCCTGAGCCAGCTATGTATGGCAAGATTGGTAGTGTAGATTGTGACGGGAGCCTACGGCAGTGGCTGCGGACTGCTGCTTTGTGGCTTATGCAATGATTGGCTCTGTGGTCAATTCCTGAGGCGTAGTCTCACTATAAAATATGAATATAAATAATGCTTTGGTGTACGACAAATGACGGTACAATCACCCTGGCGCTGTCTTGGCCCCGTTGACGAATGAACCACTACATGATTCACAAGCGAGTCGGAGATTTATAGCTTTAGGCACACTCCTGGCGGAGAGTGTTCAGCGGCTCTTCAAAATCTATTGTTGCTGAGGTTGTTGTGGTGTGATGGGCTGCCAAGCTTTCGGGCGGCAAGACGGGATCGGGACGGGAATCAGTTAGTTATCTATGCCTTAAGTAAGACATAAGGACACAAGATAAGTGCAACAGACGGGAGTGCCTGCCCTGAAACCCATCTCGGAGTAACTCGCCACGTGATGTGTGACGATGAACTTGAAATTTGCGTCGCCCTTCTCTCGCCGCTTGACTCGCTGTGCAATCACTTATATTGCCATACTATGGCCGCTCGATGGGCAACGCAGGCCTTTCACGCTGATTACTCTTCTCTCACTTGACGACTGATTTAAAGCAATAGAGTAAAAGCGATCAATCGAGGACCCGTAAATAGACTAACTGACAGCCTGTGGGCGCGACCACCCTCCCCCCTTCCTACCCTTCCTTTTGTTTGTTATCTCTCTCTTACCTGAAGCTTTTCATTCCTTGGGTAATCAAGTGGGGTGACTTTTCTAGTCCCTATTCAACAAGTATTAAAAGAGCTACTCTAGTTGTGCAAAGATCGGGTGGTTGATAGCATTTCTTGACCAAAACATCTGAAAATCCGAACAAAGAAAAGATTCGGTAACGTGACTTCTCGCTTAAAAAATAGACCACTGTCCTAGGGGGAGCAAGAGCAAAAGACATCGCATTTAACCTTGCATACTAGCGTCAAAGGCAACCCCGCCAGCCCACAAAACAGTAGTTTCCTGGCCTCCTCCGCACACACTCTCTCGTCCAATCCTATGGAAAGTTGGCTAAAACACTCTGGAGTGTCAGGCTTGGATGACTTGGAGCTTGCCGACTTCTCGGATACTGGTCGTGGTGTCAGAACGCTGGGGCGATTCGAGGAAGGAGAAAAGATTCTCACCATTCCACATGGCGTTCTCTGGACAGTCGAGCACGCATATGCCGATCCCTTCCTTGGGCCAGCCCTTCTCTCTGCGCGGCCGCCCTTGTCTGTCGATGACACCTTAGCTACGTATATTCTCTTCGTCAGATCGTACGGATCGGGGTACGATGGCCTGCGAAGACATGTGGAGGCACTGCCTGCGAGCTACACTTCGAGCGTCTTCTTTACGGAGGCCGAGCTGGAAGTTTGCGCGGGAACAAACCTCTACACTACCACAAAGCAGCTGAGTCGACAGTTCGAGGATGATTATAGGGAATTGGTAGTGCGACTTTTTGGGCAACATCAAGAACTGTTTCCACGCGACAAATTTACCATCGAAGATGTAGGTATTACAAATAGCGAAAGATGCTGTGAATCAGCTACTGACACTTGTTTCCCATCTTTCAGTACAAGTGGGCTCTCTCCACCGTGTGGAGTCGTGCGATGGATTTTAAGCTTCCCCATGGAGATTCGATTCGACTTCTGGCGCCCTTCGCGGATATGGTGAACCACTCGCATGAGGTTAAGCAGTGTCACGTCTACGATGCCTTTTCTGGAAACCTCTCTATTCTTGCCGGAAAAAAGTACGAACCGGGAGATCAGGTACGTTTCATCTTGTTTTCTAACGCTACCAATCAGTGCGCTTACCTAGAATTGTTCTTCCAGCTCTTCATCAATTATGGGCCTATTCCAAACAATCGTCTTTTACGTCTCTATGGCTTTGTCGTACCCGGTAATCCTTACGAGAGCTACGATCTCGTTCTCATGACGCATCCCATGGCGCCATTTTTTGAGCAAAAGCACAAACTCTGGGTATCGGCTGGGCTCGATTCGACCTCTACTATCTCTCTTACGCCCACCGATCCTCTGCCAAGAAGCGTCCTTCGATACCTTCGTATTCAACGGCTGCACGAATCGGAGCTTGCTATTATAGCGCCTCGTCAGAGCGAAGCAGCAATTGAGAAAATCAGCGATTCAAATGAAGTGGAAGTCCTGCGGTTTCTGGTAGAATCGATTTCTGATCTTCTCGATGGCTTCGGAACGCAACTCGAAAAGCTGGAAGAGCAACTCGCGGAGGGGTTCTATTCTCCGGGGGGGAACGCATGGTCGGCGGCGCACGTCAGCTTGGGTGAACAGCGGGTGTTGAGATTGACGAGGAAGGTAACGAAGGATTTGTTGGCGATGGTGGAGAGCGGAAGTGGAAATGAGAGGGGCCTCTTATCGACACTGCCCCAATGCGCAAAGTGCGAAAAGGTTTCTGTACAGTTGATGCGCTGTGGAAGGTGTGACAAGGTCATGTACTGCGGTCGGGCGTGCCAGGTCGCCCATTACAAAGAGCACAAGGCGATGTGTCGGGTTACAGCTTCTGGAATTGGTTCTGAGCGGAATTAAAAGAGAAGTCTTGACCAGTCCATAAACCAAATTGGAAAGAAAGTTTTGAGCCCAACTCCCACTACGTGCCGCAGGCACCCACCCTGAAGGGTGGCCAGCTTGAAATGAAGCACATGCCATCTCCTACGGAGGAGGTGGGGGAAAGAAAGACCTGGCTGCTCTTCGTGTAATACTCGACCACATTATCACAACAATTCACCGCATGCTAGTCGGCCTCCAGCGTCGACTTGCACCTACCAACCAAGCACGAAAGCTCGATATCATAGACAAATACCAGAGTTTCAAGGGGTACACCAAAATTCAAGACATCGAGAAGTGGCTCCGAGCCTGGGAAATCACATTTGCGGAAGCAAAGAAGCTGGACTTACCAGCAATTGGTGAGGAACGATCCCAATGAAGACCTCTCAAAGTGAAGGACGGCGTAAAGAGAAGGACAAAGCAAAGGAATTCCTTACAGAAAGTATTGTATCCATTATCGCGTTGCACACCAAAGGACTTCAAAGAGAGCGAAACAAAACATACTTGTCCCCAGACATCAACAATAGACCCGTTAAAGAGTCCTTCAGGCCCATTGTTGCCCAGAAATAATATCAATACCCCTCCATTCTCTGCTTCTAATTCCGTTAGCAAAACCTCAAATATTTCTTTCCCATCATTTCATAGCTCACTTACATTGATACCCATTTACCATTATAAAGACTCTACCTCGCCATTTCCATCTTTTCCCTCTGTTTTCCTCTCCATTCACCACTCCGCATCCCGGCAATGTGCGAACACGCCAACATCCTCCACCCAATCTGCAAGCACGTCGACGGCGTAATGTACTGCTGCGAGCAGCAATCCCTCACAGGTTGCATCCCCGAAGAATGTCCGGACTTGCTAATCTGCTTTATTGAACCTCCCGAAGGCGCCGGGTATTGTTTCTATTGTAGACGAAGGAATAACAGGCGGGGGAGAAGGAGGCGGTGGAGGGAGGCGGTGGAGAGGGAGAGGATGGAGAATGAAAGGGAGAATGGTGCCAAGGAGAAGGAGAATGATGCTGATGATGATGTTGATAAAGATGGTGTGGAGGAGGGGAAGGTAGAGTAAGATGAAACACAAGCTTTTTTTCATTGATTGTTTTTGTCCTGTGCATGTGATTCGAAAACTTAAAGAGATGAAGTTTGAAAGTACGTAGCAGAATATGGGCAGAGACGGCTCCTTTCCCGCTTACTTACTGTTACTGCCAGCTAAATATGGAGGACGTGCAGGCGCTTAAAAGTGGAGAAATGATCGAAAGATAGCGGTTGATGGTGGACAAAAGCGACAGTAGAAGGAAACCAAGAGGTTTTTTTGGGGGCATAGTTTTTCATTTCTCGCATATTTTATGAGTCGAAGTAATCAACAGACCGAATAAAGCAACGAGCAAGGACCTGTGACCTCATAGTCAGATCCGGATATTCCCTACCGTATGCGCCTGTAAAGCAAAGGCCGTCCCGGCAAATGATGGGTTCATTATGATCAAGAAAAATCATCCCATGTGCCTGCCTGTAATGTTAAGCCAGCTAGTACTACCAGTAGAGTGTCATTGTGTTGAATGTATTTGAAGGAAATCGTTGCATCATCATCACTGCCTTGACTGGTCGTTTCTGCGTGTGCCAATCGTCAAGTGACAGGTTTTTGTGGAGACCATCGTCAGAGTCCGCCGCCTTGTTGTTCCTCATGAACTTCAATTAGGTCACCATCCTCCAAAGCGAGCGACTGAGGGGTGTCAGTGCTCGTGACCCTCTTTCCGTCCGGTGTGAAGAAGCGAACTGAGTCGGGTTTTCGGCTTCTCTCGTGACAGAATGCATCCATGAGCTTCTTCAAGACGGTTGTGCTCTTACACTTGAACTCAACCTCGTATCCATTGGCATCCTTGACTTTGATAGACATCCGCTGAGGTTCTGGCTTTGTATCTCCATTGCTCATTGCTTCGTCGACCGTGCCTCCGATTTGCTGCAGAAATACATCGATGCAGTCACCGTCCTCCATTTCTCTAGAAGCAGGTGTATCATCATCCTGAAGTCTGTCCCCGTCGAAGAGGAACCGAACAGCTAATATGTCAAGACCTTGGCGATCGCAATATGCCTTCTTAACCTTCAAGATCTGTGTTGTTGGCTTGATCTTGAAAAATATTTCCTGATGATTTTGATCCTTGACCTTGATGTTGATGTGCTCTCCGCCCTCTGGCTTCTGCTCAGGCTTCGCATCAGCTGAACCTGCCTCGTCTGCGCCACCAACTTGCTCGAGCATGGCCTGCACCATGTCGCCATCCTGCATTTCCAAGGAATCAGGGGTATCCGTGTCTTGAATTCGGGCTCCCTCGAAAAGAAATCGGACAGCATTGCGGGCGAGGGATTGACGGTCGCAGTATACATCGAACACCTTTCCAAGCTTGGTGTGGCCCTTGATCTTGAAGAACGCCTCGCCCTCGTTCTGGTCCTTAACCTTGATATTGATGACTCCCGCCTTTTCCGGCTTTTCATCTTCTGCAGCAGGAGCGCCAGCATCTGATCCATCTCCACCAACCTGTTCAAGCATCGCTTGAATCATGTCGCCATCCTCGAGGTCCAGACTTTCTGGGGTATCGGTATCCTGGACGCGGGTACCCTCGAAGAGGAACCGAACGGTGTTACGAGCGAGAGATTGGCGATCGCAGTAGGCGTCGAAGACTTTGCCAAATTTGGTGTGGTTTTTGATCTTGAAGAAGGTCTCGTTCTCCTGCTGGTCTTTTATCTTAATGTCCAGGGTTCCTGCTTTCTGCTCGGGCTTGGCCTCGGACATAGGACTGCCACTGCCTGCTTGACCTTCTGGGACGGCATTTTCGGACATCTTGATGTCTTGTGTAGGTGGGTATGCGCGTGCGGATTTAGGGAGAAGAGCTAGATGTGGAAAGAGGTATTAGCAAAGACATCTTGAGACTGTTGGCGGGTTGCGAATTAGATTCACGATAACAGGTGAAAGTACAGTATTCTAGTTTCAGGGGATAGCGAATCGACGGAGCAAACTTGCCTTGGAAGCAGTTTGGGACTTGCAGAGGAGTCAAGCAGAAGAGCAGGCTGGCTGCAAGGCTGGGTGGGCTGACTCGTCTTTAATGTTGTCTTCGGTTGACTAAAGGAGCGTTGTGTGCGTCAAACAATTGTTATGTGAGTTCAGAGTAAGGCGATGTGGAAGGCGAGTCGAACCGTACAGAAGGCAAGAGAGTGATGTTGTTTGCTTCGAGGCTGCAGCCGCAGGAGGACCGCCGCGAGGCTGCGTGCTTTATCGATTTGCGATAAGGAGCTGGGACTCGAGGGAAAGCAGACAATGCGCTCTTGCTGCTTCTTAGCTTTTGCTCTAGTCATCGAGGGTTCCAGCTGATGTGATTTGAATATGCTAGAGCTGAGATCAAAAGAAGGCAAGTCGGATGATGGGGGAAGCAGGTTGTAGTTTTGTTGGTTGTCAAGGTGACGCGAGATGTTGCGACGCGAGCGCGACTCATATTGATAAGCTTTCAGGTCAGGAACTCCATTTCCAGTCAGCGTAAATTCACTAAACGCATCAGGAAAAGGTTTAAATGAGGGAACTATATTGGCTAATATAGGAGAATACCATAAGAAATCCGTCTCTTGTTGTTGGCTGACATTTCCTGCTAAAATCCCAACATAACGCCTCGGCACGTGATCGTTCTGGCGCATTCATATATGGTACGGAGGCCAGTCCCGACCTCTTCTCCTTCTTTGGAACGAGGTGTCTGGAGACCCTTCGATACAGCTGCCTGCAAATGGCTAGGAGGCGGCTCCAAATCAAGTATCGCGCCATTCAAAGTACAAGCTATAACTCCACGTTCTTGTTGTGAGGCTGGAGGGTACGCCCGTACAGAACAAAGGGCAAGACAACCTCTCGAAACAAAACAGCCAAGCAAACTATTGTTCATGAACAGAGGATACTTGAAGAAGGAATGGTAATCCTGATTAGTTGGAAATCCAACAAGAAATCGGATCTCTCTGGACTGGATAAGTGAAGGGCGGCCAATAAGAAAACAAGCCGACATTGGTAAGCGAACAGAGATGCTTAGTGTAAGACAAGGGACACTCTTCGTGTATATGATGTCTCTCAATTACATCCCCAAATTTCTTTGATTCATCACCAACAAAATATTCAACTTTTCACAATGGCTACTTCAAACAACGATCTCGTCACATTCCACGAGTGGGTGACACGAAGAATCCAGTCGCATGACTTCATCGCCCATCCGGTAAGTCGAAGTCCATTCACATGGACACTTGAGAGCGATATCGAGAGCTACGTGGTCGAGTACCTTACTTGCGGCAGATCGGAGGCGGAAACAAATGAGTTTTTGGACCTCCGAAATCGTGTTCGAAACACCCCGACTCCACCAGGTATGAGTGCACAGGCGCGCGAAGACAGAGACAGAAGACTGATGTATGGACACGCTCCAGACCTACCTGCTGATCTCCAGCCACTGAGCGCGATTCTGGACACCCAGATCAGAACTGGACACCACTGGCAACAGCGTATCCAGATGCAAGACGTGATGTTTGGAATCCCGGTCGAAGACATCGCTGGGTTGCTCCGAGCACGAGAGGGCGTAGTACGCTGCTGTTGGACGATGCTCATCCTGAATGAAACTACGATGGAGCTGTGTCAAGACTTGACGAATCAGGTCACGCTAGAACGGGGTTTTATGCGTCGAATAATGCCAATCATGGACGAAAACTGGCGTAGCATTCTACGGTCACTAGAGCAGCACCAACGAGAACTTCACGCCTCACGCGATGAGCAGGAACAACAGCTCGGAACAGCCAGACGGGAACAAGAGGAGCTCAACGCACAGCGTGAGCAGTTCCTAGGACGCACCGCAAGAACGATGTCTGGTAATGGCTCCGAGCAACAGTCACCCGCTGATCAATCAGAAGGTGAGCGTGCATCCCATGGAGACCATTCGTCTCCAGGAACTAATTCGTCTGACGGTAAGAGCTCCTTACTTTTTGCAGAGCCCAATAGTTATATTGCTGCTCTCGCGGAAGCACTTGGTTTCTCCAGCAGTGAAGACGAGGACAGTCATGTCCACCTTCGAGCGGATTGGCACGAGCCTGGCAACATCCTGGGAGACTGCCCTCTCGGAGGAGGCAAAAGATAAGTTAGACACTAATCTCTCAACCATCACTTCCTCTGTCTATCCCTTCATGGCCTAGACTATGCGTAAATTGACCGTATCATGTATTCAATTGTCGCTCTATTCCAAGCACCCCAAAAGCCCTCCTAGACTATCTGACTTTCCTTGAGCTAAAAACCGCCTAGGGGGGATAGAAAAACAAATGGAAAAAAAATTCCTCTCCTAACATGTATACTTTGACCCAAAAATAATTTCAAACGTGACGTAAAGTACTAATAGATAGACAAATCGACTTGTTGGAGTCCAGAATCAACCACACCATGGATTATGCTTCATTAAACCTGGCAGAATCCGATAAGCTTGGAAATTATTCAACAAGCAATGCACCGCTCTTACACCGGAAGAATTCTAGCACCTTGCTCCGGCTCAGGTTAAGTATCGAAAATGATGAAAAGCGGTCGTTGTAGGCGCGGAACATCAAGGATGAGGGAAAGCAACCTAAGTTGTGGGAAGCGAATGCGGGAACAGCCTGGTTTTGCTGACTAAGAAAGACGGATCCTCGCCTGGAGCTTTTCTCCGGCCTCAACCTCACTTCTCCACCAACCCACATCTTTTCTCGAATCATAGGACAATCGACGTTGACGGACTGGCAGAAACCTTCCCGATTGCGACGATGTCTCTCAACACAGACACATCCCGTCTGTGGCAATCGCAGGATGAATTTGCAGTGACGCAAAGCTGTTTTGCAACACGATAAGGGTTTGATATAGTAGGGGAGGTAGGTCTTGTTTCTTTCTTTCGAAAATTTGTTTCTCAAGTTCCAACGTCAATTCAAAGCTTCAAATCCATGGAGGATCCGCAAGAAAATCCAAGCAGCAGAACGCAGAGAGATGTTCCTGTTCTCAGCTACGGTCGACCCCACCGGAACAGCTCCACAAGAATTCCAACATATCAACATACAGACAATCCTCCGAGAGATCATCTAAGAAGCAATAGAGCTGGGAATCTATCACGGTTGGGCACGCAGCAATCTACACGCAGGCCACCGCGACACCAACCTCCACGACAGCCTTTTTCTCTCGCCGGTAGCAGAATTCCACCGAACCACGGTGGAAGCTACATTGATCCAGACTACCACGAGTACAATCCCAGATACCAGAAGGATTTCAATACACCACTATGGGGGCTTGCAAAACCATTACCAAGAGTTGTACGGCAGGGAATGCGAAGAGGTCGTAGTCATGCGGGACAAGGCACTGTTGAGGACGCCGAAGCAGAGATAGAGGAGCCTGGCGATTCCGAGGCAATACCACAACTTGGCATGATCAACGATCAGAGGGCAGATGTCGGAAAGGATGCGGTTGGGCAGCGAGAGGAGAGCCGTGAACGAGGTTATGGACATCATCGAACGAATACTGGCGGCACTGCCCAGAAAGTCAAATCCAACGGCACTGTTGTGGATCCAAATTCTTCACCATTGTATGAGAGAGGGAACCCCATGGAACAGTGGGGAGATTGTGCGGTTCCTAAACAGGGATCCGATCCATTTGATGATCGAGCTGGAGATCTTGGGGACAGATGTATGAATCGACTGTCGAGTGTAAAAGAAGAACCATCAGAACCTGTCTCGAATAGCAGCTTCGCTTCTTTCGAGGGCCACAGAGCAATAGTTGATCCGGCCGATATCGATCTCGAAGCTGGGGAGAAATTCGACGAGTGGCCTGTGGAGGATGGAGAAGAGGAGCAATATCTCGACGAAGAAAGAAACATGCACAATTCGTGGGCAGAGTTTCGTGCAAGATACAGAGAACCTCTTGCGGAATGTTTAGCTGTAAGTTCTCACCTGCACTTCTCATCATGCAACAAAACTAATATTATGCAGACCATGGTAGCTGTTCTCTTAGGTCTCTGCACTAATCTTGCGGTTCAGACTTCGAACGAGACATCGGGAATTTACCTGTCAAGTAATTGGGCCTGGGGCCTAGGTGTCACTATCGGTATCTACATCGCCGGTGGGATTTCAGGAGCACATCTGAACCCTGCAATCTCACTTATGCTATGTCTCTATCGCGGATTTCCTTTCCGAAAAGCAATGGTCTACATCACCGCCCAAGTGTTTGGCGCATTCCTTGCTGGCATAATAGCCTACGGAGTGTATAAGGATGCCATCGGTGCTTTCAATACCACAGGAGGCTCAGTTGGAGCTGATGGCGGCAGTGCATCTCCCGTTGGCTTATCAGCGGGTGGTACTGGCACCTCGTTCTTCTCACAACCAGCGGCATTCGCTGGCGTCGGCACAGGTTTCGCGAACGAGTTTGTTGCAACTGCAATCCTCGCTTGTGCGATCCTGGCTCTAGGAGACGACTCGAACGCTCCACCAGGAGCAGGCATGCACGCCTTGATTGTTGGTCTCCTCGTGACTGTCCTCTCGATGGCATTCGGGTACAACACGGGGCCATGCTTAAACCCAGCCAGGGACTTCGGACCAAGAATCGCAGCTGCTGTTGTGGGTTACGGTGGAGAAGTTTTCACAGTCGAAAGTGCGTGGTGGATTTATGGTGCATGGGGCGGCACGGTCAGTGGTGGCTTGGTGGGTGGATTATTCTACGATGCAGCTATCTTTGTTGGTGGCGAGAGTCCAGTAAATTACCCGAGAGGGAAGAGGAGAGTGATCAAGCGGAAAACAGCAGACGGGGCGAAGAGAAGTTGGTGGAGGTTCAAGCAGACAATAGCATGAATAAACTTTGTCGAGTTCGAGCTCCTGACTGTTTCTACATGGCGATATGGTGATGAAGTGAACGGCCTTTCAACAGACAATTGGGACTGGTTCTTCGCATAGAAGAGATTGTTTCTTGTATTTCCTAGTACGTTCGCCCTCACCTGTACAGAAAGTAGGTAGTAATGCAGATTAGAATCCATTACTCTTCATAGCCCTCTCGAAGCTCTAAGATCGCAGTGATTTGCGCCTATTCTCATTCAGTCAGAACCTATCAATTTCCTACTAGACCACGAAAACAAGCACAAACCTCCGTAAGTGGACTTGGAATTGGAAAATATAATAGTCTTGCTGAAGCAAACCAAATGTCAGAAACGTATTTCTTTTCAACCAACTTGGCGGCTGAAAGATGTTCTACGAACAGTAATGTTAAATTTATTTTTGAATGAAGGATGTTCCTGCTCGAGGTACACTCTCAGCACATCCTCTTTGAGTTGGTATGCTGGAATTCTTCCTCGCTTCAGTTTTGCGTTGGTCTCTGGGCTTGGTCGAGTCTCGTCATTATAAGCCTGTCATTTTGTGACAGAAGCCAAGAAGAAGTTGTCAGTGACTGCTGCGGTTGTGGATATGGGTAGATCTCGAAAGAATGGCGATGTCTGAAGGAGTTGCGGCTGTGCCTGGAAGCAAGTATGCGGGAAACAGCGAGACAATCATTCACCAAAAGCCTGAAGCGTCGTGCCACAGTCATACCGAATCAATCACTCCACCCTGCTTGACAAGTTAACCGTATGTTCTTTTGTCTGGAGCGAGTATCGGTTGCTGCATCGGGGTTGAAAGGAGAAAGTCCTTGATGCTTGATCTGTTGCAACCCTGAAAATTGGTCAGTCTCGTTGGCAAAACCGCCAGGCTTTCTGCCAAGAACTTCTTACAATACGGTGAGCTAGTAGCTGATGAAATGACCGTTGAAGACGTCCTTGAGCTTGAGCTTGAGGATGTTCTTACGGTGGTCGGTCAGCCCCTTATCGAAGAAGAGCTCGAGACTGTTGATCGAAGCGATGAAGTTGGCGAGGAGGAAACGAAAGTAGAAGCTCTTAATGAACTAGTCGATGCTGCGATAGCTTGATTTGCACCCAAAATGGCGATTGCTAGAAGAATGATTTTCATCTTGCAAATGCTTCTCAAAACCGTGACAACTCGAAATACAAAAAGAGCGTGACCCGACGATAGTCGTAGAACATTAAAACATGAACGAGAAATAGACTCGACAGACTTGTAAAATAGATGAGATTGAAAATTTATAGGGCATTGACCAGATTTAAACACTGAGCCGTAGTGGTCAATACTTTGGCGAGAAACAGCATCCCTTTCGGGTCAACGCGCCACGTCCAGAAACAGCGACGCAATTGGAAGCACTGCACTGGCGCGGGCGACGCCTGTGGTTATGGCTGGCTGACGGCAAGAAGGAATAAGCTTGATCCAACTAAGTAGACACCGTCTCGGCAATTGGAACTGGTTCATGGGTCTGTATTGTTAAGTGCAGCACAAGTCTGATCCAGACTGGCCCAGGTCCTGCTTGAGGGGTACAACAATTCGGGCAACCCGTTCTCAAATTGAATTGCGCAATGGGTCACATATTGGAAAGAATCAATCATCAAATCAATGAGGTCTGCGATGAGTAGTCTGGCAGCAAGAAGTAACTATGATGGGATTGATTGCGATCGGTTTGAGGGTCTACGCGTCCGCCTCTGCGGAGAAAACCCTACCGTGTTTTGAGCGGAATACCGGCATGTGACCAACTTGAACCACTAGGCCAAGCTATACATCTACATTGTATATTGAAAGATCTATTATCTCTTCAGTACATTGAGTGCTAAACTCTCTTCATCGAGAGGGTTGATGAAGACCTGTGCCAGTCTCAATGTCGAAAGCTAGTAGCTCCATTAGAAAGGCAGGGAATGCAGCAAACGACATGGCGATGTGGCTCCCTGGGATTTTGCTCAGTTCGACTGTCGATACTTTCTGAAAGCTGGATTTTCGTACCTGGGAAGATTACCAAAAGTTCATCTTTAAGTACCCCGGTCAGAGTCCTAAATGGAACTAAGTTGCTACTTGTGTAGAGGAGTACGGGGTTGAAGATACGTAGCCGATTGATGCTCTGACGAAAGGCTTTGCAACTGGGCAGGCTATGGCTATAGATAAGGCTCAGATGATTTAAGGCGAATTCTTTGAAGATAGAGAGTTGAGGGAAGTACTGCAATCTAGTGCTATTGAGAAAACAACATTTCGAACCTCGTTCTAACCATGATTCTTGCAGAGATTAGGAAATGGTTCTCAACGCGGGGTCATATTTAATAGAGGGGCAACAGAATCTGACCCCAGTGGATGTAACATTCTTACTACTCGCATTTCAAATTTTTAGTATTTGTTCCTTGTAATGGGTTTTCAAGGAATAAATAGTGCTTGAAAGTGTTTCGGGCACACGTGTAAATGGGTTAGAATTGAAGTTCAAACTCCTTTCTTCTATATAGGAAAGGAAAGTTATCGATATGCTGTCTACTGGCAATTCACACAAGATATGACAAACTTATCAATCATCATAACTTGATGCTTGGCAATCTGAGATGGTAGTAGGAAATTGCCTTAAATTGGTAAACCTGATCTATTTGTTGTGTTTCTAAAGATAAGCGAGAACCTTTTTCTTCCAGAATTAGATCTAGCTATAGATGAGCAAAGAAACCTCCATAAACGAGACATAAGTACAAGGCTATCCTGCTGCCGAGTGGAATGTGAACTCTTGGATCAGCCCTGAATTCTTTCAGATGATCATCGAGAAACTGTCCTGGGACAGGCAAGGGACTTCCTGCTTTCAGCCCAGGGATCGCACTGGCAAAACGAATCATGAGATGAAGGATCTTTCTACGCACGCGTTACTGCGTAAACAATTGCATAAGAGTCAAAATTTTGAGCCGCCAAATCCCGGTGTCTGTGTTACGCAGCAAGATTGCCTGGACGGTTACCGTCACCCGCATTCACAGTCCAAAATCCTGGGGCTGCGACTCGCTAAATTGGCGTGCATGACCCCCCTGTGTTGCCTTCACCAGGACTGCTGAACGCTGCGCGTCGATCACGAGGTATCACCAAAGCTGACAGAGATATGTTCTTTCTCACCTCCTCAACTTGATTGTCCCATACAGCAAAAGAGGAGATCAAATATTTACATTTGATATTTCACCTGTGTATCAGTTCCCTGTATAGAAGCCTTCTTCAGGTCTCACTCGTGCTGCATCATGACAACCCCACTTTGCCCGTTCTGCACCACCCTCTTCACCAGTACCCCACTGTTTCCCACCGCAGCACCCAACCCTTACTCACTCGTCGCAGCCAACACAACCGAATACGTCCTTCTGGAATCAACAACCCATTCATTCAGGCTCGGTGCTGAAAATGGGTGTCGCTTTTGCACGTTATGTAACTCCGGAGACACGTTCGAGATGTTGCAGGATTTGAATCGGAATGGGAAGCTTGAAGAAGATGAGAAATTTAGGTTAAGGATTCTACTGGTTGTACCGGATGAGAATAGAAATGGCGAGGGTGATGAGGAGGAGGGTAGATATCCGGTGCTGAAGATTCTATTTGGTGGTGGACCGGAGGGAAGGGACTTTCATGAGGTGTGGACGGTACAGTTGATTCCTGTTGGTGAGTAGACAACCAGATTCCATGACCATTTCCAGGAATTAGATGTGTCGGTCTTACTGAAGGCCGTCAGGTAAATACAAACTTGAGCTCGATAGGTCGACGGGCTCTAGTGCGAGTCTAGATATTGCTAAAGATTGGCTGGCGCGGTGCGACGGGCATAAGGACTGCCAGCTATACAAGAATCAAGTAAAATCAGGCCAGAAACCTTCTCGACTTCTCGATGTGGGATCCATGGACTCTGCTCATCTTCGGATCACAGACGAGGATATCGGAACTGAACAGTTTGCTACGTTGAGTCATTGCTGGGGAGATCGTATGCCAATCAAGCTCTTGACCACGAATGTGGAGGCGATGAAGACCCAGATTCATGAGGAAGACCTGACGCCCAATTTTCGCGATGCTGTTGCCGTGTGTAGGCATTTGGATCTAAGATACCTTTGGATCGACTCACTATGTATCATCCAAGATTCTGCCGAAGATTGGCTGCATGAGTCGAGCCGCATGCATTCGGTGTATTCAAACTCCGCGTTGAATATCTGTGCTACAGCAGAAGGTTCGAATGGATTGTTCACGCAACGAGACTACTGTCATTGGAGCACTGGCCCGCTACCAGTACACTGGGAAGGGCTTTGTGAGGGTGTCTATTTCGGCATGCTTGAAAACACCTGGCAGCATGAACTCCACTGGAGTCCGTTGAACAGGCGTGCGTGGGTCCTGCAAGAACGGCTCCTCTCACAGCGAAATCTGCATTTTGGGCGGAGACAGCTATTTTGGGAGTGTCAGCAGCACACAGCCTGTGAGCTCACCCCGAAGGGTTTCGTTGGCATTGTTTGTCCTCCGTACTATTACCAGAAAAGACTGAGTCTGGAACATGGAGCTTTATTGCGGAAATATGAAGATCTTCCGCCTGATCGCCTGCTGGATTCTTTTGCAATCTGGAGAACAATTGTGAGTACATATATTAATTGCGGTTTGACGTTCAAGACGGATAAGTTGGTTGCCATTTCGGCTTTGGCGAGACATTGTCAAACGCAACTCGGATTGGAGGGTGAGTATCTTGCTGGGCTTTGGAGCAAATACCTGGGAAATCAGCTGCTGTGGGAGACTCATCTGTATTTGCATGGTAAAAGACAAAAGACTTATCGAGCTCCAACGTGGTCCTGGGATTCCATGGATGACACGGTTTTCGATGCTTGCGACATCCAGTTCTCAGACGAGAGAGACATTGTCATTGAAGTTAAGGGGTGGAAGATGGATCTGGTTTCGACAGATGTCTATGGTCCGGTTTCGGGTGGGTATATTTGTATATCAGGCAGACTTGCGAGAGTTGTCGTTTGTGCGGATACGACGGATGCCGATCATCCTGCGTACAAATTGAAGATTAAAAGCGAAATTTTCATTCCAACCAGAGGGAGTTTTCAGAAAGACACATTGTTCGCGGATAACTCGAATACGAAGGTAGTCGATCTATACGATGATCTGCTGGTCATGCCAATTGGTAAAGGCGTCGGCCATAATAACAGGGGGACTATTTTTGATGAGAGAGGTCCTCATTCATGGGATGGTCTTGTGTTGAAGCCGATAGAGGGAAAAGAAGGGGTCTTCCATCGGTTGGGAAAGTATTGCATGATTTCAAAAGATGACGAGCTCCGATTCGAGACCGCCTTCAAAGATTTTGACTTGGCTGCCGAAACGCACGGCTTGGAGTTTGTCTCGAATGGAGAGATGGGAAATATGTATACAGTGAAAATAGAGTAGCATGTTGAAGTTTCCCATACCGGTGAAGAATTTTTGATGCTTTCGATTTGATACCATATGACTAGTAGAAGCACGGCACCTCAACCTTAGACTGTTGTTGGATATTCTGCGTTCACATAATCAGCTTGGCAAGCTGTAGATAGACTTCAGGAGCGAAACAGATATGCATCCAAAGCATCGAACCCCGCTTATGTAGCATACCAATCAACATCAGATGTCGAAACGGATCAAAGAATTCCAAGCGCTGGTAGTTCTTTCTGCAGTGGGGCAATTCGTGCCATTGGAAGTCCCTCACGACATCACCACTTGACGATGATACCAACCTAACCAGAAATGCCAGGCGCTAGAGAAACAACGTGTTCTCTTGAAGTTTTTCCCAATCTTCTGTTGAAGTTCTGTCTCCTTTGCTCTGCATTAAAGATGGGGAATATAAGCTTATGCGGAGAGAAAAAGTCAATAATCCTCCTTGGCCCATTAAACGAAGCATCTAGACTCGATACAGCGATGTTTATGCAGCAGCGATCTTCCGCATACAATCTGCAGCCAATTGACGGCTTGCATGAATCAGTACAATAATAGAAGAAACCATGTCTATATCAGGAAGGAGAAGAAGTCCGAGGGTTGACTGCGGGCTGGACCGTTGGGGACAGACGGGGTAGTGAAACAAATGAACGACTTGGGTCAAGGGAAAGGAGGGAGGGATAAACTGTGGATGAAAGGAAAAAGAAATAGACCCGAGGAACAACAAATGAAGATATACTTTGAACGATGGACTTACATAAAACGTATGGCAGATATGTTAGATGAGAATTAAGATTGCCTCCAGTTAGTCCCATCAAGCCCGGTGGGTTTTCACCAGTAGCAATCTCCCCTCGGCTTTTAAGCTTGGCAATCGTCAACACGGGCCACCCTGACTCTGACCTGACCGTGAACCTGAACCTCCGCCGATGCAGATGATGGATCGTTGATCTCTCAGCTTGCGCCTCACCAAGCCAACTAACTATCCAGATACGCCAGACCATCATCATCGTTTTCAATCCTTAATCACGTCGGCGGCCCCAATCAATTCAATCACCAGATCTTGCCACACCTCGCATTACACTCGGATTCCCATCTTACCAGTCACAGCAAGACGTCAGCATAATCGTCGTCTGCAACCAGCCCAGCCACACTCGACCAAGCTTGTGCCGCCCAACGCATACATCTTTCAGCTGAGCGCAACCATCTCGCCGGAATACCCTCACGTTCTCCGGGAAAGGCGATTACAACATCTGCGAATACGCAAGGACAGTAGAGAGTAGACAAGATGCCGTGCGGACTCGGAGGAAACAAGACTACCCAGAGGAAACTGGTATTATTGTACGTTTTGCCCAGGAGGGTGAAGGCGTCGATGCGCTAGGATGGACAAATCATGCGCAATTGGGAAGAGGACGAAATGCTAAGAGGGGAGCTGACGATTGATACAGAGGTGATGGCGCGTGCGGCAAGACTTCGTTGCTGAATGTGTTTACAAGAGGGTACAGAAGCATTCTATCCATTGCAAATGGCCTGGTGAGATTAACCATGGCACAGGTACTTCCCAACCGTCTACGAACCTACAGTTTTCGAAAACTATGTCCATGGTAAGTAGAATTCTGCGTACTGGTCACAATTGGCACCTGGCGGACATATCTGATGCAGCAATAGATATCTTCGTGGACAATGTACACATCGAACTCTCCCTCTGGGACACCGCCGGCCAAGAAGAATTCGACCGTCTCCGATCCCTCTCCTACGACGATACTCACGCAATTATGCTATGCTTCTCCGTCGACAGCAAAGATTCCCTCGAGAACGTTGAATCGAAATGGGTAGGCGAAATCGCCGAGAACTGCCAGGGCGTGAAGCTCGTGCTCGTCGCCCTGAAGTGCGATTTGCGCGAACAGAATGCCGATGACGACGCGCCCGCCGAGGGCGGACAAGTGAGGGAGAAGAAGGACATGATCGATTACAATCAAGGGTTGGAGGTTGCGAGGCGGATAAACGCCTTGAGATATCTGGAGTGCTCGGCCATGCGCAATCGAGGGGTCAATGAGGCGTTCACAGAGGCGGCTAGAGTGGCATTGAGTGTCAAGCCCAATGGAGGGAAGGACGACTCGAAGTGTAATGTTATGTAAGGGGTCCGACGAGCTGGAGTTGGCGTTGGTGGCACAAGCGGTCCTTTTATTGACAGTGCGCGATTGCGCACAGTACATATTTCTTTTGTAATGCTGCTTTGCATGCAGGCGTGGACATGGGGGACAGTGTTGGGATCCTCGACTCAGTACTCGAAGCCTCCGAATCACACGCCGACCTGTTCACCATATCCAGACCGATACTCTACAGTACCTTCGAACCTCGAACTCCTCACGAAAGCTCGACTCGGAATATACCCACTTTCATTCTATTCGATCTTCCAGCGTTCAGCCCAGCGTACGCCTACCTTCTTCTTACTTTTATCTACCGTTACCTTCCAATCGATCAACACCAATCGCAATCGCAATGCTTTTCCGCCTTGCTTCACTTCTGCACATACACTAAAACAAAACCAATTACGGACGGAGGGGACGGGGGCGTCTGGATATAATGCAATACAATTTTTCACATTCATATGGCTAGGCAATACTGCTTGCTTTTCTTGGTCTTCCGATTGCTGTCAGCCACTTATAATGGCTCTTAGGGGAGAAGTTATGTGGATAGAGAATTGGCTCGCCCTGTCAGACGCAGGAATGGCTGTACTGTACTTGTTCGAAATGCACAAAGACGTCAAACTCAGGTGTGATGGGCAGACACAAGCTTCGATCTCCCGAATTTGCTACGAAAGGCTATTGAAGCAGGATCCACGAACTGCAATCATGGGTCGAATCAGCTTGAAGCAAGTGCATCGAGCCTGTGGTCTTGACTTTCAGAAGTCTTGAATTTTCAGAGCCACATGCAAATGCACCTGTATTTGACTTTTCTCATTCTGCAAAGACTAGGATGTAATCGTTCTCTCTTTGCTATGACTGGGGCTAGTTCAGTCCACGTCGTCAGCTCTCAGCCTCGGGAGGGAGGGAACGCGGGGTAGCACTAGATGTAGATGCGGGGGAGCTTTTAATGAACACCCCACCACATCGAGGACTTTAAGCTTAAATCTCCTTGTTATATTACGCATTATCCTTACCTTTGATCTCACTACACGTCCTGGTTTTCCACCTCCTCTCGTCCTTTTCCCTGTTATCTTGCCATTGCAGCCAAGACTTACCCAACTGTCTCGTAACTTTCCTCCTACAGCTTCAAACCAGAGAGCTAGCAGACCAATCAGTAGAAACCACGATATGTCAGGAATCGAGAAGTACACCATCAACGTCCCAGATGCCAAACTCCAGAAACTCAAGCAGAAACTAGAGTTAGCTGATCTCCCAGAATATGAAATTGAAGGTGCAGGATGGAAATATGGCGTCCCTGCGTAAGTCATTCCCCTTGGATCCTCTCATTCCTCCCATAACTCTCAGCACTCTCCTTCCTACTCAAACTAAAGTACGACCTAAAATCTTCCTCCTCCAGCTCCGAAACCAAACGTCTCGTCTCCCACTGGCTCAATTCCTACTCCTGGCGCACCCAAGAAGCAACCCTAAACAAACTCCCACACTTCAAAACGAGAATCGAAGTTGACGGGTTCGGGGAGCTGGGCATACATTTCTTGCATCAGGTTAGCGAGGGTGTGGATAAGGAGAGGGCGATCCCGTTGTTGTTTGTGCATGGGTGGCCCGGGAGCTTTATGGAGGTTACGAGGATGTTGGGGAGTTTGAAGGGTGAGTTTGTTGGAGTTTTCTTTGGGGTTTGAGTGACAGGGTGGAGAATGAAGGGAGAGATGTTTTTTTGGAGACCGAGATGGGGGAAATGAATGATGGAGTTGAAATTTGTGTTCAGGCATCGAGGTCTGACATCTAGCTGACTATGTGTGCAGGCGGAGATGGAAAGCCAGCGTTCAATGTTGTGGCTCCAAGTTTGCCGAATTACTGCTTCAGTGACGGTGTTCGGAAGGTATGCCTTGCACTGCTCGTACCCTTTTGTCAGCGCGACAGAATGCAGCTGCAGCGGAGAGTCGCAGGGATAACAAGAAGTGGCACTGACAGACCTTAGCCTGGCTTCGAAATTAAGCAGTACGCCGAAACATGTCATAAACTCATGCTGAAGCTCGGATATGAAAAATACGGTACTTCCACTTCAAACCCAAAACCATCAATACAGAATTTAGCTAATATTATGTTTATAGTGGTCCAGGGCGGTGACTGGGGATTCCTGAGTAGGAGAAACTCCGAATGCTCGAAGCCACCCGGCCAGATATCTTGAAGACTAACGTCCCAACAGTCAACAGAGCAATTTGTCACCTCTACCCTGAATCCTGCAAAGCAATGCACACAAATTGGATCTTCGCCTCTCCACCAACATGGACAGCAGAGAACCCCGAGCCATCATATTCCGACAGAGAGAAAGCTGCGCTGGGACGCGCACAAGAGTGGTGGGCTGGTGATGGGAGAGGGTATCTAGCAATCCAGAGTACCAAGGTATATTTCCTCATCCAATTTTTTAATACAGATTTCGAGACATTGACAATCAATGCAACACAGCCAGCAACTATAGCCGCCGCACACCGCGACCCCGTCGCCCTCCTGACCTGGATCTACGAGAAGCTTGTTGCCTGGTCTGATGAGTATGCTTGGACGGACGATGAGGTGCTCACGTGGGTGAGCTTGTATTATTTCAGTGAGGCGGGGCCGGAGGCGAGTAGTTATCATTATTATGAGGGGATGCACGGGAGCGAGATTACGGTTCCTGTTGTGCAGTGTGAGTTTTTTTTTTTTTTTTTTTTTATCCTTTGTTTTTTGTTGTGGTGGTTTGATTTTGGCTAATGGATGTCGTGGCATAGCCTATATCGATGTCCCTCTTGGACTTGCGGACTTCCCGGTTGAGATCTCGAATGCGCCGAAGGCGTGGTGGGGGACTTTAGGTATGTCGTCTTATGTCCCTATGTTCCTTCCCCGTTGCCGAACAGATACTGACGGTTTGACATAGGACCTGTTGTCTTTTCGAAGTCTTATGGCAAGGGAGGGCACTTCGCAGGCTGGGAACGCCCGCAAGATGTTGCGGATGGCTTGTGCGAGATGTTTGGGAAGGGAGGTGGAGCTTATGGTGTTGTTGAGGGAAGGAACGGATATTGATGGAGTGAAGTATGGTTGAGGAGAGGAGGTCTGGAACGCTGGAGTTGGCTCTGATCATGTTGAGTATTGCACTCTTTTGTAATTGTTCGTTTTACTTTCATTCCAATAAGGAGCAAAGCTGTTTTAATGCGTCATAATTTCATCGTCCATAATCCATCTACAGCAATGCGCCAGATGCAAAGAGACCAATAGTACAATCCCATCCATAAAGAAATTGACGTTCATCAGACCAGTCACGATATCCCAAGCCACCGAACATACTTCAGGCTAAAGCTTGCTGGGAATGGTCTTCTACTGTGGCACAGCTGGAAGCGAAGAGAATGGCAACATCCCACCGAGCATGGCACCCACCAATTTCGCGACCCATCCTACAGCAGACAAGGCACCATACAAGAAGAAAGTGCCAAAGGCATTAGTCTTCAGGGCACTGATGCGACCCTCGTGTAAGACCTTCTTCTCCCACATCTGTACGGACAGCTCCCCACGGAACACCTTCTCCAGCAAAAGAGCCTGCTTCGCACTAGCAGTCGTGCTGAGAGCCATGTGTGGACGGACGAGATTGAGTGCTTCACCTGTGATGAGAACACGACCGTTCACGGCTACAGCACGGGGACAAGCAAGATCGCTAATGGCTGTGATGAAGGGTTGAGTCGTTTTTGCGACAACGTCTGCGAAAGGAGTGCACATCTGTTCCTTAGCGATCTCAGCGTACTTGCTCCAAGCCTTGGGGTTCATACCGCCGGCGGGGAGAGTGTTGCGATGGAGTGTGCCGGAGGTGTCGGTCATGATCTCGGTGAAGTCTGGAGAGCCGGCCGCCAGGGGATGGTACCAGACCCAGTTGTAGCGGCGCTGACCGGGTTCGAGGGATCCATCTGAGCCAGGGATGATGTACCTGCTTACTGATCAGGGATCTTTTTCGTACTTTGGTGGGTAGCAATTTTGCAATGGTAGGGCTCACAGTAAGATATAATTGTTCTTGAAGCAGAAATAAGTAAGCTTTGGATCGAACGCCTTCTTGGCCGCCTCAGAGACTTCGGCTTCGGGTACAGTCCCTCTGAAGGCGACATATCCTGCATAGGCCCGCTCAATTCCAGGGAACAGGGTACCGCGTAGTGTGGAGTTGGCACCGTCAGCAAGAATAATCAAGTCAGCGCTAATGGTCCCCTGCTCATTGCCATCGAGCAGATCTTCAAAGGAGATTTGAACACCATCCTCAAGCTCAGAGATTGCTGTGACGCGCTTTCCTAAGTCGAACGTTGCACTTCCATCTTTCTCTCCTCGGGCTGGTGGATCGGGACAGAAGCTACTGGTGAATCCATCGAAGTTGGCGCGAAGACGGTGGTAGGTGACTTCCCAGGAGGTCATCTTGAGAGGTCTCTTGGCTTCACGAGTGACAGCTGCATCTTTGTTGAGCCATTGAATACCAGGACTCGGAACGAACCACGATTCCTTGACGAGGTCATGAACGTTCATGAATTCATCGAACTCAGGATGGGTGGTAATGCCAGCAGCTAGATCTGAGCGTTCAGACTTGGTGTTTTGCTCGAGGATATGGACATTGTGGCCGAGGCGTTTGAGGATGATGCCATTCATGAGACCTGTGTTGGAGCCGCCGATCTGGTAATTGTTAGTATTGGTGCCATAATTGCTTGTTTGTCATAAATTAGATACTCACAATGACAATCTTCATTGGCTTATCTGGAGTAATCACGTTTGAGGACCTTTTGGGAGCCATGTTTGCGTCGATCTCTCCTCCGAGCAACTCGATGTGCTGAGATGAAGTTGAAGTTGTTCGAGGAATCAAAAGCAGACTCGAGTTTAGGTTTCGATTCTTACCTAAGGTGAGCTTCTCAGGACCCTGCAATTTGACTGTCAGATATGTGGATCCACGAGATGAGGTCGAAAAGCTTGTACTCTCGCTTGGCTGGTCGCATTCACTAGCATTGCAAGGAAAGTGCGACATTGAGTTGCACCAACAACACCGACATAAGCCCGGAATGTTGTACATCGACACTCTGTCAAAATCCTTCCCGGGCCATCAGCCTCTTGCATCACCTCCATATCTCCAATGATAGAAATGACTGTCAATTTTGGGCGCTCTGAGCCTTGCTTGTGCTGTTTCGTCCGTCGTTGTCCACTTACTGTGCTCCCCCTTGATATTCCTTATTTATGTTGCCTCCCGAGGCTGTGAATACTCGGCCACCATATTCTTTCCACGATGGTGGGTGGTACAGCTTCAAGTGAATCCAGTCATAAGAGGCTCTTGCCTCCCTCTCCACGCCCGCTTTCAGCCATCTTCTCGTAGGGCTTGTACCACTTCATCTGTTTGCTACCTGCACAAATCATGGATAATCATCCTTCAGCTCAGGCGAGGAATACTACTACGGCTTCAACTATCGTGTCAGCGTTGGCTGTGATATCTGTTGCGTTGAGATTTTGGACTCGAAGAATTATCAAAGCTGGCTATGGACCTGACGACTGGTGGATCCTGATCGGTCTCATTTTCATGCTGACAACTGGTGGAGTTCTTCTCTATGGTTCGTAGATATCCCTGATGTACTTGAACATTACTCATTTGTTGTACCAGGCGTAAGATCAGATCCAAATGGAGGCGAAGTCATCAATCGAGACGATCCGAACTTTGATTTCACACCACACACCACCTATCTCAAGACGTCTTTCATCGCAGCAACCCTGTACTTCTCAGTGGTGACAGCGATCAAAGTCTCAATCCTCTATATGTATCGGCGCATCTTTCCCATTGACGAGTTCTTCAATCAATCGCAAGTCGTTGGTGCACTGATTCTCCTCTGGTGGATCGTTGGCAGTGTCCTGACGATTGTCAGCTGTTTACCAGTCAATCGGCTTTGGATCGGTCCCAGTGCCGGAGGTTACTGTCTCGACTTCAACATTTACTGGATGTCTATGGGAGCCGTAGAATTGGTGATCGACACTTTGTTGCTCATCCTTCCCGTAAGGATGGTTCTCGGTCTGCAGCTGTCTCGTCAGCAGAAAGTGCTGGTTGTGGGTATCTTTGCCCTTGGAGGCTTGTAAGTACATTGAAGCTAGAATCCACCAAAACCTCCAGTCCCCTAACATCCTACAAGCGTCATCGTCACCGGTCTCGTCCGTGTGATCCTCGGCTACCGACCAGGCAGTCAAAATGTCGCATTCGCACGAGCAGAATTATGGTCAGCGGTACATATCGGCATCGCTATCGTATGTGCTTGTCTTCCCACTCTTCGACCACTCATCAAGAGAGCAGGCTCAACAGCTTCTTCCTTGAGGAGGAAGTACGGCTCAAGTTCAAGCAGTGGGCAAGATTCGAGCGCGAACGGCTCGGGTGGCTCGAATTTTGCGTCGAGGAATAGAAGGCCGACTGAGGTGCTGACGCTGAATAATGTGAGGACCGGGAGTGCGTCGGCGGATAACATTAGGTTGACGACGAGGGAGGATGATATGCCGCCTGTTATACCATTCCAGGTTATGTCGCCGAGGATGGGGCTGAGGCCGGATGACGTTGTGTGACGAGGAAATGATAGTCAATAGATGCAACGCTTTGGTGGAGCCTTTGAAGTAGTTACAGAGTCTGCCTTTTTGCATTGTATTCTGCAAGACGTCAAGTTTAGCCTTCGTTAAGTCAGCTGTGTTTACTGCAGGGCATGCTCGTCAAGTGAGCAAGGTGATCAGGTAAGGGAGGGGCATGTTTATGGCTCATGGCAGACCCACTGCACAGCACTGCTCGTGCCTTTGTAAGACCGCTTCTCTCGTGGATAAGTCCGCTGGTCGATGTCCTTTCTGTCCAGTCACATGGTCATATTGCAATCAAAAAGTTACGCACCTGACGGCAAAACGTCTTTTCAAAAGGGACCGAGATATGTACTGTTACACTCAATGCCAAGTCCAGTGCCACAGACCACCCAGGCCAAATCATCCCGAGCCAAAGAAAATAAACTCCACTGCCAGAAAGACCAAGCATTTACCAAGCCCCATCCCCCAGTAACAACGCCTAAGCATCTCCATACCATTTCCCATTCCATTCCCCAACACCTTTCCACGCCCCCAATCTATCCTGTCGTCCATCCATCATATTCGCAAGGTTCGCACAATATAAAACAGTATCTCATCTCAGACCACGACTGAAAGCCACGAGTAAGAAGTACGACTCATCGATCGCTGAAACCAACTCGCTGAGATATCATGTTGATGAAAATACCCAGCCGGCTATCACGCACTTAGAAAGCCATCCTTGCCGTGTCCTCATCCATCATAGGACTGCGATGATATGATACAGGTAAATTCGCTCGAGACTGAAAGTCGCAGACCTCATTAACAGGTTGACAGTGCCACCCGAGTGTTGATAGCATGAGGCTAACGAAATCAAAGTGTTCGCATCGGCAGAAGCTCACAACAGCTTCTGCTGCACCGACAGGATTGAGCCCTTCATCAATGCCGAAATGGCGACGCCCATCATTCTGCCATCGAGGTTCTCCTCTTCGGGAAGTCCATCTTCATCGTCTACTCCATCTGTCTTGGGAATACCGACGATGTGGTGAAGAGGATGTTCGGCATCAAGTCTTTTCTTGAGCGGCTTGACGATGCCGAATTTCTGCAGTACGTCTCCGCCCGAGGCACCTACCACTGCTAAAGCATCGTATCCGATGACTTTTGTGAAGTAAGGCAGCATATCCTCGCCCATGGGGTATTCCTCGTCAGGTTCGTGACCAGCCGCAAACCACGTACTCTTTGTCTTCACAGCCCAGTCTTGCGTCATGTGTGGCGCAAAGGGATGGTCGCTGCAACATCGAGCATAGAAGTTGAGTTCTTGGCTCGTTTGCACGCTTCGGAGATAACGGCCCAGGGGGTGGCCCGTGTCGTGGAGGAATTCGAAGAGTGAGCTGTAGATAGGTGTGGCGTTGGCGGCGACTTTCGTCCATGCTGTGGAAGGGATGTCGTAATCCTGCATAAAATTGTGGAAAGTTGCTGCGCCTTCGAGGTCGAATCTATTATTCGCAGCTGCGGAGTCTGGTACCAGTTTGTGGTTAATCATGCGGTATCCGCCTTGGAGCACCACATTTGCGATGCCGTTCTTCAGAAGTTCTGTATGATCCTGCGAGAACTCTGCAATGTCCATCAAACTTGAAATCGTCAACACCGTCAGCTTCTTGTCATTCGTCGTTCTTTCGGTGAAGATCTTCTTAAGAAGTTCTTGACCTTTAGGCAAGCTTGTAGATTCCGGTGCAATGAAGTCTTCGGTATTATCGAACTCGTGCATGTAGTTATTTAGGTGTCGCTGAGCATCTCCGATCGAACCGATACCTATCGGAAGATCTTGACGGCCTAGAGAATCTAAGGCGCCTCGCCCAAACAGGGCTCGTCGCTCAGCTGGCATCAAATTCGCCACAAAACCTTCGATTTGAATTATGCCCATGCGGTCGAACTCTTTCAGACACATCATTGCCATCAAGTCATCGTAATCCTTTGCGAGATCTGTGATTGTGACGACATGTGGCTTTCGATCAATCCCATCTTTCTTGAATTGGGTTTCTCGATCTTCGACTATTTGTATCAAACCTTCGTAGAATAGTCCCTCTTCCTGGGTTAAACCTTTAGGAATGCGTGGATCTGAAGGCTCGTAAGGACCGTCGAGTGGCTCTTCGACTGGTGGTGGATCATAGGTGCCCTCGTAAACAGCGCGTACCCGTCCAAAATGATCTATTAAGTCCTTTCTCGTAAAGCGCTCGTATTCTTTGACCGATAAGCATCCAAGAATGTACTTCATCAAGCTTTTGCTGTATTTCGTTTGAAGAACTTTCTGCTTGAAGATACCAAATTTTTCATCGCCGTCCTTTGGGTTCAAGGCATTATTATCTTCGTCCCAGAAGCGGCCTTTGGTAATGATGTGAAGCATACATTTCCCGACTTGCCATATCGTATTTGGAGATGCAACAATGTGTTCAGGCGCTCCAGTCCACTTTCGGTCCTTTCTATAGTCAGCGGGCTCCTTGAACCACACAAGGCAATGGAGTAACTTACCTCTGGCACGAGTTCGGAAACTAGGCACGCAAATATTTCCCAGACTTTTTGCTCTGGAATCACCCCATCTTTGCCAAATTTACTATTTGGGCTATCAGCATGAGATACCATTATCCAAAGCTGCAAACATACCTATAAAGCTGTTCGAGGAACTCCTGCGTCTCACCAGAAACCCAGAAATCTCGATAGATCCAAGATATCTCTAAGTCACCATATTCGATGGGAAGGTTACATGAGCTCTCCTCTAGGGTTAAAGCGCTGGTCTTCCTACTCAGTTTATGCTGGTCATTCCGGTGAACCGCCCATTTTCGCTGTCCAGATTTCCTGGAGTACTGCCACGATCCCCACTGAACCTTTTCATCCGATAGGGGATGCAGAGCTCTTCTAGCCTTCCATGCCCTCAAGTCCCGAGGGTCCGATGATTCTTTCTGCTTCTTGGTCTCTCGCGCTGAGATGAACCAGTTGTCCATCAGATTCTCGGGATCTGTAGGAATTTTGCTGCTGGCACCTTGAACCCGCTGCTGCTTCTGAGGCCGAAGCTCGCGATCTAAGTCTAGCTGCGTATCCATGGTGATATCAGCGTGTTGGCGTTTGGACATGATATGTTTGAAGTATCGCCGCATCCCAGAATGAGGCTGAAAGAAGCGCGCTTATGTAGAAGTTTAGGCTCTCGTCGTTGACTCGCGAGAGTTTCGGTGTAATCACCAGCGCAGCAACAACAAAGTCTGCCTTCGTGAATAGCAGTAGGTGAGATGAACTATGAATATGGATGTGAGTCCTGGGTCCAGAATCTTGTGCTAGGAGGGCCTGATGATGGATACAGGAGTACAGCCTTGTGGGGCAGATTGGCGCGAATTTTGTCTCTGGAGCTGTCAAGGCCACGCTGCATGGCGCAGAAGAGTTGCGAAGACGGTGAGAGAACGGACTACTAGCCAGAAACAATCATTCAATTCATTAGCGATGTGAAAGTTTCATGAGCTGGTCGCGGGGATGAATTGTTAATGAAGATGTCAATGATCAAAGCTCGCTTACTTGGAGAAATGACAAGGCTGGGCTGTACTGGTGTGGCTTAGCTGATTAGGCAAACATTCGCCTTATTGAGTTCACGAAAGAACCAAGCTTCGAGTATCAATTGGAGGGCGCTTTGTGAAACTTCCGGATTTGATGCAAGTGCCTTTGTGACCTGAATGGATAAAATTACAGAGTTCCAAGGATTAAGCCATTATCACGTGACCATATATTGGAATACCCTCAGTTAGCGCATTTTCGGTGAGAGCTTTCGGCAAGCTCCAAGCAATCACGACACAACTAATTGGCAAGGATTCAATGGGTCTTTATTCGTCCTCACTGGGTACATCTAAAGTCATGCAGATGCTCTCCATAAGCTATTTCCAACCAGATTCTTTGTTCCAAAAATTGTTCGCCAAGTTCCTCTCATTTGCAGTTTTTGGTTTGAACCTTTTGAGATGAGAATGGTTCATATTCTCAATACCTGCACCTGGCGTCCTATTGGAATATGCTTGGTTACTAATGTTCTCTAAACATCCTCATAATCTCGCTTTTTTGTCTTACCATAAAATGACTCTGTCTGACACAATTCTAGAAGTAAGCAATGTCCAGCTTTCAGATCTAACTCCGCAGCGACACCACGTCTTGATAAATGATGGTACACTCCGAGCGTATCCATAAGTCTCCCTCGTGCTCGTGGAGAGTCAGTTCCTGTGGTTCGTGTCGCATCCTCTCACCGAATATGTACCCGCAGTAGGTCGCCTTCTAAGCGAGCCATCATTATATGCATCACTTCCCCTTTACCGCTGATATACTGCCCCTGAGGGCTTTCTCATGCTTGCTATGTAGTATCGGAGACTCCAACTTACTGCGGGGGTAAGTGGGACCAGACGCATCCAGGTATAATTGCCGGATCAGGTGAATGAGGACTGACGGGCGGTCAATCAGGACTGGTCCGTCCTCGACGAAGTCGAAAGCATGTCCAAGCTCCTTCGCAGCATTGTTCATGGCAGTAGGTCAATGTCAGATCCATAACTCTCGTTCAAAGAGGACACATGTTACTCGTCCTTCGTCGTAAATTTCCACAGTCTACGTGGATATAAATTGGGCTCACGGAACAAATTATCAGGGTCTTCTCCCTCCTCACTTATTGACATGGAGAGGACTGCTATGTCTGGACAAGGTTGAGGTCCACATCTACCAATCTCTCCAGAATCTCACACCGAGTACAAGCTAAACCTACCTATCCACCTACCAAACTGGCGGAGATCAATCCCAGCCGGTGAAGACCCACTCCTGCAAAGCCATTCGGGGAACGACCTTCGTACCTTCGAGAACGCCCTTCTCAACGGCTAGATATTCCACTTAAGGAAGCACAGCCGCAAAGTATATTCTCCTAGTATATCCTCCGCGGCTCACGGATCGACTGGTGAATGGTGTTCGTGGTGCCGGTGAAGTGAGGAGAAAATATGCACGACAGCCTCATAAAATTGAGTAAAGTTTTACAAACGACTCTCTTATGCTTGACTCGAGCTTCTCCTGTAGTTTTGACGGATATGTACACCGAGAGCAAACTTCGCCAAGCAAATCTGCACTTAGTATAGTTCTTAGATCCAGCCGGAGATTCGATGCTAGATTGGGCTAACAATCAATGCATATTCGTTGTAGATAATGTGAGGACTATATCCAAATACCGAAAGAAGAGAACTTGATCCTTGGTACACATTCCGACCGGCAGGACCAATTTGAGGAGGTTACAGCTAGCCTTTGGTTTTACTGGGAACTGAACGTCGGGAGGGATCGACTAAGCCCCGGAGGACGTCAAGCATCTACGAGGGATGACGGCACGACGACACCGGCGAGCTGCTCTCAAAACTCAAAAGGTGCTAAGGAAATTGTTATGTCGGATCCCTGGCTGCTCTTTGCTTCACCGAGAACATTTCTGGTGGTTGGAGAAACAGATGAGAAGCGAATACTGCAGACGAACCTTCTCTACTTTCGAGAAGCTGCAATCGCCTTTCGAGGTGTTGACAGTGTTTTGTCTAGATGATCAAGTAAGAATTGGAGGTTGATTATTCCGAAGTGAATTACGTTCCCTTGCTATGCATTACACTTCACGACCTTCATCGACTCATTATACTCACACTTTGCCACGACATCACAGCTGCGGATATTCTCACCACGCTCCCACCACTTTTGATCAGGGCAGTCCTGAGCTACTATACCTCTCAAACGTCGATTTTTGGCACATTCCCTTATCCGAAGATAGCAAGGAGAATCTACTTATGCTTGGACATTCTGCCGACTTTAAGTCGTATTTCAACACTAGGCGATACAGCATCCAGCCCCTGCTGCCGACCACCTCTTCAACCGAACACTCCACGCCTGGGTCGCGTCATTCCTGAAGTCCATCCGATATAACTACCTTGAAATCACCAAAAACATATGATTTAGACGGGCAGTCAGTTCAATTCCTAGAATGCCAGAAAAAAAAGGGGGAGGCATGACACCGCATCGCTTCTGAAGTTCTGAACCCTGACTTTCTCAGTCTATACTATCTATGACACCCACCTGTACCTATGGCCACGATGCTTTCCACCTCCATCGCAACTCCACAAAAGAAATAAAGGAAGAAAAAAAGAACATACAACAGTGGGTATTCGCTGGTGGTCACCCACCCAACTACTAATCCACCGATCTGGTGCTTAAGTATGGCAGAGCGGACGGGATGCCCTGATCTCACCAGTCTATGGTCGTATGTGGCAGAAGTCCAGGTATCTGGATACTTGTACTGTGTGAATAAAAGGGCAATGGATAGAGTAGAACTTTGGGGAGGGCGGTAATTGTGATGCTGGATTTTGGGTGGAGTGAATGTGGGGCGTTTGTTGTGATTGATGTGTTGTTAGCGAGACGAGAAAGCAAGAAAGCTCGCTCGACGTTATGAGGAAATATGGAGAGCTGGGTCACGTTGAATGAGACAATGAGTCTTAGAGTTGAAAAGGTTTCAGATGAGTTGTTTACCTTTGCTCTGGGAAACTTGTTCTTGCACTTGTAGGGCTTCTCCTATCGAGAGATGCTCGTGTGAGTGAGCAGAACCGTTAAGATTGAAACGGAGAATGGTCGTGTTGCGACATACTGTTCTTATCAATAAACACTACATCATGATGCTGAAGATGTATTTATGCTCTCCCACTGAAAAGTATGGTACCATTGAGCTTATTGCTCATCCTTTTGGAGCCCTTGCCTTCCTCTCCCAATGCGATCTGCCAGGCCCATATTCCCAGCCTTCTTATGCAGCCCATTGATGAAATCGCCCTTATCTCCATACTTTGATGATCGAGCCCTGGCTTTGTCTTCGGCCTCATGTGTGGCCTCCTCCTGCTCTGCCAAAGCTGCCAATCGCTTCTCTCGATCCAGATCCAGACTTGTAGCATCCTGTTGCATGGCAGCCAACTTCCGTTGCCGTTCAGCCTCCTGGTCTTCGTTCGGTGCGTTTCGTGCTGGCGGCGCAGGCCGGCGATCTTCTCTCCTATCGTAGCCCCCATTTCGGCGATGATCATATCCACCGCGTCCATTCGTACCATTTCCCCGAGAGTCTCGACTGGCAGGGTATGATTGACGCCTGTCAGGTGATCGTCGTCTTTCTGGAGAAGGAGACCTGGACTCAGCAGAAGACGTGTTCCTCCTCTTCCTCCGATCGTAATCTCGGTCTCTTGTGGTACGGTCTCTTCCGCGCTCTTCTGGTGAAGCGGACCGTCTTCTGGGTCTGTCGAAGCCGGCTCTTGTCCGAGGTGGACTAGCAGATCTCGATGATACGGAGGAAGAATTCCTGCGTCTTTTACGCCCTGAGTCTCGATCTCTCTCCGACCTGCCCTTTCCCCGATCCTCTGGTGATACTGATCTCCTGCGAGAGGTTGATCGTCTGCGTCGATGCTCCGTCCTGCTACTTCTGTGCCCATCTGTATCCTCTCTACGACGCCTCTTTCGTGCGCTGCGCTCTTCCGAAGTTTCGCGATGGTGGTGGTGATGTCTATGGCGCCTTTTTTCTTTCTTCTTCTTCGAGTCCTCGATCTGGCCAGCAGCTGCAAGCATTTGCCTGCGCTTGATAGGATCGTTCATCATCGCCTCATATGCTGCTTGTTCTTGTCTCTTGATCGCTAACATCGGATCTTCTCTAACCTTCGCCGCTGTGTCTCGTAGGGTATTCGCATGTTGCAAAGCCATGAAACTGTCTTCTGCGGCTTGCTTCTCCAACTTCTTGTGTTCGACGCCCTTGATCAATGGATCTATCCGTCGCTTTCCTAGGAGATAGCCTTCCATTTCCTCTGTAGTTCCAGCTTGACCACTCGATGGGCCTTGGTACATCCAGTCTACACGGTCGACTCGCTTTCGGCTTCCAGCTGCTTCAAGTTCCCGCTGAATCTCTTCCTTCTTCTGCTCCTCCTTGAGTTCCTTAATTCGGAGGTCTGTCTTCTTCCGCTCCTCCAGCGCCTTGTTCTCTTCCTCCCACACCCGCCTCTGATTGCTCATGAGCACGGGATGCCATGACTTCTTCAAGTTGAGATCGCCACCCATTTTGTCGGTTTTGGTAGGTGCCTAGGGATAGTATGTCGTTGGAGACTGTTGCAGTAGAGACCAGAAGAAAGGACTTCGTCTTTTCTTGCTCTGTCCAAAGGCGTCAATATTGGACAAGAGGGTCGTATTGTCTGTTGTCGCAAATGTGCTTGATGATGAAATAAATTGACGAGGCGCAAGACAAGACGGCGAAGCGTGGGGCAAGCAGATTTGCGCTAAGCTCTTTCGATACGCAACCAATTATAAGCTGTCAAAGCTCTAGGCAAACAGTGACCGCCTCCATAGCTTCGTAGCCTTGGGGCAACCTCGTCTGAACATCATCTTCCAAAGAACTTCTGATCTTCCACCGCGTCAAATTCTTCTTCAAGCTCGAGAAAACCTTCGCGCCACCTCGAACTTAAACTGCCTTATCATCACCCGCAGCAAAGATGTCTGACGATGATTTCATGCAAGATTCGGACCAGGAGGGGTAGGTCAAGCTCCCAATCTCCTAGATAATTTCTGACAGATCAGGTATGATTTCGAATACGAAGAAGACGATGAGGAGGAGGGTGGCGATGTCGATATCGAAAACAAATATTACAATGCAAAGCAATTGAAGACGACCGACCCTGAAGCTGCCATCGAAGAATTTCTGGGAGTGCCGGCGCTGGAGCAAGAGAAAGGCGACTGGGGTTTCAAAGGTCTGAAGCAGGCAATCAAGCTAGAATTCAAGCTTGGGTTGTATGACAAGGTACGACTACCTTGAGGTGATTTGGAATCGTGCTGACCTTTAGGCCGTTGAACATTATACCGAACTACTCACCTACGTCAAGAGCGCCGTCACGCGAAACTATTCCGAGAAATCTATCAATAATATTCTGGACTACATAGAGAAGGGATCCGAGGATGAAGCAGCCGGTCGGTGTATGGAAGAGTTCTATTCGCAGACCTTGCAGTCCTTCCAGAGCACAAATAACGAACGTCTCTGGCTGAAGACCAACATCAAGTTGGCAAAGCTCTACCTGGACCGGAAGGACTATGCTACCGTTACGAAGAAGCTGCGAGAGTTGCACAAGGCCTGCGAGAGAGAAGATGGCTCAGACGACCCTAGCAAAGGCACATATTCTTTGGAAATTTACGCCCATGAAATACAGATGTATGCCGAGACGAAGAACAACAAGCAGTTGAAGAGACTCTACGAGCGTGCATTGAAGGTCAAGTCGGCCGTACCGCATCCAAAGATTATGGGAATCATCCGGGAGTGTGGTGGGAAGATGCACATGAGCGAGGAGAACTGGAAGGATGCCCAGAGCGACTTCTTCGAATCGTTCCGCAATTATGACGAGGCCGGTTCGTTGCAGAGAATCCAGGTCCTCAAGTACTTGGTACTCACGACGATGCTGATGAAGTCCGATATCAATCCCTTCGAGTCCCAAGAGACGAAGCCCTACAAGAACGATCCTCGGATTGCCGCTATGACAGATCTTGTCGATGCCTATCAACGTGATGATATTCACCAATATGAGTCTGTCCTCAATAACAATCGAGACCTCCTATCGGATCCATTCATCGCCGAGAACATCGATGAGGTTACCAGAAACATGCGCACCAAGGCAGTTCTTAAGCTTATTGCGCCATACACTCGATTCAACCTTGCCTTCATCGGAAAGGCTCTCAAGATCCCAGTGACCGAAGTCCAAGACATTCTCGGATTCCTAATTGTGGATAAGAAGGTCAAGGGCAAAATCAATCAGCAAGACGGAACGGTTGAGATCGAGGACAATAGTGACGCCGAGCGAGTACGAGCAATGTCAGAATGGACATCCGCAATCAACACTCTTTACCGGACCGTGTTCTCCGATGGCGAAGGATTCAAAATGCCCGATGTGCAGCAGACCGGCGACGACTCTCTTGCAGCTCAAACTTTCGGATTTCCGAACGTCGGCTCGAAGTTGTCTTGGGGACCGGCTGCCAAGCAAAAGGGTCGAGGGAAGAAGATGATGGCTGGTGGTTAGTCAACCTTATCGAATTGCTGTTTTATCAGCCATTCGATTTCGTTGATTGATTACTAATCATCCCTCTCCCTCAGTCGTATTTCCCTCCTTAGAATCTCTCTCTGAATACACAAAATAAAGCCCTAATCGACAAGGAGTGGTATGCATATGGGACTTTACCGGTGCTAACACGCACATTGAACGAATGAACGATTTCAACGAAGATGACCTCGACTTGGGCTGGCTGCAGGTGGTATTTTGGCGTTCGGGGCATGCATCTCTACACAGCGATTGATGAACAGAAAATGTATTTTACAGCAAGCAGGCAGGCAAGCGAGGATGAGCGAGGGTGCGATGTCGCTCGCATACGTGCATAGCATGGCATGGAATGGCGTGGGCAGAACACTATACACATGCAATAATGCATCGGAGCTGGAGTCCAGCGCTGGTTTTCCATTGGACGTGTTTCAGCTTGCGTGCATATCCTGTGGTTTCCTGCATGGTCATTCGTGGGTTTGATTGGAATGAGGGAGTTTCCCAGACGATGTCTGCTCCGGTTGACTGTGAACGGGTGGGTGGTACCTCCGTACTTTTAAGTGAGGTATCTGCCCGTCGTCCTGCTTTTCAAGGATAGCTTGTTTTGTCTTGCTTTGGTCTGCGATACCTTGTTTGCGTCTTGTGGATCTGTCTTCTGGGCATCATGTCTTGCTTCTTCTTGCTTCGGAGCCTCGGGTCTTGAAGAGGTATGCGGAACAAAGTCTGGACTCTCCGTCCAGTGCCTGCCTAGACTTCTTCGTAAGAAAGGAAAATTGATGGCTTGCAGTGAAAGTCTTGATCCTGATTCCATCCATACTGTCAGGCCTGATATTCAACCCCTCTCACTCTTTTGTGCCGCCTCGCCTACTCGTACTTTCTCGCCTCTTCCTTCGGTGCTCATCTCCCCCAATGATAAAAGGTCAGATGATGTTCATGAAGCTTATATTTAGCTACACACATCACACATTGCTGTTTAAAGTTGAGTCTGCCTACCGACTGATAAATACCTACCAGAGCTTGAGCTTGCCTTCTATTCAATCTCCGCTTCACCGACCACATCTTTTATCCAAAATTTCGAACTCTCAACCTAAACATTACTGCCTTTCACCAAATCTATCCATTCTCCGGACTATAGTCTATCCCTCGTTATCTCGTTCGTCTGGTGTACTATCCTCTACTGATTTCCTACCAGTCGATGACCACACAGCCCAGTTTGGACCCCGAAATCTCTATAGTTGATCGATCCAAAGCTCGGGGTGAGATATGATGGAATGAGCGGCTTAGATATGTGTTTTCGGCCGTAGCACTATCCGGGGAGCTCAAGCCGCCTGCAGGAGTTGCCATGTACCGGCCTCATACCAGACCATACTCCAACAAGGAATACACCGGGGATCTAGAGTCTCTGGTAGGGCCAAAGGGCAGGTAGGGAAGGCCGAGGGAGGACCAATTAGGCTAGTCAGCTGCAAACTAAACTTCTCATAACATTCTGAGCCATTCTTTGCCTTGAGAAAGATGCTCTCATTCTCAGAGTCTCTTACGGATGCTCAGCTCATAGCATGCAAATACCGGTAGTATCTCAGAACATGAAAATCCGATGATGTACCTAACAGGTACCAAAATACTTCAAAAATCCTCCAAAGAACGTCCGGCTTCTTTCCAACCCTGACCCGGAGAAGATAAAGTCTTCACCTAAGCAACTTCTTGTGCAGTAGGTTAGCCAGGAAGAATTCCGGCGCGGACGGCACGCGGGCGGCCCCTCCCTCCCCATCCCTGTCCTGCTTTCAATATCACCTCCCTAACTGGCCTCGCTTACGCATTCCATGTCTCTCATCCGTATCAAGCTCTTGCAGGGAGTGCAGGCATTGCAGGGACCCTCATCCTCATATCCTGGTCAATCGAACTACTGTGCACGGAAGTACAGAGCAAGCTAGGCGCTTGTGAGTGGATGGGGCCCTCGGGGAGAGCTGGGATGCGTTCCGGGCCGGGAGGGATGGCCTGGGTTCGAGGAGGGCAGAGATGATCTTTTGGGTTGTTTTGTGGAGACTTGAGACTGGAGACCGGGAGTGCTGAACGGAAGTGAGGGGACAGGGAAGGGGAGAGGAGGAGGGAACTGGAGTGGATAGGTGGACGTGCGCTGGAAGGAGAGGGGAGGGGCGGTTTGAAGATGAGGAAGTGAGGATGAGGATGAAAGAGGGGACGATGGGATGGAATGAATTCCAGGATTCGGGGTGGACATTTATGTAAGTGGCGACCGAGGAGGAGGAGACTACGGGATTTGAACTGGATTGAAGTGGCTTTTGAAGATCATGGTTATGGTCGACTTACATGGGTAGATCGATAAGATTAGACGAGTCATGGTTGAGGACTCCGATGGCGGGGTAGATTGGGATTTCGATGCCTACTGTACTGCATTTTAGATGTCATTATGAGACCGATTCAAGTTCTTGGTAAGCCAAGAATCAATTGATACAGCAAGTCATCCAGTCAATTCGACCCTTTGCCCTTTCTCGCGCGCGAAGCATCTTCATCTTGATAAAAGGTTCAAAGGCAGCAACCTAGCTGATAAACTACCTAGCAACAACCATGTCCATGTCCTCTGGCTTGACAAACACAGCGCTACAACAACTAAGTTCCAGCCCTCCCAAACTACGGCCCAAGTACCGAGCGACTTAGCCCGAGAATCAAGATCATCGATTATCAAAAACAGACTGATCGAGATTTAAGACAGGTGGGTAGATCTACCAATATTCAGGGTGTATCCTCGCTCGACTTTCTGTTCTACTGTAAGACTGTGCAGAGCAGGTCAGCCACAGATGATCAGATCGGCTCGATAGAGATCTACACTTCATACTCAGAGTATGGGATGGGATGAGTTTGGAAAGTGCAAATTCTATGGTAAGTCCCCATGGGATGTGGGTTGGTGAGACAGGATTAGTGAGACAGATAATGGAGAGCATGATGATTGAGATGAGGGCATCAGGGCATGAATGTTGAACGGAGGGACCGAGGTGAGCTGAAAAGGCGTTGACGCAGTATGGTGTGTGTGTGTGGTATGGTGTGGTGTGAGGCGACATGATCGATGTGAGTACTGAGGGGGGGAAAGGGAAGGGTGTTATGCAGCCATCCGCTGCCGTGACCTGTGATAATGCGGAGAGCCGGGGGGAGGGAGAGGAGGCAAGGTAACGTGAGGTAAGCGCAGGATCGTGTCATGGTTGCTTGCGAAGAAGAGATGCTGCCGAGAGACGTGGAACTTAGGATGACGGATGCTGTGGAAGGGCGGGTCTATGTGGAATACTGTACCATGGAGCGTCGTGCGTGGTCGTATGTGTCTGGGTATCTGCCGGAGCTACTCATGAAGCGAGGATGATGAGAGTGTGAATTATCCTCCAACTAGCTTCGATACCAGATATCGAACGAATCCCCGCAGGATTCTAGTGAAGCAAGTTGGGGGTCAAGAGTACTACGCTGACCTGGGCTGGGTCCAAATGATTTCCCCAGACGTACAATCAGCAAGGCGTACCATCGTATCATTACTCGGTATCATCATGTCGAATCACATCCATCGTTCCCCCTCGTAGCTTCGTATTTCATCCTACTCTGTACTCGCTGGGGTTGATGGCGGAGAAGTAGCGTCGTATTTGGGGGCTCTTCCATCCCGTTCGGTTCGTGGAGAGAATGCCATGTCAGTCACATTTTCCACGCCAGCCTGCGTGCTGGGAGAGGAAATGTGATGTATCATACGCCGTGCATGATTTCTTTAGCGGGAGGATTGCTTGAGTGGAATTGGTCAGGAAGGATGGGGAGATAGCGGGGTAGGCGTATGGAAGTATTGCATCCCACGCCCGGATACAAGTACAACAGACGAATGAAGAGAGAGGGGAAGGAATAGATGGTGGGATCGAGGGAGAGCAAATCTTGGGGTAATAGACGCTCTAAGCGCCTGAAGGGTTGTGCTAGGAGGGGTTGATTGGATGGGTATGAGCATTGGGATTGGGATGTGGAGGGGTGTGTGGCTTGTAGGGTGGTGTCAGTGGTGTTGTGATGGGAGATCTTAGTGTTGTTTTGGCGGACCCGGTGACTTATTTTCTAGATGTGTATGATGCGATGTGATATTAGATGGATATGCCACCGGATCTCCGATTTATGACTAGAGCTTCGGGGACTCGACGACACTGTTGGTCAATCCGGTCTCCTGCTGGGTATTTCTCTTTCAGAGAGAATTGTGTTAACATGATTAGCAAATTCACAACAGTAAATCATGACATTCCCATGTCCTAGCAATCATGTATGGCTCATCAGTAAGTCTGGACAGTCAGAACCAATCTGCCTACTCCAGATTACATGGTCAGCCATCTGGTCTGGCACCCCTCCCAGCGGCGAACCGAAAGATGCTGCCTCCATCCTCAACTTACCATAACCTCAAGTACCGGAAGATTTGCAACCTGTACCTGTCTGGTGTTCCACTACTTCAAGAACCCTTGACTCGTTCCCGCGTGCACAGCAGCGCACAATCTAGATTCTGCACATCCATATTCTCAATCCCCGGTTTTATAGTGATTTCCACGGATTTGATTCGATTGATATTGATGCTGATTGCTTCTCTGCTGTGAATTTCGGGATTCATGGACGGCAGTAGGCAGAAAGAAGATACGTATTGGATGTACTGTAGCGCAGAGGCAGACAATCATGATACCTGGCTACAAATGTGGAAAAGAGTAGGTAAGAGAGGGGGAAGGCGGCAGGACGCGGTAAAGTGGGGCAGTCATCTAGGAGAGAAGGACTGGACAGGATAGCAATAGCCAGAATCAGTACCAAACAGAACAGATTACAAAAATGTGTGAGGACATGACAAGATAGTAACAACAGCCAGGGAAACAAAATTAGAAACAGACGCCAATTGACTCGGCTGTTCCGACGAGAGGACGGAAGTGAGATCTGGCGACTTTGTCCATCAGCCAAAGCTGTCCTGAATTCCTCGATCGAGTAGCTCGTAAGTACCAAATAGAACAAATGACTTCGTCTTTTGATACTTGGCATTATCGGACTTCAATCCTCTTCGGCCCAAGTTGCGTTCCTCTCTCGTAAAGTGAAACTCAATCGCGGCGCTCGAATATGCCAAACAGGACAACCACAGCCTCATGCACATGTGTATGCGCGCCTGCTCGACGCATTCTAGGCTGAATACCGAGGCCGGCGTGTAACCTGGTGGGCGCATCGCCGATGGGAAGTGCAGTAGTAGCAACGGCATGCACGCATGGTCAAGGAAGAGAAGGGAAGGGAAGGGAAGGGAAGGGAAGGGAAGGGGAAGGCAGGCAAAGGCAAACCAACAACAGCAGTGCATGGCAGCACCAACACGGCACCAACGCTCCACGAGTCAGGGATCAGTTCGGGCCAGGCCGTCGCCGTCCACCAAGCAGAATGCTAGAGAGCAGGGAGGTGCATTTCTGTAGTGGTGGAGGATTGGGTGGTGGCATGGCATTACGGTAGTAGTGCAGGAGCATCAGATCAGTGAAGGCAGTGCAGGGAGTGCAGCACTGCAGCAGTACATCTGGGTGAGCCGTCCGGGCCAGTACAGTGAGCGAGTAAAGTGCAGTGCAGAGAAGTGCAGCTGTGTTGTACAACACACAGATGGAATGATTTGAAGGTCGAGCACACTGCACTGCAACTGTACCGCACCTCCGGAGTCCTTCCATCGTTCTCCTCAATCTCTCTTCTCCTGTTCTCTGTTGTCGTCGCCATTGCGCGGTTCTAATGAGTTGAGTAAGTGATGCCCACTGCCAGAGTCGAGAGCAGTCAGCCCAACAGAACCAAAAGTCCACTGTCCGCGATACTTGTACCTCGATACATGCTACTTGTACTGTACCAAATACCAAGAACAAGGACGGCTAGGCCAATCAATCCTCCCATCACTGACTACTCGCCCGGCTACTGGTTTGCATTAGGGTCTTTGACTACTTACCTTACTTTGCCTCCCTTGTCCTCATACCTTGCCTTGCCAGTCAGGGTGTTTTGATGCTCTTGTGCAACACGGGTAGACGAGTAAAAAGTTGCTAGCTTTTTTGCTTTGCTCTTCTTTGCTCTGCTTTGCTCTGTCTTTGCAGCTTTGCATTGCTTCTCTTCTTCGAGGCCACTTAGCAGAAAGGATTCAGTATTGCAGCAATTCGAACACCCAGCATAATTCAGGTCAACACCCCTCCTAGAAAGCGCTGGTTCCTACCGTTCGATTGTTGCTTTGCGTGGATAATTGCCTGCTTGCTTTTCTGCGGCCTCAATCATTTGAGCCTACAAGAAAGCTCAAGGCACAGCTCTAATCACCCACCCGAAGCTTCAGGTCAGCTCCACGCCCAGCCCGTCCAACCCAGCTCCTTCCAGCTCCAGGCTGTCCAGCAAACATCTACAGGTCTTCAAGCAGGGCAGGTACAAAAGACGAAGGCATGTTCCAACCACAAGCCACGCCCTACTTCTCGTCGTATGGAGTATCAGCACCGATACCTGAATTCGCTGGATTTCAAGCTTCTGCTGGTGTTGTAGATTGTCGAGGACCCACGGTGTTTCGAGAACCCATCTTCAGTCCCGTCGCCGCTACGAACCAGAACGGCCCATCCCCACTGAACTTCAACAACACCAACACCAACCATCACGGCTCGGGCCTCCCGCCAGACTACCCCAAGATGAGCGCCCACGACATAGATGCCCAGGAGGCACTGGCCCGGGACTACAATCCTGCCTTAGAGGTATGTCAAGGAGAGAATATGAGAAGTGATCAAAGGCTAATGCCTCCCTTGCAGGGTCCGTTGGTGGGGGAGAAGAGGAGTAGTCAGGCTATCACCGAAGAATACGCAAAGGCAGACCCCATATACGTGGCGAAGACATCTGTGAGTATCTGCAGATGCCAATTAGGCCTCGGCTGATGTGTGCCAGGCGTTACCACAGAAATATTCGCATTATCGACCGATCCTGGGAGATGGCAATTGTGGATGGCGGGGTAAGAGGTCCCCGGACAATGATGCTTCAATTAGCTCTCCTCCAAGCTACAGATGGACGGCAGATCAATCACTGACATGTCACTATAGCTGCTGGCTTTGCCTACTTCGAGACCCTACTACGACAGCGAGACCGGGACCAGCTAGAAGGGGAAGTGGCACGCATGATATCTTTGAACAACTTTCTCACAAATGTTGGAGGATTCGACTCTTGGATGTTCGAAGACATGGTGGAGGAAACAACAGATCTACTGAAATTCCTGGCAGATTTGGTGGAAACAGCACCTCGAGAAGCGGAGAGTGTACTGCTGGATCGATTTAACAACAAGGAGCAATCCGACGCCATCGTATATCACCTTAGGCTCCTCGCAGCTTCGTGCCTGAAAGGCAACCCTCCGATGTATCAGGGCTTTATTCCAGATGTTGGAATCGACGAATATCTTAAGGGAGGAATGTTGGTCCCTAATACAGAGATTGATCATTTGGGTATGACCCTTCTGATCGATGTTCTCCTGAAGCCAATTGGTTTCTCTGCGGAGATTCTCTACCTCGACCGGAGTCCAGGTTCGCAAGCCAATACCCATGTCTTCCAAACAGAAGATGCCAATGGTATTCCAACAAACCCCAATGGACCTATGATCCACCTCCTCTACAGACCCAGTCACTACGACATTCTGTACAAAGATCAAGGCAACATCATACCAAATGCAGCTGTTGAGGAGGCTACACGAAGCATAAACATCCAAGTCAATCGAGCTACCAGTTTCAGTCGTCAACAGCCTATCCAAAGCACTCCCGTATCGATGGAGGGTTTTGGCCAAATGGACATGTCACTGCTTTCCTGCATACCCGGTTTCTCCCTCGCCCCTCAACCTTCACATCACGGATTTCCCTCACAATACTCAAACCCGGTCGACAACTTTCCACCGTCTCCGATATCTGCATCAATTTCTCCGATTTCCCCTGGCGCTTCTTCGGCAACGACCTCCTCAAACGCGCTCCCGGCTTCTTTTCCCGCGCAACCGCCGCCCCCAAGCTCGCTCACCTCCCCAGCACTCACATCGGCCCACCCATCCTTCCCAAATCCGACAACACAGCTCCCAATCCTCACTCACGTCCCGCCGCCGCCACAACAGCACCGGCCGTCTCTTTCCTCTCATCCGTCCCTATCGGCCCATTCATCGGAGCTCTCGTCACCCAGTTCGGCCACGACGTCCAGCCAATTTCGCCCCAGCAGATACGAATGGGAGGCGGCCGCCGCTGCAACTGATTGGCAAGAAGAACGTGTCCAGTTTCAGACGTCGACTTTCAAGAATAGCCACTACAATACGGCCCATTACAATAATCCGAATTTCCAGCCGGAGGAATGGACCCCTGAATCCGAGGATCTCCCAATGAGGAAGCGGTCTAGCTGACGCGTGGAGAAGAGGAGGAATGGGCGTGAGCAGGACATGAGGCGTAAGAAGCGTGTTGTTAATTGGCGGGATTTTGAGCATGGCATTGCATGGCATGCATGATATGAACTCTTCTGCTTCACGCAAGATAAGCAGCACAAGAGTGAAGACCAAGAGAACGACCGGACGAAAGGCATGAGATACGAAATCTACGAACTCCAGCAATACCATCATAAATTAGGGATGCTATATTATCAGTTTCCGGAGGGATGGGAGGAAGGGCCGGAAGATTTGCTTTACTTTTCCTTGTTAAGATTGAAACCGAGAATCAAAAATCCAGAACAGACCAGACCAGATCCAGTCATACGAGACGAGATACAATAGGGCGAGGTTGAGGCTGATGCCTACTACTTCACTTGTTTTCTTGCTTATCCGCGGACATTTTTCATCTACTTGTTTCGCATGGAGTTGAGGCAGCGTTTGAAAATTTGGGAGGAAAGCGGGCGTTTCCATCTTAGTAGCTTGCTTGCTCAGTCTTCTGTTTGTCATTCTACTGCATGCTCTTGGGCTCGGGAGTTTGCTCTTGTTGTTATTATTGCAATTTGGTAACTTTTTTTCCACTCAGGAGAGAATTATTGGCATGGCACACCATTTACTCGGCTAGGCTCAGCTCATTTAATGTTGTTTGAGCATGGGATCATTTGCAGGAATGGGTACGGAATCGGATTGGTCAAGGTCAATTGTGGATGGAATCTCAGGTTGCTGGATGAGATAAGTAGGGACTGGGAATGAAAAGAATCTAAGGGGAGGTTCTGAGCCGCTCTACTCTACATGCATGACCTTCCCTACAGAGTGCAATTGAAATCTTGCTGCGTGTACTTTTATTGTCTGAATTCCTACTTTAGTCCGACTCCCTGTCAAACTTCGGCACCGAAATCTTCATTGCTGGACTTTCACGTGTCTGGCCATGGATCTAACCAGAGAGTCGGCTTAGACTAGGCACATGTTACACAATAGGCAAGTGTCCTCCGATGCACATAGATCTCATTTCCTAAGGTCTGTTCCTTTCGGGTTTCAGCCCTACATCCTCGTTTCCTACAGTACCTAGTAGCTCTCCCCGTAGGTATGAGAAATTGAGAAATCTTCGGAGAGAGCATGACAGTGAGACGAGGATATGATTGGTGGCCTCTTTGCTTACCTCCCTACCCAGTCACCTTCCCGACAGATCTCGCTCGCTCGGCGTACACGCCCTTTTTCTCCCAGTATAGGTACTATCCGGTCCGTTTCGAACATAAAAAAAGCTTTTGGAAAGACAATACCCCTCATCTCTTGGCATAATGATCGAGTTCCAGCCTAGCTCAGCTTGCCAACCTAGCTGAGCCTCTTTCTTGCATGCCCCGGACGGGCATGGCATGGCAGGGTGTGGTAGGGCAGGGCAGGGCAGGTGGACCTCGTATCGAGGTATGCGTTGCCTTGCATGGTATCATTGGCGTGGATGTATGTATTCGGGAATGGCGAGACGGTCCGGTGCGCTGCGTTACGATGCGTCTCTGTCCTTGGTTCTGGGTCTCAGGGTTTGAATTTTGGATTTGGACGCTTTCATCCTATTATAGCGAGGGTATCTCGAGGTCTTGTGTGCATCATTTACGCCAAGTCAAACTGTGGAGTGTTCGGTGTTCCTTGTTGCTTTTCAAATGTCCTACAGTATTACTTGGTGGACATGTGACTGCAATGATTGAAGTAGACCCTTCGAATAGAGGACCGCTGGCGCAACGATAGCGCGTTTGACTCCACGTAAGGGATACGCGAAGAAATCGGGCATGGTACGCCCTTTGAGATAACAGAATGGGAGTTTTGAAAAGAAAGGATACTCCTAGAAATCTGGTATGGTTTACTATTTTATACGATAAGGTATCGAAAGGATACTCGAAGAAATCTGGTATAGTCCACCACTCAACACGATAAGATGTCAAAAGGATACTGGAAAACCCTACTATAATCTACTACTTAATTTAATAAGATGTCGAAAGGATACCCAAAGAAACCTGGTAAGATCTACTACTTCTGAAATAGAACGGAACTTTAAACCACCAGCAGTGCACCATTCTTGGCTGTTTCTGATGCCGCGAGGTCGCCTGCCTTTTGTAGCTCAGAGTTTGCAATCTGTGCTGAATGTGAGCCAAATGTAGAAGTAGTCCTCAACAGTTCCCTTGAAGTATTCTCCCAAGGCTACCGCCGAGAAGTCATAGTGTCCAAAGCAGCAAATCCTTGGATCAAAACACTAGCTAGGGCTTCAAGTGACTGACAACTACCCTAAGACGATCAACTTCCTCCCAGTGTTACCAACCTCCCAGTCCTCAGCACTGATATGGAAGAGCACTTGTGGTAAGATCCTCCTCGCAATCCCGTCTTCCCATCTCACGAGAATAAGACACCATTTCCCAGACTCTACGTCACTGCTCCCTATGTACACCAAGTCCACCTCATGCGATTCCAATTGGAGGCTGACTTCTTTCAATTCGCTCGGCTCCAGAGATCCGTTGGTAAGAATACCTTTCTCCACTTGCCGGATCACGGTGGCTCCTTTGAGAATCTCGCTGCACTGTAGTAGACTTTCATCGTATTCTTCTTCATCTTGGATTTCGTATGTAAATGGTTTGATGGCAGCAGCAGACGTCCAGAAGAAGAGCAGAGTGGACAAAGATATGTTCACGTCTACACATCTGACTGTTTCTGAGAGGGTTCTATCCCATTCCTTGGACATTTCCATATCTGAAGGATAGAGCATATCATCGTGCCACTGGTATATCCCATAGTAAGGGTTATCCTGACAACCATCGCTGAAGAACCTCATGCTGCTGTCGTCATTTAATACTGCGAAGCCGGGAAAGGGTTCGCACAAGTACTCGGGGTAACCTAAAACCCCAAAGTCAGCACCCAAGGACAAATGATCGCAAGACATAATATGCATACTGCCCCAATTCTCGTCTCCAAACACCCATCCCGTCCACGAAAACGATGGGAAGCCCTCACGCCGTTTTATATCTCCCGTCGTAGCGAGCCACCCCAAGCTCTGCGCCAGCAGATACAGCGGCAAACCCCAATAAAACTCACCCAAAGATCTCCTCAACGCCCCCTCAATCCCCTGAAACGCATTCAGCATATCCCCCTCAAAAGTCAATTTCCGCTTCGTATAATCCCTCACCAGCGGACTATACGCCCCCTTCCAGATATTCCAGAAGTCATTATGCCATTCCGATCTCGGCACCATGTTTTCAAATTGCAATACATCGGCAGAGATGATATGGTGGAAATTCTGCCTCGTTTCCTGCTCTTTGCGCTCTTGATCAACGAGCCGGAAATGGTCGGCTTCTGATCCGGTGAGAGTGAAGTCTTCTCGCCAGCATGCTGATTGGCATTCGAATGTGACGGAGTTGGCTGTGAATCGTAGGAGACGGTTGGACAGGACGCGCTCTTGGAATGTCCATGCACGCGTATTCCACGTAGAGGTGTTGAGCTCGAACTCCCCGTCTTCTGGGATTGCGGCGAGGTCGAAATCGTTGATGGATGCTTCTGGTGCGAGTCTACGTAGGAGGTCTGGGGAGATGCCGGGAAGTCCTGCATTCGCATCTGAACCTGCTGCTGCGACTATGGTGAGAAATGCTCGACGGTAGATGGTGTTCATCCGTGAGATTTGACCGCCCATATCCTCAGGTGAGTCCTGGATGATGCAGAGGGAGTCGATCCATAGATATCGCTCGCCGAGCTTTTTGCAGAGGTCGATTGAGTCTCTGATTGTCCTCGGGAGACGGGACATCTCCTTGAATAGACCCCCGACACCCCTCAAACCATCATGATTTGCTTGGAGAAGACGCAAGTAGTCGTTCCCTCGATGCGCCTCTCCCCAAACATAGCTAAGGGCGAGGTACCTGCAGCCTTCTGGCTGTTCGTGTATGTTGCCAGACTCTATGTCAATCACCCGGAATCCGGGGACATGAGCCACGTCGTCTGTGATCTTTGCGGCGCACCACTGTGTATGCTCTTCCTCGCAGCACTTCAGCCAGCCCTTGACCGTATCGATATCCACCTCATGAGGATCATATCTTCTCACAGAAACTTCATACTCGGTCGCCGTCTCCAGTCTCCACGCATCCCACTCCTTCGCCTGCGCGTCCGTGGTTGACATCGGAACCATTCCACGAGGCAGCCATGGGTAAAAGTGCTTCAACGATGCTTTGACTGTATTAGGCAGAAGAATCTTATGTCTCCCTGAAATTCCAATCGCGCATCCATAATTGACCACTCCACCTAACCATTCACCCTCCGACACACCCAGGCTGAGGAAGTAAAAGTTGGGCAGAGACACATCCGTCTCTTTGCTATAGAGACTTCTCCTCGATGCAACTACGACGCCGTCTTTTAATCCTCCAAATCGAGGATTGAGACCCAATGTGCTGATGATTAAGAGGCATAACGGGCATTCTTTCTCCTTTCGCATGTGGAAAAGTGACCAGCAGAAGCGATCGCCAAACATATGATGGAAATTTGATGGCGAGGCAGGGAACTTGTAATCATTTGCGGACGCGAAAAACACCTTTTCGAAATCTAGTAACTTGCATGTTGCGCATAGCTCCTGCTCGAGATTGAGGTTCAGAAGTCGTCGCTCGACTGAGGACGCTGACTGAGATTCAGCTGGTGCTTGGCGGGCAGACAGAAGTGTGGAAGATGGGACGGGTGTCTCGACGACATCGTCGTACGTGAACCAGTCAGAGATACCATTGGAAGGGTGCCCTGGTCTAGATATCTGATATATGGCACCTCGCATCAATTGGGGATGCACCTGGGCGAGGTCGTACGACGGCTTGTCTGACATCTTGAGGCTTTTGGAGAGCGATAACGTCCGCGGGACTGTCAAAAGGGAAAGTCATTTGTGCTTATCTTGCCTGACGTTCCAATGTATTGATTGGTAAGGTAGCATACTGCAATAACATCGGCTGTGATGGCCTGATTCGGAAATGACTGAAGGCCGTGAGGTACGGCTGAAGAGTTAATGGCCAGCACTTCGTGCATGCGACAGTGCAGTGGAAAGCCACGAACCTTGGCATCCATAGCAAAGTATAAGGACGTAAAAGCGGCCGGGCCCTGGATTCTCAGATTTTGTAGACAAACAGTGCGGTTTACCGCTCAAATCGGGTGTGGTTTACTTTTTGTCATACAAGAAACAGACCTCGGGAATCTGCGAGAAATATTAACAAAATACTCAAGTCCACCCGAAAGGCCTTTTTGGGCCGCTTCTGGTGCCGCCTTGTTGACGTTTACATTGGGTATGGGGCGCTGTTCACCATCTGTAGCCACAGCAGGGATATTTGGGGCCCACGCTTGCACCATTGAAATGGATGGCGGATGGGAGTATATTCGTAGTATGTATAAGTATGGCGGACCGTATGCCACGTCAAGGGGGCTCGAAGTACCGAAATATATCCCAAGGTTGGAGACACGTAGGAAATTCGAAGTGATCCGAGGTTTGCAGAAAGTTGGAAATACTGGAACTGCAGCTAGGGCATAATGAAGGACAACATTTTCGTGTCATCATTTATAGTGGGTATATGTTCTACGTGTTATGTCTCGACGTCCTTCTATGCCTTGGACTTTGGAACCTCCTAGGTGATGACGCTCGGAAGGTCACCGGCATGATGTGTCAATCTCGCCTCCTAGATTCAAGCATACTTTGCTTATGTTGAAGTTGAGAAGTCACAGTCCTATCAGGATCTCCACATGTTCCCCGATTTAGCTCAAGGAGCTTCTGTCAAGACAGGCATATTTTTCCGCCGACGAGACTTCAGTCCATCCTACCACTCGTCCTCCCAATCGTTCCTCCAAGGTTCCGTCTCCTTTTTGTACGCCGCTAACAGCGTATCAGGGACATCCAAATCCTCAATCCCAACCTTAACCACGCACTCTTCGCCACCTTCTCCAACGAGCCCCCTCGCGAATTCTCGAGCCCACGTCTTAGCCACAATCCCAGGCTTCAATCTTCCCCTCAACTGTACTCCATTTTTCCTCTGCAAACTCTCCAGCCACGGTCTCCTTCCCTCCCCACCCTTCTCCTTTTCCGCAGCTTGACCCGCATCCTCCAGCTCCCTATGCTGACCCCTTCCTCCATGATGTGCATCCCAGGCCCCAATCTCCTCTCCAAGATCCCTCATAGTAACGACGCCCTTCCCTACCAATCCACAAGCAACAATCCTATCAAACCACTGCAAGTCTGTAGCAACATTCAACCCGACCCCATAGCTTGTAATATTTCTTCGTAGATGTACACCTAGGGCAGCAATTTTCCGCTCCCCACTCTCCTCCCACACGCCTGGGTTTGATGTTCGGACCCCTTTCAATGTCCAGTGCGCGAGTGTATTGATCGTACTTTGCTCGAGTAGGTGCACGTAGCAGCGGACGCTGAGACCTTTGGGCCACAGGTTGTAGATCGGGACATTGCTGCTTCCCTGTTCTCCTCCAGGGCTCTCTACTTCATGGTTAGAATGCGAAGAGGATTTTGCAGATGGCAAAGATAACGGTAGAGGCTTCAAATCCAAAATTGGATACACAACCAATTGCCCTGGGCCATGGAACGTCGTTTGCCCGCCCCTCAATGTAGGAACCACTGCCGCCCACTCTGGATTTCTGTATTTATTATGCGAAGTCTTGCGCAATGGGCTCAGCGGCGCCTTTAAGATCGCTAGCTGTTCTTTGGAGATGGCATCGTGTTCGCGCCGGCCAGTCGTATATACCGGAGTAGGTACGAAAGTGAGGATCGTGGGTGTGGGTGGTGCGGAGGGGTTAGGAGTTGAGAGGGAGGCTTTGTAGGCAAGGAATTGAGAGACGAGGTGATTTTGCAGACTTTGCGCAATGTGGAAGGGTGTTATAGAGGGGAGGTGGATGTGCCGAATTATGATGGCAGGGAGAGGGGGCATTGGAAGATGCTGACAGACAATGAATGGCCGAGAAGTGAAATATATATATGAGAGACGAGGCAGAACGAGGCTGCGTGTTCGGTAGAGGTCCATTCAGGCATCCGTATGCAGCCTCCCGTCATGGCGACGAGCCACTTCTACTAGCGTTGTTGGAAACATATCATGATATATTTTACCATCCAGCATTCTAATTTCTTTGAGAAAAAACATCATTTGTACACCGAAAGAAGAGTAGTTCGATTTCAAGGCGTTGAGGTTGTCGGATGCAACCCCCTCCACAGTTTCGCGCTAGCAACAGTAAGCGATGACGGTCCACAAAGAAGCCCAGCATTACGTTTAATGAGTAGCCGGATAACAGATTTTCGCAACGTCTGCAGCTGTTAAAACATCCCAGACACCTCAATCGAGGACCGCTGGCGCAACGGTAGCGCGTTCGACTCCAGATCGAAAGGTTATCCGTTCAAATCGGGTGTGGTTCAATACCTCCAAGATTGACTTTTTTTTGGACTTCTTGGGGCAGTCTAGAGGGCACAGCTCAGGATGTTGGAAGACGAGGGGAAGTATCTTTTTCCATCCAGCTCAAGCGAGTCAATTGAGGCTTATCCGAACATCTACCTAGTGAAAATGCTTCATCCGGCAGACTAGTAGCCAGTTCCCTCCTTCTTACAACTACAGCTTCGCAAGCCAAATCCATTTGTTTGTAACAACAGTGAACAACATAATGTGACATGTGATGAATTTGGAGCGGCTCTGACCAGACTTGAATTTGCCTTTGCTTATGGTCTGATAAGAAAGATTGCTTAGTTATTTGGTTAGCTTGGTAGGTAGGCATTTTGGGTTGTCCAATTCAGCTCTGCTAAGGTCAAGGTTAACCCCATATACGATATAGAAGTCTGATCCTCCAGACGTACACCCCTAACAGGCAACTTGCAGGGGTCTATGCAGATCGTCGGTTAGCTCGCTACCCTCGCGACGACCATGTTCAAACCTTCCCAGACAGACCGGATTCAGCCAATGGAAGAGAGCGGAGCAAGGTCGCTAACAACCACGTCGCCCGGTTTTCTGGGCCTTGATCTGTTCGGATGCAACTAGAAGGCGCGTCATTCATTTGTGGCTGATTAGTTGATGCGGAATTAGGCCCAGCCATGAAACTATTCCCGAGTGCCTACTCGACTCACTTCTGCACCCGTGAGGCTAACGCAAGCCTGGGGAATTAATAAGAAAAGCTTATTGATTGCTCATTAATCAGGCCTTATAGAAGCACAGGTTTTTGATTTCCAACGGTTCCAGTGAGAGAGCGTTCTTACAGCAAGGTAGAACATAACGTAGTAGCCTCACCACCAACTGTATCGGTAGTCGGTTCAGACAGTCCGCAATCGCAATATATTCCAAGTATATAAAGTATGCATCTGACAGCGTTAAAATAAATATCAATCAGACACAGTTATAGACTAAACAATATACAATCAGTTCCAGCTCCAATATTTTCGATAATACGCCTTGACGACTCACCAACCCCGAGCTCTTCAAGATTTTAACTTCTTCCAAATATCAAAGCATCGCTTGAACTCTAAGCAGAAGCATTCAACAATGGCCGCCTCTACTTTCAAACCCAAGGAACCCGAGCCTTACTTCCCTCTTGCCAACGTAACCCACGACGGCTGGTCAAACGAAGACGAAGCAACGGCAACATGTTTCTGCGGCGCCGTGCAGCTCTCATTCGTAAGTTCCGCATCTGAGAACACCCATGCGCATAGCCTTCCTCTAACAAACCGCAGCCCACCCACGGCCTGGCTACGTCGGCTCGTTCATCTACAACTGCTCCGACTGCCACAAGCTCACCGCGTCCATGCACGCGTCCAACTTCACCATCATGGACTCACACCTGAAGCACCTGCGCGGGCAGGAGAACCTGAAGGCCTGGGGCCAGAACAAGACCATCTTCTTCAAAAAGGATGGCAAGGATAATACCATGACCAACTACTTCTGCAGCACGTGCGGCTCGCTCATGTACCGCGTGGGCGCGGCGTTCCCTGGCATGAGCATCCTGCGCCTGGGCAGCGTCGACGATTTCTCGCTGATGGAGACGAAGTTAAGACCTACGATGGAGCAGTTTACTAAGGACCGCGTGTCCTGGAAAGCTGCTACGGAGGGTTGCACGCAGTTTGAGGAGGATGGGTTGCATGTTTAGGTGTGACAAAAAGAAATTTCGAGGAAGTTACTTTCTGGACTCTGCATGGTTGGTGGAAAGGGTATGGTATACTGGCGTTTTAGGCCATTGGTGGGTAGCGGTTATGTTTAGTTCTGGATTTATTTGTGGATGATATAATACAAACTTTATTTCGTGATAGGACGTTTCCTTTAGTGCTCCGAATTTTTAAAAATACTTTAATAGTCAAGATTAAACAAGGGGAAATGCCAAACAGTCCATTGCTATCCCATCAAAATCAAAGCTTTCCACTAACTCATGCCTTCCCAAACGCCTTCTCAACCTCCTCCGCAAACTCCCCCAAGGTCGTAAACACAGCCGCAAGTTGCACCTCATCCTTGACATCCTCCAACCTCCCACCCATCGCCGCATCATCTCCTCCCCTCTTAATCCACACACTTGGCCTCAACCCGAACTTCTTCGCCGGAATGTGATCATGATACAAACTCTGCGCCACCTTCAATACCTCCTCCTTCTTCGCCCCAAAACTCTTCCCCGCATTCTCAACCATGTACTGGAAGTTCTTCAGATCGGGCTTGTACGATCCGATATCTTCGGCTGTGTAGATGGCATCAAACTTCACGCCGGATAAAGGGCCTGAGAGGGTTTTGGAGAAGGAAGCTTTGTCCACGTTGGAGAGAACCACGAGCTTGTAGTGCTTGCCAAGGGTCTGCATGGCCGCTACAGTATCGGGGAAGGCAGGCCATTTCCCTATCGATGAGCCGAATTCTGCAATTTCTGAATCTGACGCTGGGAGAGAGAGCTGTTCGGCGAGTCGCTTGTAGATGGCTTCCAGAACTTTTGGGTACGGAAGAGTGGGGTGCTCGATCTGGATTTGGGCCTCGAGTTTGGTGTATGAAGAAAGGATTTCAAGAGCCACTGCTCTATTCTTATCGTAGGAGTGGCTTGAGGGATGCCGAGGATCTGATTCCCGGAGCTTGGAGAGGAGCGGAGTGAGGCCCTGGTAGATGCCTCTTTCCCAATCGATCAGTGTTCCGTAAATGTCGAAGCTGAGAACTTTGTACTCCGTGGGATTGAAAGACATTTTGAGAAATGGGCAATTTGTATGATGTTTTGAGCCTTGAAGATGGTAGCCGAATATCTTGTGTTGACAGCCTGGAGATTTATCTCATTTGAAGGGGACCATATGACGCTGGAAAGGCGTGGAGTGGAGGCGTCCACGTGATATTCTAACATCTTGATAGGTTGAGCTACTGCTTACGATGATGACTTGGCTTCCAGATGTGTCTCGCCGACAGAAAGTCATGTCGTGTTTACGGAAGGCGTCCGCCCTTCCAAACTGTTGCGCAGCAAGAAGTGTTCTTCCTAAATTTTGAAATTCGTGTAGGTGGGCTTGCTGGCTTGATTCCTAGACGATACATGCACAAAATTACCTTAGTAATGTCAATCTGCACAGACACGTGAAGAAGATCAAAAAATCGTTCTGTTTCTGGGAATCTTCCAGGCATTGTTCTTTGATTTGCGAACTTGTGGTCTGTAAATCGCCCGTTCAGCGGGCCTTTGATGTCGGTGGTTCTCCAGCCTGTTTACTTCGTTACAGCCCTCAACAACGCAATTTTAGCGACATTCCGGTCTGCGTCAAATCACAGCTCGCTAGATCCAGTTGGAATCGATCTTTAACAGGCAAGTAGTCTGACATTGCTATCCCCTCAAATGGTACCGTCGATTACTACCGCCGCAGCTTGCATGTCAAAATGTCAATACTGAACAGTAACCGTTGAAAATGTGCTCTCGCAATTCTGCTGCTGACTTATGATACAGCATGTGAAGCCTCGTTGCCACTTGGAATTCTTTCCCCCAATCTTGGGAGAGATCCACAAGACCTGTGGAAACCCAGAACTATCTACAGCGTCTAACATCCACGGGAAATGATCTTGGAGAGGAACCTACATGAGAGCCCTCACTCTGACATGGTCACACCTCTCCAGGTAGAGTCTTTTATTCGAACCTTTGACCCTCTCAACAAAGACCTAAGGTCGGATTTCCTGGAATTTTCGAGAAGGACAAGAATATGTCATGGATAACCAGACAGTAGGAATCTCTGCCAGAGTGAAAGCGCTGTGAAGGTGGCCTCTTTAGACCCTCACTACCTGTCGTCTTTATCACCGGTCGGAATTACCGAGGCCTAATTTTGCTTACTTCTGAAGGATAATTATAATACCTGTAGAAATTTCAATTACTGCTTTTAGATCTACGTGACACATTGGGAAATTTGCTTAAGAGAACACGGGCCAGCACATTCATTTCAGAAAGCAGCATGGAGCTTTGGCAAAGGTAAATCTCTCTCGAAGACGAATATCCCTCAGTCGGACGGAGACGCTGCTAGATTTATACCTGTCGACAACCCGCGCACAATTGTCGTCGAACGATTACACCAAGCTTCTTCAACGCATGGTTCTCCGTCTACAGGCAATCAATTCACAGATATGTAGCCTATCAATTCTGTAGCACAAGTTCTGCTGGCCGATAATCCTCCAGAAAGTTTGAAGTACGGTGCGTCAAGCAAACGAATTACCCTGCACTACCCGCTCTCAGCAGGAATACTCAAAACAGAACGTTCCGGAAATGCTCACAACTGTTAATCATGGGGAGATATTCGGTATCTGCACACTGGACACTTTCAGTGAAATATCTCTGCCAACACATTTGAGTATGCCGTGCCAACACATGAGATGATAAGGCAAAGTTCTGGCCGAATTAAGCGAGGTCGAATGTTAATATAGAAACGACATTCAGAGCATCAATGCCATGGAATCCGAATCTTGCAGGAGGAAAGAGGTTGTTTCTAACGAGTTCAGTGGCTTCTAGTCAAAAATTTAGCTGTACTCAAGCCTTCTGCACACTCATTACAAATTTCCGCCGTCGTGCTCGTGTGCTTCTTCTGTGATGTTCTAGACTTCGATGCAGGTTCTGCTTCTTTGTGTTGAAGAATAAGAAGATTCCGTTACTTTTTGGGCTTTTTCCAAGTGCTGACTCTTTCAATACCGATTTCTCTGGGTACTTAAGAGCCTATGGGGTCTTCGTGATTGACCAGTCGCCCCGTTCTTCAATCCACCAGTATCTCTCACTGCACACAACACAGGTTGAGCGGGCCACAAGGTCTTCAGAAGTCCAAGGTACAGAAGTAAATTCCTCAGACGCTAGTGCTTTCGTATCTCCAAGAACGAGTACCAGGTGTATCGAAAATGTCGACCTCAGCTGCACAAAATGCTGGTTTGTATCTTGCCTTTGGAGATCAGGATGCTGCCAGGCTCTTTGCCCAGCTCGCTATCTTGGTCAGTACTCTCCTCAAAAACTCAAGGAAAAGGACTGTGCTGACCCTACAACCTTACAGAATGAGCACCGCATGGGACGTCGTCTTCTCAGCCCCATAGACAAGCATATCCTCTTCCTGTCCGTCCCTCAGACCATGTCAAGATGGCCGGCCTCAGCTCCCGTCCTCCAAGACCCCGTTGCGTGAGGTCGTCGCATGGCAACACTCATCCGCGCTCATGCTTCTCGAATCACCTTTGATAGAGATTGGTTCATGGAAGCGTACATCCCGAATGTGATGCTTATCCCACCGTACCGTCAAGGCCCACGTCCGGCAGTTCAAGTTGCTTATCTGCAGACCTTTGCTTTTTCATTCTTCAACAGCGCTTAGCAGACTTTTGTGTAGTTGGTCCGCGCGGGCTCTGCTAATGCATCGACTGGGGGTGTTCAAAGTGGACGATCTGGGGAAATGGATCGAGTCAATCCCGTAGCTTGACCGGAGTCGTTAGCTGTCAATCATTAGGTTTCGTAGGAGTGATATTCGTGGGATTTGGACTGCGAAAGTTCATCGAAACATGTTAGGTTACTGAAATAAAAAGTGGCAACTCGATGGGTGCGATTTGTTATGGACTTGCGGATTGTGCTGCGCATACGGGGCAGAATGAGAAAGTGCGATGAGATGAGGACAAGCCCAGACCGAGACTTTTGTTTTTAATGAATCGTGCCTAGAATTCGCTCGCCGACACAGATTGGATCATACTATGCTCTGCAGTAAGCAGACGGATATGTGTCTCATTCTTTGTAGTAGTCTTTCGTTTGACTCACCTAATAGTCACTTCTCATCAATAAGGAAGCTGTGCATCTTGGTTGGGATGAGGTATTGTGCAACAATGTGGCAACAGCCATAGCGTGAGACGATGTATTTTTCAAAGGGAATCCCAGATTCGGGCAGAATAGAATGGAAGTATATAGTACAAAAGACATCATCATCGCAGAATCTCGCAAATTGGTGTGCTAATCACTCTCGCAGGAGTCATCATCATCATCATCATCCTCAATGGGAGAAGCTGTGGTCTCAGCATCGGTGCCGGAAGAGCTCGGAGACGCCTCTGCGCTGGAAACAGGTGTAGCTGAGCGTGTCAAGGTTGCGAGCGTCGTAGGTCCAATTACATTACCCTGCGACGTAGCACCAGCAGACGTCTGAGCTACCGATGTAGATTGGACTGTCACTGAGCTCGTAGAGCTGAAAGCCGAAAACGTAGACAATGCGGAACTACTCGCCGCAACTGGGGCAGAAGTAGTGCTAGACAAGGTCGAAATTGCAACCACAGCAGTTGAAGTACTAGAAGGCTGGGCTGCATCGACATCGGCCTGGTCCCGACGATAAAGCAATGTCCCCCAACCAAGTCCATCGTAATGTCCCGAACCCTCGCCGTATGACCCTGCGCCACCTTCAAAAATCCCACCAAATGACTCGAGAGTGTGGTTGAGATACTCTGTGGTCCAAGGAGTCTCCAACCCTTTGATCTGTGCGTAATGGCTATATAGCAGTTCCCACGTGGGTCGAGTTGCGCCACGAGAAGCAGAACTGATCTCTGTCCAGGAGACAATGTTATTGGTCCATGGTACGAACGGCACCTCGTTACCCAAGTTATAACGAGCAAAGTACTCGGCACTTTAAGATCGCATCAGCTGCTAACGTCTCAATGTGATACATGAGGTCAACTTACCCAAGCAAAATCCGGCTGTTATTGTACGCGTACAGATCTTCGCCTTGGTTCCATGCCTGCTGGGCAATGACGCCCAACATTTGCTGATTCAGTGCTGAATGTCCCTGATCGCGACCAGATTCCTGCCCCTGGCCTAGCGGATTTCCGGTTCCAGGTTCACTGACAATATTGGTGATGGCATTGTTGATTGCGCCGTTGCCGGATCCATTCTTGAAATAGTCGACAGCATAATCAAAGGCTGTTTGGTTATCACTGAGGATACCAATGGCCATCGTTGATGCGATATTACCAAGCTCCCAGTTGGCATGGAAATGCTTGTGATTGTGTTCCGAAGGAGCCTGGTGATTGAGAAAGAAGATGTTCTTGCTCAAGAAGACATTGTTCAGCATGTCGATCACGATGGACAGGCCGTCCTTCGCGAAGGGACTGTAGTCTCGAAGTAGCTCAGCGGCATTGGCCAGCTGATGACCCTGAAATCCAGCAGCGAGGTAATTCTCATCCGAATCTCCGAACGCTGTCAGGGTTTTCCCCCAAGCTGCCAGAATCTTGGATGCCGCCTCTGCACACTCAACATCGCCATCGATCTTCCATCTTAAGGCAAGGTTGAAAGCAGCTGCTGCATCGTGCCACAGATTCTCGGCATTTGCAGCATGTACACCATCATCGCCACGATAGACGATGGAAACGGCGTTGTTTGTATATGATGGGCTGGCGTATTTGATGCTGATCAGCTTGTTCCAGGAACTTAGCCATGGATCCTGCTTGGAGGAGAGTTTCGTTTGAATCCGACTGATGTCAATATCGTTGACGAGAAGTCCTGGGTGGACGAAAGCAGAAATAAGATTGAAAAAGCAAAAATGGAGAATATAAGTTCTAAACATCGCGATGATCTTGCGAAAAGAACGACTGTGGAAAGAATGGCAGGCAAAAGAGTGACTGAAGGGAAAAGCAAGTACCAACTGGTACTGACTCGCGAGGATCAAAAGAATGTACTGAAGAATGTGAATACTTCCAGAACAGAGGAAGTCAGATACTCATTCTGACGAAGGGAAAATATGTGCAAATATAAAATCGTCTGATGATGCCCCAGACTCAGCGGGGCTCGTAGAAATTACAAGGAACAAGCGTCAAACATTAAACAACATTGGCAAGGGTCGGGGCTTGCATCCTGCTGGGTCCACAAAGCAAGCGCACCAGTTAGCGAGATGGGTATGCCGGCTCAGAACACTCCTTTGGGAATCAGTAGCTGGAAATTAAGTTGGGCATCTCGATAGCCATTGCATTGCTCGAGTCCAATCCGAACAAAAGCATATTCATGACTTCATTCGACCTTCACCAGGTGATGACGTTGAATGCACGAAGTCTCCTTGAATTCTAAAATGACTATGTTCCTCCAATGGAATTAAATACTACTCGTAGTAATCCTTGTCCCGGAATCCGGAGGATTTACCGGGCACGGGGAGGGATCTCCAGTGGCGTTTCCACACAGGTCTGTGGCCGGTGGTATCAGATGAAACTCAAATCTCTCCTTAACATGGGGAATCGGACGAAGGCTTCCTGCAAACAATGAGTAAATGAGAGGCGAGATGACGCGTTTCAAGAAGGATGCAAATGGGAAGAGCCATGGTCCCAAGGAAGTAACGCTGGCGTGTCTCGGCTAGTCATCGTTTCTTGCTCTACAGCTTCAGTACAAACATTCTCAGCAGGAAAGTCGAAAATGTTAAATATATGGACCTGGAATGTCAGTTGTTGCAAGGATGTACTCTCAATTGCCACAGCTACCCATATTCAGACAGATGATAGACCGTTCACGATGGCAGTTGAGCTACGGCCAGTTGGCCGAGCTCGGAGCGAGGAGGGGAAAGAGGGGGGGACAGCACATACAATTTTCATGTCCAGGATTTGGATTCAATTCAGTAACTATTCTCAGGAAAGCTATGGTGGAGTGAGTGGTGGCCGAGATGGAATTTGTTTCATGTAATTCAGGCGTCGAAGTGAAATAACCAAGTGAAAGCGCTGGTGTGTCTACTGACACTGCACCCGAAAGGGACTATCAACTTTCCGCCATTTGCTGAGCTGCAAAGTCGTCACACTCTTTCTGTATCTCCGACAATTGCAACCTCGCCTTCCGCAAGTCCTCTTGCAGCTCCTTATCGCTCTTGGCAACCTGCTCCAGCTGCCTCGATAGCCGATTGCAGTGCTCTATGTAAAAGCGGCCGATTCCTCGAACACAGTCATGAATCTCAGATCGTGATGACTCTACGGCTCCAAGCACCTCTAACCATCTTTGAGTCTTTGCCTGATACTAATCGCTCTCTGCCACCACGCGAACCTGAGTCGCCTTGAGCTCTTTCAGCTCCTCCATTACAGATTGCAGCTTGCTTTCGTTGCTCTCGTAATTATCGAGCTCCGTGTTCCTTGTTGTCTGTCGATTTGAATGTGTAACCAGATCATCTGCTGGTTCGCTGACAGCCGAGGCGTTCAATTTTGCGCGTGATGATGCCGTCTGAGCCAGTCTCAATTCTAATGATTTCCTCTTCAGCTCGGAGGTCAATTTTGAGTTTTGCTCGTCCATATCTGACAGGACTTCTTCAAGGCTAGCAATAATTTCTTCCGCCTCGTTGAGCTCTTTCTGCATTTGGATCATCCTGGAGGCCATATCATCTTCTGTTAAAGCCATTTGTGCAGCACCTCGCCCTCGAAGAGCGAGTTCGAGCTTGCTTGATTCTGGCTCCTCTCTCGATGCTTTCTCATCCATCGGTGCTTCAAAGATCGAACGCCGCTTGGTAGGATCAAGAGTCTCGTTGCCACGCGATACCGTTCGTTGTTGAGATAGAAGCTGTGTTTGCTGAAGCTGGCGGTTTGTCTAGAGTCGAGGTGCTATAATGAGACCTACCCATGGGTATTATCAACTCCGGATGCTTGTTGTTCGGGGCGACTGAAACAATCTCTTACTGTTTCAAGCTCGCGTATCTGCTTTCTTTGTTTTCAGTGCAGTTTGGTGAAAGGAGAGCGACTTATTTCTTTGACACTATGCCAATGGATTTCTTTTCATGGATACCATCATGAAATTGACCTTGGCACGGGTAGCTATTCAAACAAACTATTCGAAACTTTGGGTTGGACCTTCGCTCTTGCCACTTTCCATGTCCTACTATGGTCGAATATATCAAATTCCAGTCAAGCAGTGAGAGTTCGGATGTTTCAGCTTGTCCCATTTCCTTTCAAGCCTGGCCTTGGGTCGGACTAGGACCCTGATCAAGCACCGATCCATTACCGTACATTTCCCGCAGTTGGAGGCCCACCCTCATCCTCATCTCTGTAGTCCGAACATTCTGTGGAAGAAAGGAACAAGACAGTCTCTGCTGGATATCAGGTGAATGGACTTCCGCAATGGACTCATGTGCCCAGGAGTGCTCTTGATCTTTTTCGGGAAGAATGGAGTACGTCCACTCCCACTTGTGGCTCCAGAGAGCTTCAAACCTCGGATAAAGGCTTATTGATCGCAAGCTCTCAGTATGTGAAGGTGTTCATGATGAGTTGGACGTGGAATGGATTGATAGAGGCATAAGATTTGGGGCACACGTCATAATTCTCATTAAAGCCTACCTTAGAAGGATTGATGAGAAACCAGATGACTTTTCAAAAATGTTCAATGAGGAGCCATAAGAAACAGATGACCTTCTTGCCTGAACTCTGTATGTTTATGGGGTGAATAGGCCAGAGCCCTGGCAAAATCGGGAATGGTGATGGTTGCACACTGGGGTACCAGCACTTCAAATAGGAAATTACATACTTTATGCGTGGAATATCGTGGATAACCTTGTGAAAGGAGATCTTACCAATAATAAACAGCTTGTGGACGTTGAAAGGAATAATTGCCTACTTTTTCCCCACAACAAGCTCATAAGCCTTTTTTGGGAAGCCTTGATCTCACTCTTTGCTGATGTTGGACAGCCCAAGAGGGGGTGTAGTTTGATACATTTCTGTATGATATCGAGACTGGAAAAAGAGTCTGATAGCAGAAGCTTTCGCCAATCTTAAATATCACCACTTATGCTTACTCTATCGTCAGTCCTAAATTGCAAATGTTTCAGGGGGTCATAATAAGGCTAGCCGAGCTCTTCCCGGAGTTGTACCTAAATTATTCTGGGACTCCCTGCCCTGATCAGATCACGCGCGATCACGGAAGAAGATAAAACCGTTTCTTAAAGGTCTTCTCATTAACTGAACCCCGCGTGCATGGACTTGAGTGGCTCATGAGATTTTCCTTCCCATGTCGGCCGATGAAAATACGCGAACCGGAACTATACTTAAGCCGTTGTCTCATCAGGATATATCTCGGTACTGTCGTTCTTCAAAACGAGAGCATATTGAACCATAGTTTTCCGGAAGGATTCTGGTGCAGTGTGGGAGGATAGGGACATGAGATTCAAAGATATGCCTGCAAAGGAAGCAGGGCTTCCATCGAACTCGGAGGGTTTGAATCTGGATTTGATGTTCTAATTATACACAATAGAGTATCTGCGTTTGGCAAGTTCAGCAAGAAACGTCTTTGCTAGTATATAACGACCAGGTCATTGGCGTGAGTCCCAAAGTGATAAATTATCATAAGGTAGTGAACAACCAGAGCTACTGATGGGCGTAATCGTCCGATTTGGATATTCTCCCCTAATTACTAGATGTCGACCCGGCACCCGATTCACAGGCCCACCCAGCTTTGAGTCGTGTGGGCCTGCGGGACGAGTGTCAATACAAGCTAACCCCTTCATTCACTGGTCTGCAAATGGGTCGCATCCACAACCAGGAAAAGAAGATCACTTGGTTCGTCAAATATCCATGAAGTGGAGATAATTGATTTGCAGAACACTCCCTGAAGGAAATAGGATTGGAGAAGGATGCTTGATAATATCGACAATAGTTTCCAGTGGGAGCCGTGATACTAGAAAGTACTTAAAAGAAGCATGGTGCCCATCTTCTGATTCCAGCTCATCCTTCACAGACTTCACCGTACAGCTCAAGTTATGTCTCTCTTTAAGGTTCTTACCATAGCTGCCAGTTTTGGTTCCATTGCTGCGGCGTTCGATCCACAATTCGGATTCAGAAACAATGTTGAGATTGAAACTCGCTCTTTGGACGAAATCCACCAAGCTGCTTTGAAGGAGGGAGGAACTGTGACTCTCTGGCACGGAGGAGATGAGCCTACTCAGCAAGCCTTCCTCAAGACCGCATTCGAAGCTCGATTCCCTGGGATGACATTGAATGTTACTGTCGACCTCAGCAAGTACCACGACGTGAATTTGGAACAGCAACTTGCCAATGACAACGTGTACGTCGACAGCATAATCCTGCAGACATTGCACGACTTTCCAAGATGGAAGAGCCAGGGTGTGCTACTTCCGTACAAGCCTGCCGGATTCGACAGTAAGTTCAGGTAGCACTCCAATAAATGGTCAGGGCTAATAATGCAAGACCTTTACGCCGACTTCCAAGACCCAGACGGAACCTTCGCTGGTCTTTTCACGATTGCTTGGTCGCTTACTTGGAACACTTTGTTCCTCAGAGGAACACCACCCAAGGAATATACCGACTTCTTGAAGCCTGAGTTCAAGGACAAGTTAGTCCTTACCTATCCTAATGATGATGATGCGGTGCTGTATCAGTTCGATCTCATGTAAGTCAAAGCATGGCAAGTGAAATTCATATACTGATCAACGATAGCCTGAAACGATACGGATACGTCTGGTTCGAGGCCCTCCTTGCCCAGAATCCACGATGGGTGAGAGGAACCGCGACTCCTGGAACTCTCCTCCGAGCCTCCAATGGAACCTACCTCGCTACTTTCACTGGTGCAGGTCGACCAAGTGTCAACGGAACCCTGACCTCCCAGTACCCTTCAGAAGGAGAATTCGTCATCTGGCCCCAAACAGGTGCCATTCTCAAAGATGCCCCCCATCCAGAGAGTGCCAAGCTTCTGCACAGCTTCATTATCAGCAAAGAACACCAAACAGCTCGGGGAGGGTGGTCGACTCGCAAGGATGTTCCTGCAGCTGATGGACTCCCGGCTCTCATGGATCTCTTCCCAACAAATCCAACCAAGTTCAGCGAATGGATGAGCGATCGCGCGGCAGTTGAGAGACTTCGCTTCTTCTTTGAGAGTCGAATTGGCAGTGCGCAAGGTCTATCGCCTCTCATCGATGGCATCTAAAAGCAAGCTCCAGCAAAGGTCCTGGAAGTTACGAGCAGACATGTGTTCAAGCCTTCAACAGCTGTATAGATTGAATCTTGTATTGATATTATTGCGAACATATCACATACTCCATTTCTGGTTAACACTAGTGCCTATTGTGACAAAGTTCTCGTGATTGACTAGTTATGGAGGGTATCCACCTCCCTCACTTCCACCCTTGTATGTCTGTCGCTTCTGATACATATAGGAACCCAAAAGATTGACATGGAAAGAAATATTAACACAATCCTCTATTTGCCACTGATCTCCCATCGTATTGAAACTCCGAGACAACTGACCATGCTGATTTGAAGCCAACTCTCCCATTCGAGACTTCACATGTTTGCCAGGGCATTCGTGGACACTATGTTGGCAACAATATCCACCCCACTCACATCAACAATGAAATCCAACACTTCATCTGATTCCACAATCTCTTCATTAACATCCAAGTGCCGTTCCACAAGAACATCCTCGACAGTCTGGACAGCTTTGATCAGACTTCTAACACCAAAGTCTGCATGGTACTCTTCGTCTGCTAACATCTGACAGATTGTAGCATCCTGACGAATACGTTGCTTGATTCCTCCAAAGGGCTGCTCTTCAGGTTCATCGGAAAGATTGACAGGCGCACGTATCTTTCGACCGAGCTCAAGAAGATACTTATTCACAAATACTGCTTGCTTACCAGGCGAGAAGGGCAGGAACTGGATGAAGGTGGACACTCCCCCAGTTATGGGAGCCCAGAAGTCTCAGTACGATTCAGAAGTTTCTTTCGAGTCTACTCACATTGAACCGCCTCAGGAAGTCTGTCTTCAGCTCCTTGGCCAGACGCTTCATCAAGACTGCTTTATCAGCATTGTTGCCATCCACGAAGATCGCTTTCTCGTTCAAAGCGCAAAAGCGCTTGATGGTTCCGTCGAGAGCATTTGTTGCCAGAATCCAGATGGTCTTGGAACAATCGACGGTTGTCAAACGGCGCCGGTCTTGGTACTCTCCTGTGCGGTTGAGTCAGTTTTTGAGTGTTTTATCTGTTGAAGTGGCGTTCTACTATTGTCGAATGGAAGGAGCATAGCTTTATGAACGTCAGGAGTCGTCTTTTCAAACTCACCCAGAAAAACGATAGGTCTCTGGCCAGCGTTGCGTGCAAGGAAACTATTGAGCGGAGAGCCGTTCCTTACGCCGTGGTAGGGATCTCTGGGCCCAAAGATATCGGTCTCGCCAGTTACAATAATGCAGTCGACCTTGAACGCAGACATCACGATTAGCTTACTCTGAATTTTAATAGTTGCAAGAACTACAAGGAAAGCTCTGAGTGAGGTAGGTTCACCAACCCATGAGCTCAACCACCGGAGGAGCTTACACCTGGAGCTCCAGAGAGAGGAGAAGACCCAACCGTCTCGCCAACTCAGTCTTCCATGTCCACTTGGCCCCGCGAAAATCAATACCAATGGTTTTGAAGTTGGAACCAACAAATGGCTGAGTAGCTTCTGAACTAATCTGTCAGCTGCAATAGTCTGACCTATGAGGAAGTAAGGAATTCCAGCAGTCCTTATGCTTTCCTTCTTCTGGCGACCATTCTCTGGCGTTCTGATGGCTTTTTGAGATTGGCTGCTCGATCGAGGAAATATCGTTGAGTCAGATTCGCAGTTCTGGTGAGATTCACCTGGCTTTTCTTCGTACACCAACGCTTGTTCTCGTCCGTCAAGTCCTTCAAGCTATCTTTTTCGAAGCCCTCATCAGGGAGATCTCGGCAAAATGGCGTGTAGAAACCTGATGGGATGACATTGGGGTCTGCTCCCAGACTGAGCAATGTCGCAACCATGAGAGTGGTGTCCTTCTCCAACTTCTCGGCATGAATGATTGCATACGCCAAATGTGGCGTTTTCTTGGGGCCGTAAATTGCGTTCACTTCTCCGCCATATGTGACCCATAACCTCAAAATCGACTTATTATTGGTCTCAACTGCGTGAAAGATCGAGGGAAATCCTTTCACCTTGTCGTTGATGGCTTTAAAACCTTCGAAATTCCACAGTACCCTGAGTAGTCCCGGACATCTTGTTCTCTCATGCCGTGTTGTACTGCTCCTACAAGATTCACTATGCTGAAGACTGTGCTATACGGGATCTCTCCAGGAACGTACTCTATCGGAATTGTCACGACTGCCAGGATGAAATCCCATTCTTCCTTCGCACCTTTAGTTCGGGAACTATGATCGCTAGTCGACGCTTCGTTCTTGCTCGTCCTGTCTGTAGATCCTCCTGTCTCGGACCCTGGTAGCGATGGCCAGTTGCTCCAGTCAGTATCGGTTGCGTTTCGTTCGACAATTTTGGACCACGAGCATGGAAATGAAGTGGAAGTTGGATCCACTACCTACTTGAAATACCAAACCCAGACAAAGGCCTCATTCGAGATATTGTGGACCAGACACTGCCATTGATTGAATCAGAAAGTCGATAGAGGGGCAAATTGGACCAAAACAGAAATTCAGGCCAGGCCATCACTAGATGCTGCGGAGCATTCGATTGCAGTTTTCCAGCTACTTCCAATCTACCAATACAAAGTCAGAAGCCCAGAGATGTCTCAAAAAGAGGAAACATCACGTATTTGGGGATTCAAAAAAGAATGCGAAAGACCAAGAACGATCTGGAACCTGACCCATCAACCACTCGGACGGAGCATGAGGGAAGGATGGTTCGGCCCAGTCAACGGTATTCTTTCCACTGTTTCCATTTCGCCGGTTCAACTTCGACCAACTGTAATCAAGCCACAGGAAAACTGACAAGGGATAAGAAAGTACATGACTTTTACGCGATCTTTTCCCCCACCAATCACCGCCTCATAGGGAGAACATTTACACACGCTGCCAAGGCACTGTAATCGAGCCACGTCAATTGTCCTGCTAGCAAAAGGATCATTATATATTGGAAGAGTACTTGCGACCTCTTGACTAAAGCCATTGTCCTTCACCGAGCTGCTTCCTCCAAGTGCACGCAACCGATACTGACTGGAGCAACTGGCCATCGCTACCAGTGCCGGCGGCGTGACCTTTCGAGACAGTTGCCCTACGGCCGCGTACATATTAAGCGAGAATCGATTGCCGGATCTGTCAGACTGTCAACAATGGAAGCTTGCTTGAGTCTACAGTGGTACGCCGGGACTTCAATCCGCCAGATGCTATGCGATCCCTCTCAGAATCTAGCATTATAGCCTACTCCATGTATAACCAATGGCAAATGCCAGAAATTGATTTCCACGAGTGGAAATGATGTTTTTGTTACCGATAGAAGCCACTTACATGCAAGTCAATCGACTTATGCAATCACTCCCCGGATTGCCCGAATTGGTTCGCAGGGCGTAAAAGTTCTGGCGGCTTCACCAGGAGTTGAGTGTTGAATGACGATCTCAGATATATATCGTCAGAATTACTCCCCACTGCAAATGACTCCTCCGCCTTCGACACGAGACAATTAGCTCCAACGCTACCAACCCACGTCTTAATCAAACGGCCAAAAAACGCAACACACCACGAAACCTAGCTTATCTGGCCTGCCCAGCATGTCAACGCCAACTTGTGACGTCCTCACGGAGGTGCAAGCAATCGAGTACTTCAAGAACCTCCTCGAACTGGTTCGTTTCCGTCACCTGCTTCCCTAATTACCCATACTGCACTTCCACACCCCTATACCCACTCATCCCTCCCATAGCCAAGACTAACATCCCATCCCCCACCGCAGCGCCGCCTCCTCTCCATCTACCCCGTCTCCCCCGCCACTCGCGACCCAACAATCCTCGCCCTCACAACCTCAACCAGCAAAACCGAGCACCATTGGATCCGCCACCCGTCCATCATCGCCAACCCAACCGGCGAAGGTGCACGTCTCGGCGAAGTCTTGGTCCACTACATGAACAATTTGGATTTGATGGCGGATGAGAAGAAATATCTCAGATTGGAGTATGTCCCGAAGATGGTGATGGCGATGTTGGTTGAGTTTTCTGGTGGTGATGGAGAGGGAGGAGAGGGAGGAATGGGAGGGAAAGGGAGGACGGTTTGAGGAGACGATTAAGCCGTTTGTGGGGAGCTTGGGGATGAAGTTAAGGGAGTTGGTTCTGGCTGAGGAGGAACGACGAGTTTAGGGAATTAGATTTGGGAGTCGGACGCATGGGTATTCGGATTTTCCTGGACTTGGGACGTAGCTTTTGGTTACTTACTTACTTGGGAAGATACATCGTTCATTGGCCTGTGGGATACTCTTGAATTCAACTGAACGATCTGAGGTGTGATGCTCAGAATGTCCCCAGAGCATCGACACCGCAACAATGGGTTGGGCTTCTTCATGGCTTTCATTTCGAAGTGAAGAAGTGAGATTTAAATTCAGTGGCGTTGTGAATAGCTGGCTGTGCCCACAAGATTCTCACTGCCTGACTAGGAGATCAAGTTTGGAAACCTAACCTTCCCTTTCGGGCCTACTGGCCTGATTCTCGCCGTTCAAAATGATTCCATGTCTTGCTCGACCAATATATAAAATCGTCGCCAAAACAGAAGGAACATTGGCGAGACTTTACTTCACTTGACAACTCTATCTCACAAAGGTCAGATATCCTGTAGAAATTACTAGTATTGGTGGCATGAATTCACCCCTTCTCATCCGAGTTTGTCACAGTTTTTTGAAACACACCATTGCTCGCCTATCGATCTCCAAACCACATCACGAATTAGAAAGCCGCATACGCTGCCCCCTCCAATCATCGCCATGCCTTCCCAAACATGCTCCAGAACCTGCAGCATCTTCGCCGCAGCCCAAGCCACAGCATACTTCGATGTGCTCATCGAGCTGGTATATTCACCCTCTACACCTTGATAACGATGACCCTAAATTCTGACTACCCGACAGCATTCCCTCATCCACACCCGAGCCCCTCACATTCACACCAACGAGTACGACCTCACACCTGGCGAACATACCCTCCTACTCTCCATTATCAACGTCGAGAAATCCTGGACGTCCAAAGCTCAGCTCATGTACAACCCAGTCGGCGAAGGTTTTGCTTTGGCTGAGATGCTATTCCAACTCTCTGCCGATTTAGCCGGAGACGAGGATAAGAGGTATTTTCTGCAGATGTACTTCCAATCGCATTTCAAGTTTGGGATGGAGGAGATTGCAAAGAGTATCAATGTGAGGATGGAAATAGATATGGACTTGGATATGGACGACTCTGGAAAGGACGAACAATGGATGGCAGCGATTATGGAGTTTTACGAGACTGCAGCGGGGAGGTGGGCGGAGCTAGAGACGCAGTGGAAGATGGAGGGGTTGAAGATTGGAGAGGAATCGACGGTGACGGACAAGGAGCACATTGAGTTGCAGAAGTGGATCTCTGGGTATGCGCGTGAGCTCTGGGCGATTAATTGAGTTTTGGAGTTGAAGGAGTTTGGATTGGGAGGGGAGAGCAGATAGCGGGCTCGAGATGAACGTGCTAACTTCCCATCCATCGCTCAGAACATACTTTGATATCCACACAAGAAAGAGGAAGACATCAGCTCTGCTCTGATATTCACTATCATCGTCACCGCGAAACTTTTCTCGCCCTCATCGCAGCTCCGACTTGTGGCCGGATTCATCCTCGCTTAAATTTCATCCCCCCCCCCCCAAGCCCCCTCTAAACATACCTAGGTAAGTAAATAAACCCTCCTACTACACCACCCCGAAACTTTCAAGCCATAATACCACTTATCTTCCCCAGAAGACGAAGCATCGAGCAATCATCTAGCCTCTTCACCAATGAAGAACTGCTATTCATCAATTTATCTTCATTTCCATAACTCACAGATAATCCGTCACCGCTTTTGACTCTAAAACATACCAGATGCCGAGCCCGAAATTTGCAGTTGTCGATTTCCATTTCTATGCTACGTTCGATGGATGACATCCTCGTTGATAGATAGATGATGATGGATGATTATGACGGGCGACCTCGGACGTTTTCTCCTAGTATCAGTTGTGCACGCAGATTCGCGTGGAGCCGAAGAGTTGTATTTGTGTAGGATGGTGTGAGGTCCGTGGGTGGGAGGATGGACTTAAGTAGATTTGGATGTGTGGGAAGTCGGGGTGCGTGGTCGAAGGGGCAGAGAGTGGAGGAAGGGTGGAAGAGAGAGGAAAGGATGCTTCAATAGTTGCCTGAGGAGTCGGTCAGGGTAGAGGGGAGGGGCGTGATGTGAGGAGTGTGGGCGGACATCGTGGAAAATAAAAGGATGAGGTATCAGGTGCATGAAGATATCGCGACAAGTGCTCAAGCGAGTGATATCTTGCCCCTCAAGACAATTACTAGCATAGCAAGAAATGGGACGAACAAAGCCATTGAGAAACGGACATTGATGCAGTTTTCAGAATTATTATTTTTTGAAGTATTATAGACATTAGGTATATCTTTTCGCCTTGTTCGAAGGTGTATGTCGGTTGCAAGCAAAGCAAAATATAGCATCGCATCGCGTAACTCCCTCTCTCGAAAGAAGAGAGAAGAAAACTCCAAAAATCAGGATTTTTATACAAAATTTGCGACACATCACCTACTCCCCCATCCAATCCCATTCCAACCCCCAAACCGTCATCCAATCATTTGTTTGAAAATGATAGTTTTCTCTCCAAATGTCCCATTCCAAGTCCTTGTCGGCCGTGTAGATAGTTGGAAGGCCGTGGGTATTCATTCATATCGATCAATGTCGTAACTGCACATCCTCCACCACTTCTCTACCACATAGCACACATCCTCGGCAGAACATTCGACTCAGCATCCACGAATCAAATTCGGGAATACGAGTTTAGTATTCTTCCTTGACGCGACGCTGGCTCTCGGTCTCGATGAAGGAACCACGAGTGGAGCGTCTGCTGCGTTGACGTCTGAAGAAGGGGACGTTGCCGAATCTACCGCCGCTTCGCTTGGTGCTGCGAACGTGGTCGTCGCCCTTGCGGCTGACTCCACACCCCAAGAAGAGGAATAGGGTTGCGAGGAACATGGCAGCCCAGGCGCCCCACGTGAAGCCGAATGCGTAGCGGCCGATGGATGCGGTGATGCCTGCGCTGCGGAACTCATTGCGGGCCTTGACGAAGGTGACACTTTGGAGTATTAGAATTGTGAAAACGGACCTATCAAGGGAAAGGTTAAAGGGACTTACGTCATCAGCGCAGCTGCGAGAGAGAACCAGAAGAGAGAGAATGCCAACAGAGAGCCAGACAATCCGGAGGCGAGGCGACTGCAAGGAGCGAGCAGGCTCATGAGGAAGGTGAAGCCTGTTAGTACAATGGAGATGAGGTAGAAAACCCAGCCGAATCTCCACATGTAATAGTAGTAGGTGCTCGTAGTGTCCTTGTAATGAGTACTGCATCACATTAGCCATTGCCTCCAATCGAGCATTGCTTCATCAAAACATACCCAGTCAACCCAGCTGGGACGCCCTCAGTTCCGCCAACCCATGCAGCTCCAAATGGTAGGGCTGGAATCGTGCTTCCGCACTGTCCCCCGCCAGTTGCGCAAATCTTCCAGTATGTCCAATATGACTCCGCGCGCCCGGATCCAGGGAAGGAAGAGGTATCGACGCGGAGAAACCACGATTTGTTGAGGGGTGTTGTATCCTTGACTCCGCTGAGGACGACGAAGAACATCAACACGAGAGCGCCTCCGATGAGAACGAGGGACGCAATGCCCAAGGCACCGCCTTTAGACCAAATCAGCATCTGCACCGTACCCAGAAGGAAATCGCTCCAATCCAATCCGCTTCCAATTCAATGCATCTGCCAAGTTCGGGGGGAGCTTACGAAGACCACCTCCAGCCATTGCGACGGGTTATGTAGGATGGGATTGATTAGGTAGGAATTATTGTAATGGAGAGTCGAGTCGTGTATTCGAGAATTGGATCCGGGGTCAACCTGCCTTTAAAAGGGTAGAGGTTAGCACAAACAGCCCCCGAAACGCGATGCGAAGTCAATGTGTTGAGCACAAGCAGGGAATGTGAAGCTCTTGTTTCTCGGCTGATGCCCAAAAGCTAGCTGGGTCGCTGCAAACACACACTCCCATCTCAGTCTGTCACGTACCTTGTCGTGGCTGGTCCGAGGCACTGGTGATACTCGTCGCGGGGTTGTTGTTTATTATTCGATGACTTGAAACGAGAAGAGAACAGAGAAGAGGTTGGGATCAGACGGGGCCTGGGACGGGGGTAAATAAAGGCAGATTACCTGTTGTTTTAGTCGGTCATTAGCTGGGAGAGACTTGACCTCTTTGGTTCTGCTGCGGGTGATGCAGCGATGACGATGCAGGACTCGGCTGTTGCTCTTAGCGCGAGGTCTAATCGGCGTAGCCTCGAGATCAGAAGACAGAAGATGATCTGATTCGCCCAGCACCAAGAGTCTTTTCCCAATCGAGACAGCTCTATGATGTTCTGGGCTTGGTCGGATGGTAATCCAATCACGTGCACCGGATGCATCTGCATCTGGCCCTGTTTCCTTCTTCTCTTGTCTTTGCTGTCTTCGTCGCTGGTGGACCTGACGTGCAAGCTTTGGCTGTTTGCTTTAGGTTGGGCTCGACTACGGAGTAGTTGCTTCTGGCTGTAGCTTGGGCTCTGGGCCTAAGTGCAAGATCAAGTGGAGAGCGAAAGCGTCACGATGGGTCGTGAGAGATCTTTACGTCATTCGATCATGACCATGACCATGACCATGACCATGACCATGGATGCAGGATGGATCCTCTGATCCCCAGACCCGATTCTCGCCAAATCTACAGCCGAAATGAAGCTCGGCGATCATGAGGCTCTCTGAGACCTGAGAATGGGAAACAGAGACATAACAAACAAACTTTAAACTTTACCATCACAGAACTCTGTCTCTGAAAATGAGACAACTGGACCGATAAATCAGATTTGCATCTGGTGCAGTGATGAGGTTCATAATCCCAGCATCTGATTTCATATGCCTTTCCACATAACGAAACATCTGACGAGTCACGGAACGTCGTTGTCGACTGGCCGGCCTCAGGTGATGATGCAAGGTTGCGTGTCGCTCGCTCAGGGTCCATCCGTTCCCTGCTTTTCCAACCCCAAACTTTAAATTTCTGTTATTAGTCAGCATTCTTTGGAGATCACCTCATTGGACCAACGCATTAAAATCTCGTGCTTTTTGCTGGTAACCTCAACACGAATCAGAACGTCGTAATTGTAATTACAGACATGCGACGTGCAACAAAACATTGTCGCGGTGGTCGAGGGTATGCTACATAGAGGTTTATTCATATGGCCCTATATAGAGGTCTTTTCTCAATTCTCCTTCCCAGCACCACCAGCACCACCAGCACTCATCTTCCTCATCATCGCCGCCAACCCCTCCATCAAACCCCTCCTCTTCTCCACAACCTCCAAATAAACATCTCTCGGTTCCGGACCCCCGATAATAACCTGGTCATTTCCCGACACCAGACCAGCATATGCTTGTTCGGTGAAGGTCTGGAGAGGCATGCCCATCTTGCGGCCGATTTCTGGCGTCATGTAGTCGTGGATCTCGGCTAGGCGAATATGTCAGTCGGGCGGCTTCTTTTTGTGGATGTTGTGAAGTGGTGGTGTTTGATGCATGGGTAGATTTGGGCTATTAAAATGGGGCAATTGAAAAGTAGAGTGGAGAGAGAGAGGAAGAGGAGAACGTACTCTGTACAGGTGGTGGATAGATCTCAATGACTTTGAGCTTGCTATCGGTAGCTTTCAACTGCTCGCGAAGACACAGCGTGAAGACGTTGAGTGCTGCTTTGGATGCAGAGTATGCTGGTAGGACAGCGGCTGGGATAACGGCGAGGTGAGTTCCTGTACTTATCATCCTATCAGTCTATTTCTCCGTCTCTGAGATCCCTCCAGAATCTGAAGTCCACAGGACAGGAAATGAAGGGGTGGTGATGACTTGACTTACAAGATAATAGAAGCAGGTCCCTCCTCAGCTCTCTTCTTGAGGAACGGCAAGAAAGCGAAAGTCAACGCAACGAGACTGGTGTAATTAATCGTCATTTCTTCATTGAATTTCTTCAAATCGATCGTCTCGGGTGCAGAGACGTCGTAATGACCTTGTACACCGGCGTTGAGGAAGAGGCAGTCGACGTCTGGGGATTTCCTGATTATCCTACAAAGTCCTTAAATCAGTCATGATTCTTTTTCTTGAAATGAAAAATGGGGTCGGATTGAAATTCTGGGCTTGGACCTACTCAGCAGCGAATCCCTCGATCCCATCCAAATCTCCAATGTCGAAGGGCGTGGTAGCAGCAACTTCAGAACCATGTTCGGACACGAAAGCATCGAGTCTATCTTTCCTTCGACCAACTGCTGTAACTTTCACGCCTGAACGGACCAGATGATCGGCCATGCATTTTCCTATGCCCGAGGTGGCGCCTATGAGAAGGACATGTTTATACGGGAAGGACATCATGAAGCGTCCGGATGCTGTTAGAGTAGGGAGTGATAGATAAGGTTTTAGAAGGCTGGAGAAGTAGGAAGCTAGTAATTGGAATATCAAATCGAAAAACGAACGAGAGATGTGTGTGAGATAAATGAAATATGATATGCAGGTAGGAGTATTCGAAGCATAGGAAGAGGAGGATCAGGTCGTTTTATACACGAAGCAGTACTTACGGAATTCACTTCAATATCTCACTTCCGCGTTATCTTGAAATGCCGCCTTCTGGTAAGAATGGCGTCGAAACGTAGCCCAGAAAAGGTATACGTCTAGACAGCTCGACCCGAAGAGAGTACTCTACGTTTACAGACAGTCCACAACATAAATGGCTCGCTAGTCGGGAGCTTATTGGCCAAAACTCTAGCGTCGAAGTGTATGCTGGAAGCGGAAAAGCGCAAATTGTGGCTCACCCAATTGCATGCTTGGACAATCTTTGTCAGCAGGAGATACACCTCGGAGTTTTGGTCGTAAATTCGAATCCAATATGATATCAACTGACGTACAGGATGTGAGAGTGGGATGTAGATTCGATGCCGTATCGCGGGAAACTTTCGAAGGCATGTCAAAGATGCAGAGAACGGAGATTGAAGGTGTGTTTATGTCCGGCTTTTGGCACTCGGATATACCTCAGTCCCTGACAATTACAGTGCGACTTGCTACCCTTGTCATGTAGCTCTTGCATTCGTGCCAGAGCTGTATGTACGGGCTATAGAGACACTCAGAAGCTACGCATCAGGAACGAGACCAATGATATTCGGAAGAAGGTACTTGCCCATAACTCTAGCATTTCCCTATCAACGCCACCCCTCGAGGTCCAGCACTACCCTCTGTCACTGAACTTCCAAGCAAGAGAAGCATTCTTCTGCTTCCATGTCACCGAAGCCTCGAGAACCTGGGACTTCCTAGTGAAGTTCTACAACCCTGTTGATGCACCAGAACACTTGACCAAGAGCATTGATGCCGTCAGTCTGGCGTTCCTCTCCCATCAGAGGAGCTCGCATGCCGCGTTGGCGAGTGCAAGAGAAATATATGGAAGTGCTTTAAGATTGACGACTAGTGCTTTGCAATCTCCTGAAAGTGCAGTCAGGTATACGACGATACTGTCGACGCTACTGTTGGATATGTTTGAGAAGATCACAAACCTGAAGAACAGACACAGTGACTCTTGGATGAGCCAGTACGTCCTTCCATCCGGGTGTCTTCAGCCATCTAAGGCATGGAAATGAGCCTCTGATCCTCAATCTTTGACCAGAGATACCCATCCAAAATACTGACATTGACTAGTGTTAATGGAGCACTCGCCCTTGTAAGATTGAAGGGTCTGGAACATTACCAGGGCAACGATGTTCTTCGTGTTCTAGGCCGGCTGAGCACGAATCTCCTCATTAGCTGTATAGCTGGCGACCGGCCTGTCCCAGAAGACCTCATCGTTCTTCGCAAGTATATCGCCGAGCGACTCAATGCTTCAGACGGTAAATCGAGACTGACAGACTTGATGATTGAGTACGGTATATTGCGTACTGAGATTCGGACGGGATATCTGTCTGTTGCGGAGTGCATGGACAAAGTGATGGAGCTCGATGCCAAACTCCAAGCCCTGTCGGTCAATATGCCTCATCAATGGCGATACACGACGACAACCACTGACGAAAGCAACGAGAGGGTGCTTGACCACCGGGCAGATATATATCCTGGCCGTCACATTACCCAGACTTGGAATGTACTCCGTCTTGTGCGCATATCCCTCAACGCCTCGATCATCAAATATTGTGAGGAGCTTCAACAAATGTCGAACTCAATGTCCTCGTCAATCGATGTAGCCAACGAGAATATCAACTCGCTAGTCCATGCAATTTGCGCATCGGTGCCGCAGTACCTGGATTGTTCGAGTGCCGCTCAATTGCAGCTGCAGAAACCGAAACCGAGTGCCTCTCCAAGTGGAACTAGACATTCCCACTCCCCTTCGCATACTTTGGACTGCTATACGATCATACTACCGATATTTGCAGCGGCTTACTCGCAAAGGCCGGGTAGTACAGTCAGGTCGTGGTGCATTGAACAGCTGCTGTTCATGTGCAACCATTTCGGAATTCGCAATGCTGGGTCTGTTGCTCGCATTCTGGAACAGAACATGAATGTCGATCTGTGGGCTGTATATGCTGGACTAGGAAGCTATGCATTTGTCGCCTAGGAGCTGTAGTAATTGGCAAGCATTACGGCGGACTGAGTGTGGAGAGTCGTTTGTAGATATGTATATGGTGAGGTTGCGGTCTTCGACATACCAATCGCTGTAGCATAGCAGATCACTGGGGTCCAGTAGCCCTCAGATTCTCCTCATATCTTGCCAGGGCTCTTTCTATCTGCTCTGGATGGAATGCAGTTGCCATGAACATCGTAGTCCCAGTCCATCCCGTAAAGCTCTGTGATTTCTTGATGCCATTTCGCCGCAATCCTATTATCAACCGGCAAGAACTACTCCAGACTATGGTATTGTGTCTCCACGATTGTGTCCATCTTCATCCCGACGCATTTGACCTTCGGTACCTGGCGCTGGCACCAAGGTCCGCTAAAAACTTCTTTCACGATATTCTGTACGAAGTCCGTCAATTCATCAACCTTCCAAGCAGGGCTCAATTTCGCCGGGCCCACGTCCGTGATCTCCAAATTTGTGTATGCCTTCCTTGTTTGCCAGAGAATGAAAGGCACAGTGTCATGGGACTTGCTAGTCTGCACAATAAGCAGCTCCCTGGGCGCCCCAAAGCTCCCAAAGGCAGCGAGGACAATCGACAACGGCCGACACGGTATTTCCGAGTGCCATTGCCCACGTGGCAGGTCTAACGGGTGCAATTCCATGGCCACGCGACCTAGAAGTCCTATTGGATATAGCGGGGGCCTGGCACCCTCACGACTCATGCTTAGGTTGGCTTGCAACAATTCGATTGCATGACGCGAGATATATAGCGTGTCGTGCACGGGGTGTATGTAGTTATATCCGAAAGGGATGTATTCTTCGAGGCATAGGGCGCGGCTGTCATGGCAGGCGTAGAAGATAACGGCTGCGACACGGGTATTAGGAGTAGAGCGGCTTTGACGCTTCCGGGGCGAATGTGTTTGGACAATCGAACGGTCGAGGAAGGAGACTTTCGTAGAAATGGATAGGGCACGCTAATATAGTTTCCGACTTATCAGTCGAGAACCAAATTATACTGACAATCTAATATATTTGGCAGTTGATATTTGAATATGTTAACAATGGGCAATTGGAATATGGACTGTGTGCGAAGTATAAATCAATCCAAGATTTCCTAGGAAGGAACGATTATTTCCTTCCATCTTCCATCTTCACTTCATACCCCAGCACCCATCTGCACGCAAAGTCATATTTTGCCTTTGAACCTTCGCCAAAAGTTCAATCGACAACATCCGACATAAAGTCATCAACATCATCGTATCTTCCGCAATAGCAGACTCAGTCACAAATCCCAGGAGTGCCACTCCTAGCCCCGCCTTCATCGCATCGCATTTCGCTGCAATGTCAATCCACCAGGCACCAATTTCACTAGCCAACTCGTCCAATAGCCAATCCATGAAAAAACAGAACATGCACCATCTCTTGCCCACAGCAAGAAAAGAGCTAGAGAGCCATCCCTCGAAGCTCTTGACTCTCCTGCAATGAAGAGGCTCCAATTTCAGTTTCAAGGAAGTCGGTCCACTGACGATACCCAAATGGATCTACATGTTGCCGCATCTAAGCCTAACGACTTCACTACACTCGCGGCCCGGGGAAATTCACAAGACGGCCCAGTTCCTATCATCTCACACGGCCCGGTGGTCGAGAGTGCACTTCCAAGAGAGCTTAGAGACCAAATTTATGAGCATACTCTTGCTCTCCGACCTGGAATCCGTCCTCCGGCTTTACTCGAGGTCACAACCATGGAAAAGCGGCAGGAGATATTGGAGATGTATCGACAAGTCAACTACGTCGCACACAAGAACAATTACGACGCGTTCAGAAGGATTCCACTTGGAATTCTAAGGCGGGTCAGACATTTGACTATAAAATATGAGTATGAGGACTGGGAAGAAGGCACGTTCAAGGAGTTCTTCAGGTCAGACAAGACTCAGCTTATCAACCACTTCACAACTTTGACCATAGATCTTCCCGCATTTCGTCAACGTGTTGACTTCTACCCGATGCTTTGGGGCACTATTATACGATGTCTTATTTCGGCGTCAAAAGAAGGTATTGAGAACACAACAATTGTCTTTGCTAGGCCAGGATCTGACCTTGAAAGATGGGCCCTAGAGAAAATGAATAACATGCTCGGTCTTTCTCCGAAACTGATTCCAGATGACATATCAGGACGTAGACTACATGTTCTAGTCTGGGAGGGAAACAAGCATTATATACAGTTTCGAGCTCAGAGAAGTCGATCGGACCCGGAGCAGATGGCGAGATTCTAAAGTGCGTAAGAGGACTTCGATAAAGCTGGGAGAAAGGATTTGTTTGGATTCTCGTCAAATTGTACAATTTGTACTTGTCAATAAGACATGCTTAAACTTTAACCGTGTACATCTATGAGACATATTCTTTGTGACTCGTCTTAACGAGAGACCCCGTTGGCATTCTGTGTGCCCCATCACAGAAATTTGAGAGTGCGAACCAAAAAGCCATCACTACCTACCTAGCTTTCTCCTAGAAAGCGAGCCTCAAAAGGGGTCGGTTAAATCGAAGCAAATCACGTGTTTTATTACCCCGCCATCGATTGCACCATCTTCTGCACGCTTTCCTTTCATCAACATACAGTACAGAGAGCCACAATAGAGGAGGCCCAATTCGCGAATCACACGCTTGCATAGGCATGATGTTTCCGCCCAGCTCTACGAGCCGCGGCCATGGATGTATCAGCCCGATCAGCTGCCACAAGCAGCCATCACACCTCCACGCTTTCGCCAAGTCAAGATAAACCTCATGCAGGGCCGGAAATGGCCGCAGAAAAGAAGAGCCGGAGTGCGTGGGAGTTGAAAACAATCATACCTTTGTGGATCATTCCAGTGAGCAAACTCTATTCTGTATTTTTGACACATGTTCCCCGGACATCTCCTGCATGCCCCGCACTCTTCCCCCATGGGGTGCTTCGTCCGGGGCCTCGGTCGTTCGTCGGTGGTGGAGTACATTCAAGATACATATAATTGATCAGCAGTCTATGATGGCTTTTGCAAGCCAAGAGAAATGCGGTCCGACTCGAAGGTTGTTCCTTGCTTTGCCGTCTTTTAAGCTTCTTCTTGACGTTTTTGACAGATGGAAGAACTTCCTCCATGAGCTAGTCTGACTCCATTCGTGCCCTTCAAGGGGATCTTGAATTGGCTCATAGTTCTAAGCGAAGTCGCAACTTCCTGTTTATGCCATAGTCTAGTGCTTGTTGTCTCCGCCGTGGGGCTGCTATCTGGTGTTCTGTTCGCGCCGAATTAATATACACCCCATACAACTCTCAGTTCTAATTTTTCAAAAGATGATCTATATCATAGTTTCTATTGTTCTGTTGTCGCCGAGTAGCACCGACATGAGCCCTCAATAGAGGGGCCGAGAAGTTACTTAGCTCCAAGGAGAGATGGTGACTTTATCTCTCACATTCCTCCTCCTGCAGAGGGTATCATGAACGTTGGTACATAAAGCTGGAGTTCTCCTTCGAATATTCTGAAGATCAAACTCTTGAGCTGAGACAGCATGGCCTCATTCGGGATGTCAAAGCTGATTCAACAGCTTCTCGTTCTTTTTGCAGCACTTGCAATTGTTACTTTTGCAACACCCCTGGAGAAACGAGCTACTCAAGTTTCGTTGATCAGCTACACATTCTCCAACAATGTTCTTGCTGGGTCTATCAATGTAAGTGTAGTCATCTTAGCACACAGTCCAGGGCTTAGCGAGTTTCCTTCAGATCCAAAATATCGCCTATGCCAAGGTTGTGACTGTCATCTATGCAGTCGGTAACACATGGAGCAGCTCTCAAAGTTTTGCTGCCAGCTACTCGACATCCGGCTCCAATGGCTACGAGACGTGGACCTTCTCTGGGACTGCTGTTGGAGCTACACAATTTTACATCAAGTATGATGTGAGCGGAACATCGTAAGTTGGTAAGCACCAGATGGAACCAGAGCTATGGCTGACCACTGCCTAGGTACTACGACCCTGGAAATTCTGTCAACTACCAGATCAGTTCCGCGACATCGAGCACAGCTGCGACAAGCTCCAGGTCGTCAACGGTATCATCGACTGCAACGACATCGACCACTAGTCTGTCAGTATCCTCCACAACCGCAACTGTACCGCCAGGAACAGGAGCCGTATCGCCCAGCACACCACCTCGCATTATCCCAACTTCGATTCCAAGTGAAGCCGCTGCCACGGCTCCAAGTGGCTGCGGGAACTGGAATGGGAGAGACAGCTGCCCATCTGATGGCGTCTCATCATTCGCAGCATCAGCCGAGAATCGTCGATGGCAGACACCTCCCAGCGGCGCCGGAGGATACGATCCCAGCTTTGGTACATACCGAGACCTTGTTGGATATGCCGACATACAATACAATTCTGCCCGAACTGCAGCAGCTGTAGTCGTCAATGCAGCATCACGGACTAGCGAAACGTTGACGTATTCATTTGGTGGAGCTGCTGCAAGTTCAAGCAACGTCTTTCAGGTGGACTCAAGCCTCACTGGGGCACTGTCAATATCCATCTCGACATCTAGCGGCAAGACCTTGATTCTGGATCCCATCAACTTTATCTGGCAGAACACGCCACTCACTGCTGCTCAAAGCACTTTTCAAAATGGTCAGAAGGGAGGTATCGTCGAATTGTTCGGGTGGCCATGGGTCGATGTTGGAAAGGAATGTGCATTCTTAGGTAAAGCTGGCTATATGGGTGTCAAGATATGGCCACCTAATGAGCACGTCTGGGGCTCAAACTATGTAAGTGGTATCGTCCCCTTCAGCTTTGCCGAAACTAATTCCTCCCAGTACGAAACAGACAAGCAGTTTCGCCCATGGTATTTGGTCTATCAGCCTGTCAGCTACAGACTACACTCTCGAAGTGGCACACGATCGGAACTCCGTGCTATGATCCAGGCCTGTCGCGCTGCAGGCGTTCGAGTCTATGCCGATGCTGTTGTCAACCATATGGTGGGCCAAGGCACTGATGTCCAAAATCATCGAAACTCAGACTGTTCTCTCTACAGCGGGCACAACGCGACGGCTGGCTCACCATATTACACATCTGGAAACACCTACCTCATCAATCCCCAAACCGGCACTCGTCCCACCATGGAGTTTCCCGCCGTGCCATACGGTCCAAGCGACTTCCACTGCGAGCGAAGCATCAGCTCGTGGACAGACATGAACCAAGTGACTAAAGGCTACCTCGTCGGCCTCACAGATCTGAACACGGAGAATCCATACACACAAGATCGAATCGCCACCTACATCGTCGACCTTCTGTCAATCGGCTTCAGCGGCGTTCGTTTCGACGCTGCAAAACACATCGGCCCTTCCTCCATCGCAGCAATCTTCGCCATTATCAAGAATAAAATGGGAGGCGGCATGCCAGCCGACTACATCTCCTGGCTCGAAATCATCCTCGGTGGCGAAGCTTCCGTCCTCGCTTGCGACGGTGGAGCAGATTCGTGGTATACGAATTTCAATAATATTTTGAGTGGAAAGGGTTTTACGCAAGCTGAGATTAATCAGGTCAAGATTTGGAGTTCGGATTATCCGAAGGAGATGCCGATTTGTGGGAGTTGGGTCATTCCGGCGAGTAGGTTTGCCATTCAGAATGATGATCATGATCAGCAGAATCCGGTATGTAGTTCCTACAATCCCGCATTTTGAGTCGGTCGGTGGTATATTGACGGGAAATAGGGCTCTTCATCAAGAGATATGCAATCCTACGGCTCTGTCCTTATCAAAGACAAAGACGTCGCCAAGCACCGAGGCTTCGAAGTCCAGCTCTTCTCACGCACTGATGCCGATTGGCAGATCAAGCTCGTTCTTTCCTCCTACCAGTTCACTGATGCTGGCGGTAGTGGCTATCCCGACGGTCTGAGTGATTGTAGTCTGTATACCGGAAGCTCACCTGCAAGTGGTTGTCTGGGGATCGCTAAGGACCAAGCTTTCGTGGCTTCCAGCTGTGGGTACACGATGAAGTCTGGTGGTTACACGCGTGTGCATCGGGATTTGAGCATTGTCAATGCGATGAGGGCTTGGGTGGGGTTGGGAGCCACCACTGCATCTGCGTTGGGTATTCCTGGTTGTGCTTAGTTTCGGGAACGTGTGGTGGTGTGGTTGATTAGGCAGGGTAGAACGAGCAAACCATACATGATGTGACTTGTCCTTCACCCAAGAACAAAAACATCAGGTACTGCGCAAAGGAGGATGGATCGATGAGGAGAAGGATTTGCTGTCTGATCGATGCGAAGTGGACCGTATATGTTAGACGAAAGGAAGTGGGATAAACACGTTGGGATAGGCGCGAGACAGGAAAGAAAGAGAGTGTCTGATAAACGAAGATACTGACAAGATCAAGATAATCATGCTATTATTACCCTCCATCTTTTGAAATTTCACAAGCTTTGCAGCGTAGCATGTTTGGATGTATGATCGTTTTCATCAGCCATAAAGAGACTGTCACTCTGTGCCGATGCTGGCAGAATGAGATGGTCTAGCTTAGCGCGGGCTGGGGAATGTCCTCCTGCAGTAGCAATATTTTAAAGTAGTTAGGATGGGGGACTGAGTATGCATACCCAGACACCAACTCAACACTCGTCCAATTTAAACTCTACACAATACACGAAACTCAAGTCACGGACACGGCACTCTCTTCAGCCTTCACCGCATCCGCAAAGACCAATGCATCCTTAAACGTCTGCACCAAATCCTCCGCCTTCTCAAGCCCAACCGAGATCCTCAATTGCGTCTCCCTCAGATCACGCTCAGCAGCCCAATCCAACTGCTTCCCATAAAGCGCCTTAGCATATGGTAATGCGAGCGTCAAATGCGCACCCAAATGCGGGCCATGATGCACATTGACATTATTGTAAAACGCCTGCGTAGCTTCCACAGTCTTGAGCTCGACAGTAAAGAGACAGCCATATCCAGGCGTGAATTCCGGCGTAGTAGCACGCATTCGAGACTTGTAGTGTGAGAGCGTGGGAGACGTGAGAGGATAGTACACCTTCGCGACGCTACTCTTCTCATTCTCGACCAAAGATTGCAGATACTTGACCAAAGTCTCCGCATTAGTATTATACGTCGCCGACCTCTCCATATAATCTCTACTATTTTTCTCCAGCACCTCCGCATCCCCGCTATAAAAGCGATTGACGTATTTCTCTGTGAAGAGAGCTTTCAACTCGCCATACTTCGCCGTCGAAGGATTCAACGCCGCACTTGCAGCCATGACATCCGCATACCCGGAGAACGATTTTGTGAGTGATGAGACGACAATATCGGCGCCGTTCGAACCGAGTAAATCGACATTGCAGAAACTGCCTACGGTATCATCGACGATGAGCACGAAATCGTACTCCGTAGCCAATTCCCGCAATCTCGCGACATCGGGAGTCATGAGCAGTGGATTAGCGGGGAACTCAGTCCACAGCGCTTGGATCTTCCTGCCCTCTTTCTTCTCTTCTTTCAAGTAAGTCTCGAGCTCAACGAGGTCGTTAGCGTCGCCCAGGCCGAAGAATTTCAGGCCGGGGCCGTAATCCTCGAAGATGTGTGGCGTGCTGTGGAATGCGAAGCCGAAGAGGACTGTCGTGGCGTTGAATTTGCTGAGCAGGAATTGGTGGACCGTGTAGATGGATGCCATGCCTGTTTGGAAGAGATAGATGTCTTCTGCTTTGATGAGGGATTTTCGCACCGCGCCTGGCGTAGGTGCGCGTTCGAGCAAAGAGGCGATGCGATCTCGCAGGATGGCATCAGCTGGTGAGACTGGCACGACGGGTGCGGGTTCGTTGCCGGTGACTTCGTGCAGTAGATCGATGTGCTTCAGGCTTTCCTCTGCGAGGCGGGAGGAGATGCCGACGCCGGGGTTGATCCAGAAGGGGGTTACGCCGGCGAATTTGCGGAGCGGGAAGAAGACGGCGTAAAGGCGGATGTTGATGTCGAGAACTTTGGTGTTGATTTCAGAGGGGGAGAGCATATCGTCCCCACGGGCAGGAGAGGTTGCGAATTTGACGCATTCGGTTAGGGATTCGGGGGCGGGGAACAGGAGGACGTTTTGGCCTTCTGTGCCGAATTTTGAGAGGACGGCGGCGGCGAGCTGGTGTGAGAGGGTCAGCGGGAACATTTATATTGAGGGTTGGAACTTCGAAAGTTGGAACAGCACAAAATTATATTCAAGTCCCCCCAACACGAGATACAATCATAAGCTAGATGTGAAATGATGAAAAGAAAATGTACTAACAGCCTTGACATCCTTATGTGGTATGATCCTCGGGTAGAAACTAGTCGTCTCTTTTATAAATTCAGGATCCCTATCCATCAACCTAAGCATGTTCGCCCATCCAGGCATGTGGATGGTGATAGCATGGCGTTGATGAGGAGGGAGGGATCCCAGGGCTGGTGTTTGAAGCTTGGCCGACATGTTTGTCTTTGTTCAAGTATGTATGTATTTTTGCTGGCTGTACCAATGTAGTGCACACCACCGAGGCAGAATTTTGAGAAAGAAGAATATGTGTGTGAGAAGAAGTTGGACGGACAGATGAGATGGATGGTTGATATGTTGCGGGAACCCGCTAGCGAGTAAGCGAGGCCGAGCTTCCTAAAACAGGGGAACGGTGGTGGACAGGTCAGGTCCGTACAGTGGGAGTGCAGGACAGAATCCCTGTCGTACCTTGTCGGGGATCACGCTGTCACGCTTTCACGGCTGGTGTTATGATCTGGTATGGTATGGCGGCGCGGCATCATCCAGACTCAAGCCTTCAGCAAGCCTTCGGAAGTGAGGGGCACAGCCGCAGATGAGGGGCACAGTGAGCATCTGGCATCTCTCTCAACGCTCACCCATCGTATATACCTCACTCATCCTCATATCCTCATCGGTAACCCCATATCGCCTCACAACGGACCATAATTCCTCTATGACCAATAAAACCCGAAGAGACGGCGAACAACTCACCCGATCTGTCAGCAAGGTACGCGACCCTCGGGTCTCTTCTCATTGGCAAGTACGACGAGGCTGGTGCCGAGAAATGCGGAGCTCATGCACGCCATGATTTCTCGAGAGGGTCAGCTCCTGTGATTGGCTCGTTTGTACGACTCGAAGGTGGGGGAGTCAGCCTTGCATTGACTTAACCACAACAACACGACTGTGGGCTGCGTAAAATAACTCTAGAAGAGAATATCTTCAATGGAGGTGCAGTGGTGGCACTTCGTGGTGATGTCTATATGGACGGATCTCGCCGTACTTTCAGCTTGATTCTCATGGATTATGTGCAGGGTAGCGTATGCCACATGCGCAGGGGACGTTGTTGAGCCCTCCGCCAGTGACAAATTGGTTGTGGTGGCTATGATGAGAGGTAACGAGAAGGTGAGATGAGCAGGGGTAAACATATGAGTAACCAGGTATTCAGTCATCTGAAATACGTTTGATTCTGTGAGGATCTACCACTCTATCCCGCATTTTCAAGCGCCTCACGCAAAAGATATCGAGTTGTGAGCCGGCGGAGACGGAGTTCAATACACACATGACTACCTCCCACCCACATTGCCCTCCAACATGCTCCTCCAATCCCTCGCCACAATGTCACTTAATTCCCTGATCGCTAAATTCCATATTTCGTAATGCCTCTTCACACTCTCCATCCACTGCAACTGCTTCCTCGCATCTTCCCTTTCCGCATCGAAATTCTCAAAATACTCAGATCCTTCCTCCTCCTTCACTTGCCGCTCACATCCTACCAAACTTTCAAACACTCGACTCGCAAGCACAGTAGCATTAGCCGTACGAAAAGTCGAGCATGTCCCCAAATCAGACGACCAGATATAGTGTAGTGACTTCCGAATATTGGTAGCAAGGGAGTATTGCGCGTGGCGGATGAGGTTGTATGCCTTGGCAGGTGTGGAGGAGACGAGGGATGTGAGGATGGTGGTATCGAGAATGTGTTGTGAAATGGACGATTGAGGCTGGTCTTGGTTTTGGTTTTGACCAAGTTGCAATTCGAAGACGGAAGGATAGTGTTGGTTAGGAGCTGCAGTGCGAGTGGTGAAAGGCAGGTTGTGTTTCCACTGCAGAGCCTGGGCCAGTGCGTCATAAAGTAGGATTCGCACGCCCCAATAATGCATCAGTGCCTGCGCCACCCAGAAGCATAAGAACTGATACGAAGGCCCGAATTCATAGTCTCGATTGTGGGGGGTGTGTCCTGGCTCGTCCCAGAAGGGTGTTGGGTAGATCTCATAGAGGTGAGCATACCATGTTGAGAGCTTGGTAGTGAAATGTCTGTACTGTGCGCAAATGAGCTCGAATTGAGTGTTGTGAGCTTCGTCCCAGAGGAGGAGGCAGAGGTCGTCTGAGCGCTCGACGAGCTCCGGAATGAAGATAGTGATGTCTTCCAGATTCTCGTAGAAGTTTGTTATTCCTGTGCTAGTTATATCTGCCGGTAACGGTGGGCGAATCGTGAAGGCGAGCGGGCAGCCTTTTCTTGCGCCGCAGGAGTTGTATATCTTCCCGATCGTCAGTCTCAGTTGCAATATCAATGAGAAAATGTACTTGCAGCTAGAGTTCGGAAGACATAGTAGCATTTGACCTCCTCGGGCTGCGTCAGATTTGAAGCATTGATGGCCATTCCTAGGATCTGCGCTCCTTTGATGTGCTCCATGAATCCACCCGCTTGAGCGATCACCGAATCGTACAACTACAGCATATTAGAAAGACCACTCATCAAATCCATAAACACATACCTCGTATAAACACATGATGTTACAAACAGCCAGCATTTTCGCATCCGTCCGCTGCCTCCGTGCAGCTACCTGAAGCTCATTTAAAGCAGTTCCATAGCGCTGTCGTCCACTTCTCAGTATATTCTGATCATTTGAAGCTTTACCGAGATGTATCAAGGTGACAGCTTGGAGAGCGTGTTCTAGAAGAGGATCGTCAAAAGCATAGGATGGCAGGTCAGCGAACCAATTTCCGACTATGTCAACCTTAGAAGGGATGGCAACGAAGAACTTGAGATCAAGGTTGGTACACGTCGCGAATAGTTGCATGAGGTTTGCTGCGGCAGTTGTGGGAGAGTTTAGAAATGCTTTCGAGTCTTGTGGTGGTCGAGACTGGCAGCTACGCTAAAGATGGTTGGGTATCAGATTCTTGAAAGGGGTGAGGGAAAACATACACTTCTGTCGTACCAGAATATATCTTGCTGACTCATAATTTCAGAGACATGAGGAACCGTCTCCTCTAGCTGTAATGTCGACTTCGACCTCTTGTTTCCTCCTTTTCTTATGACAAGATCCTGACCCGTTGTGTTTCTAAGACGTATAAGTGATACCGCAGCAGCAATGGTAAGTATGAAGAGGCAAATGGTGCAGTGGAGCCCAAAGTGTTGTTAAACTCGATTGGAAAGAGAGAGAGAGGGATTTGCCGGTTGCCCGACAGCCTAACACCGGAGAACTTACACGAATTCCAGCTCCTTCTCCTCATAGCCAGGACAGATGTGACCGTTCTTAGTGCATCTCGAACAGCGTGGCTGCTCTGCTGGACACTATTTAGAATCAGCAACTGATCACCAGAGCTGTCTCTCCTTGCATACCTTGATCTTCCGCCGCCTGCATTCACGACACCGGACTTTGTAAAGCCTCCCAGCCATATTAATCGTTCTCACAGGCACACAACGGCCTTCAGTCTGGGACGAGACTGTCCCTACCCTACCACGATGAACCTCCAGCCGCTGGTAAATTCTTGAGGAAGAGCTTAGGTTCTTGGACACGCGGCACGTCCTGCAAGACTTTCCAGAGGCTGGTACGCCATATTGGTGGCCATCGCCAACGGATATATATCAGAATCTGGGAATCTCTTGCGCCCGGAAGCTGAACATTTGCTCTACCCCAGATTCGCTTCCCAGAACGCATCGCCCGACTTACCTCTTTGAGCTTCCCGTAGGGCTGCGTCTTGACCGGATTGGGAAGCTTTGCGCGAGATAGCTCCAACGCGATCGTTAAGTTGGGTATGGCCTCGGTAGATCACTCTTAGAGAAGTATCGTATCATCGTGTAGCGCATCTCTCGACTTCGTTTCAGGAACCACCAGAATCCAATCGCATAGTGGCTGGGTGGTATTCCACAGACAGGTAGGGCTGACATAGCTATGAATAGATGGATAGACAGAGGCTTGTCCCAAATCGCAATCGTCTGGACAGCCAGGTGGAATTAAACCCCACAAAGCCTTCAGCCTCATCCGGACTACTTCTTCTGGATGAGGATGATTCGCTGGTGGTAACTTTATCGAAGACCAGCGAATTAGATGCCAAAGACAACGAGGTAGAACCGGGAAAGTCAGGGCAGTACTTCTGATCTAGAAGTTAGTTGAATCTTGTTACCCATCGAGAGCAATTCTACCCGAAGGTTTTCCTTCTTCTCCTCACAAATGCGGTTGATGCAAGTAGTCGCGTCTTCGTATCATCCGAGATGGCGAAGAAAATTTGTCAGATTACCTTCCTTTTCGATTCCAACACACAATTGTAGCTCGGGAATATAGTGCCTGGTCTTAAACTTTGTCATAGATCCTCATACATCCGTCAAGACATACATAGCATGTTTAGGGAACATGGCAGCATCTCTGTGCACGTGGTGATCAACCTTGATGATGTCCAGTGATCTTGGAAGGTTCACCCGCAGAGTAGTCCAACACTAGGACGAGGAATTGCCCTGAACCAGAACTCGAGCTCAATGCCCAAAGATTGACATAGCCATATTGGCCAGACATCAAGCATCGCAGGATATCGGGCCGGACCGATGAAGTATTGGCGGGCATGCCGAGCCTGATCCGTTGCTCTTCATCTGGCATGGAGATAAAGTACGTGAGATTTTACATTTGCCTCACCGTCTTTTGTGCTTATTTTCCTCCCCTGAAACATCACGCATTATCTCCTTCTGATTTCGTCGTTCTGTTGTGCGCTGGTGGTGGCTGTTGTGAGCTGAAGATGCATACCTCATGCAGGTAACGAGGTCGTCCAGTTAAAGATGCTGACTGATGCGCCAAGCCTCCCCAAAATGCCTCCCTTCTCTCTCCACATCTCGCTCTCTCCGTCCTCCGTCTGCACTTCTCTTCATCCCATCTCATGTCCTCCATCCCAGAATAAACCGATCACTTTATGGGGTCGCTTGATCTTATGTTTCATTTCGCCTCAAAACCATAGGCGGATGATCGACGCCCTGTTCTAGGTTTAGGCCTACAGGCTAGGCCAGCGTGCATCAGCCCGGCTCGTCAAGTGACGGCGCGCACTGCGATCATTGGGGAGCAGAGATGTGTCCAAGCGATCTAGTGATCCTACCATGTGCTGCAGCTTTGCCGCCACGATGGTAATAACCGGTGAGGTTATATTGATGACGTCGAGCAGTAAGAAACTAAGCCTTCAGGATTGATGAGAATTCTAAAGGTTGGAAGTCGGCGATGGTGATGGTGATGTGCAGCCTCAAACTCACTGCAGGGTGAGCTCAGTTTGTGGAGACATGGACGGCTGACAGCCAGCTGAAACCAGACTTCACCGAAGCAGAAACTGAGGCAGGGCTACTGACTCCATAAGCCAAGAAAGCCAAGTGAGGGGCTTAGAAGGCTGACCTTGCTTTTACTCTGTATATCATCATTGCTTCCCCAGCCTTCCCAAGACAAAGAATGCATATCAGTGCGTCGTTCATCCCCAGAACATCACAAGAAACAGAAGCTCAAATACATCACTAATTTAATATCTTCCGAATCAGCAAGATGTCCCACCTCATGCGCGATGCAAAGGCTGCCGCCGATACAGCTAAAGGCATAGGAAGAACTGTTGGAGGAAGCTTCATGGAGAACAAGACACGAAGAGAGCGGAAGTTTGGAGATATCGAGAACAGTCTGCCGGATATCAGAGCCTCTACTGCCTCAGACAATCGGCCTACGTCAAGCTCGAGCATCCTTTCATTCCTCGGATCCTGGAATCCTATGCCACAACCAGTAACCGACAACGACACGGTCTGGCTCCTTGACAACACAGCATACAGAACCGCGGGTGGGAAGTGGCAGGCAGAGTTCGTCGCAGCTGTCTTCGATCAGGATACCGGTGTTGAAATAAGTACGGTGGTTGCGGATATTGCAGAGAAGGTTGGCCTGGGAAATGGTGATGCTGCGGAGGCTACAATCAAGGAACGGCTTATGCCTTTCGTGCAGAACATTTTGCCAGGGAGGAAGGTCACAGTTGATTTCGCTAAGCAGCAGCAAATCAATCTAGGTCCTGGTGGAAGAAATGGAATCAGTAGCGACATCAAGGCGGTGCCTGCACATGGTGATGGAACGGTCGTGTCGTATTTTGCACAAGTACCCAAGGGCGCAAATGGCATTTTGCAAGCAAATACCGTGTACGCTGAGCCCGAAGGATGGGGTGTGGTCTCTGGTCAGTAGAAGACTGTCCCCAACAAAATGCGACATTAGCTAACAATGGCATAGACATTGACGACACCATCAAAATCACCCAGACCGGCGATCCAATTGGCATTCTCCGCTCTACCTTCGTTTCCCAAGCTACCCCAGTCGAAGGCATGCCAGAACTATACCAATTCCTCCAGCGCATCATCTCTCCTACATCGCCGTTCTTCTACCTCTCTGCATCCCCATACAACCTCTACAGCTTCCTCCGCGATTTCCGCCAGAAGTTCTTTCCACCAGGTACCATCATCCTCAGAGATTCTTCGTGGATGAATCTAGCTGGCCTTTTGTCCAATCTCACTCTCGGAACGCAAGAATATAAAGTAGCGCGTATCACGAAGATCAATTCCTGGCTGCCAAAGCGCAAGATGATTCTGATCGGCGACTCGACTCAAGCTGATCCTGAGACTTATGGCGAGATGTAAGTCGCACAGCCCCTAAGTCGTTTGGGAATGCTTACTGACGTGTAATTAGCTACCGCAAGCACAAGGGCTGGGTGAAGTTGATCCTCATCCGTAAGGTAACGGACATCGCAGCTATTGGGATAGAAGATAAGAATGAGCCCAAGCGATTCGAGAAAGCTTTCAAGGACGTGCCGAAGGATATTTGGAACGTGTTTGAGACGCCTGATGAGTGCTATCAATTGATCAAGGATACTGTTGCGCGAGGCTGAACTAGGAATATGAGGGACGAATTCACGACATCGATTGGAAACAGGAAAGGAAATTGGATACCAGGTAACTAGCGGGAGTTGGTTTATGGATTTATCTTACTTAAAGTATGGAAACATTTCCCGTGGGGGAGTTATGATAATTTTTGATCTCTCTTGCTCCGTCTACTCTGCCCATGCAACCTCTCTTGTGTGTCTCCGGATCTTACAACAGCTTTTAGACTCGGCTGGCCAAGCTTGCACTTGTCTCTTCGTCTCCGATGAGGGACGGATCGTACCGCCTCCATTCTCCACAACAACACTCGTCCGAGGGGCGGCCAAATCCCCAAAGAATTTGAGCACACCTCGGAAACAATCCATAGACAGACTACTATGCCATCCCATCCGATCTGACAGACATCGTGAGGCCACCTGGTCATTCAGCTATCGTTCTCGATGAGTCTGCCGCCAACTTTGTGGCGTTTTCGGGTTTGTTGGAGTCATTGGTTGGGACTAGGAGGCCGCCCACACCTGGAAAAAATCGACCTTGCCCAATTGTACAACCCTGAGAGCGGCCTCAAATCCTCAATGCCTATTTATCAATGTGCTCAGTCTCAATCCGCACTTCTGTATCCCCACTCCAGTCATTGGAGATGGACCGGAACACATTATTCTAGGGGATGGTCGACGAAAGTTACAAACAGTGGGTTTTCATATTTGAGGACTTCGAGATTGACAGCACCATCAGTGTCTATACAAAAATAAGACGCAGGCCTCTGCCGCGTCACCGGCAGAGCGTTTGCGCGAGCGCCGACAATCCTCGGCCCCAGCTATCAATCCTATCAGAGATCCTGGCACGATACTCCGTTACACTTTGTGGATCCTCGAGATCTCCTACTGTCTCCGCTTCTGGGCACAAGTGTACCGGTACAACCTTGGGGGACTACCCCATGGATTGGGCAACCAGCAGAATCTACCAACATCACATCTAACCAAGATTTCGAAGTCTATAATCTGTCAACGCCGCGTCTTTCTGATCACCCTTCCGCCCGATTTTCACGAACAACCAAAACTGTCAATTCTGTTCCGGTCCTGTCGCCTGAACCATTCTCTGAAACTCCAGGAACAGTGAGCTCGATCTTACCAACCACCTCCACTTTCATCACATGCGAGTTGCCAAATTGCGACAGAACATTTACGCTCCCCTGCCACTACAAGTAAGTTTTTCTCACCCACGCTCACAAAGTCGTCCTGCAACCAAGCACTAACCATACTTCGACAGCCGCCATAAAAAGTCGCACATCCACCCTCAGCAATGTAAGCTGTGTGGCCGAGGCTTTGAAACACCCAAAGATGTCAGGAGACATCATAACGACATTCATGAGACCACGAAACTTTTCTTCTGTCATGTGAAAGGATGCAAATATGCTCGCTCTGAAGGAAACATGGAGAAGGCGGGAAAGCGCTTCCCGAGAAAGGAGAATTGGAAGAGGCATTTGAGGAATAGGCATGGAGTTTTGGAACAAGAGATACGGGAGATTGGCTGTGCTCTGGATGGATAGTTTAGGAGTCCCGACTCTTCTTCCCTTGTGATGTGCTGTATTTCTTTGGATACTTGAAAGGAAGGAGGCAGGGTTGTGTCGTGGTCTACACGGAGATGCATGCGTCCTTGGTTGCCTCTAATTTCCTGCCATGCTTTCTTAGTCCTACATTCGCTCTTTATGACAAAGTCCACCTTATCCACGCTCACGACTCTCAATTTGTTTTGACGGGTGCAGTGTCCATAGACTTGTTTATAACCAAGCGAGGCGGGGGTATCTTGGCGCAATATTCTGCAGAGTGACTGTGAAGGTTTCTGCTACCGTATGCCTGGATTCGTTGCTCAAATTAAGCATTAATGTCCTTGGCTGACATGTATAGAACTATGGGTGCCGTGAATTTGGGAGCTTCCGAAGCAGACAAACACAAAGAAAGCTATTTATAGAAACGTCGCTAAATCACTGGGGCAGCTGGAGTTCCGAATTTGTAGACATGGACGACACGATTGAAGCAAAGGATTAATTTGAGATGGAATTAATTTCTTTCCAAGATGTACTTATACCATTTAAGCAAATTGGGAGTAAATGTTGTAAGTTATATGGATTTAGCGACATGTATCGTGATTGTGCTGTTGGTCACTCTGGAGCGCCCTTGCTGACGTGTTTCACAATAGGCAACATCACCCGCTCAGCCTCAGCCATAACATCATCGTCGTCACGTCTGAAGACCATCCAAATATCTAAGATTTGTCGAAAACACCGTCTCCTTGAACATCAATCGTAAAGCATCACAAGATATCTCCCAGCTAGATTGTCAAAATGCCTCGCTATTCACAACTAGACTCTGTAAGAGCATTTGCTCCGCCGTGCACCTCCCTCCACACTCTAACCCAGCTAGGACGAGGAACACCTTCCAGAAGGAATGCAACGAGTTGGCTACGATGCTGATAGCCGGACGTATACCTACCGTGATGAACAAGGAAGTTTCTGGGAAGGCGAGCCTGGCGCTAGATATGGTGTTCTACGGCCAAGTATGTACCTTTCACTCATATCGACGAATTCACAGTTGATCGTGACACAGGCGGTACAGGCTATCAACCTATGACGGTGGCAGCCGTACGTAACTTCATTGCTATTGAAGAATTTTGTTATTGACAGAAACTTAGGAGCAAGAAATGCGCAGGGCCGATAAAGCTGCCTGGCGCTATATGCTCCCCTTCTTCTTGCTCGTCATGGTCGTCCTGTTTTCGCTCTTCAAGTACCTTGGATTTGGAACAGGGTTTCTTCCAGAGCCTTTGAGCTGCAAGGAGGGTTTTGTGAGCTATGTTGTGAAAAAGGGGGACTCTTGCTGGCAGATTGCACATGACCGTGGTGCCGAAGTGGCGGACTTGGTAAGAAGTAATGAGGGGTTGAAGTGCGATCTTTTGAAAGCTGGGAAGGAGATTTGCGTACCCGGCGGCAATTAAGGGGAAAGAACAGATGTCTATCTACGAAAAGGGACTGATGCTCAGGGAAATTGGCTTGGTAGGCCAGTTGGCGAAGCGGAGGTGGATATCCGGTGGATATCATGTCACGCAAGGCCGAAGGGGAAGATCGGAAGGAAATTTAGGCTTTATCTGCAATGTCGAAGGCTCGTGAGGTCACGGAGGGTGAGAAGATGAGTGCAGGCGCTTGTCGTCTTCATTATCCTACACTTCAAAAATTTGCTTCCATTGAATGGAAATATGCACAAGAGAGATCACGCCTCTTATGCCCCAGGTGATACAAGTTGAGTCTCCATCCCTGTGACCATGTACCACTTCAACATCGCTTTTCTTGTTACCGAGCGTCGTCCTCGGCAGTTCAAATATCCTGGCGCTTTTCCACTCTTTCCTCCATCGATGCTGCCTCGCTGTATGCCACGTCCACATGAACCTGTTTCGTAATTCCATCGTTAGAGGACGACGCCAATATATTCTCATCACTCGACCATGCCTCCGTCTTATGCTTAGATGATGGCCAGTTCGTGGTATGCGCATTGTATGACCTCAACTCGTACTGATCTCTTGTTCCGCTCTTCGATTGCTGCAGATACCCAGATGGAGTTGGTCGTGACCTAGACACATTCGTAGAGTTGAAAATCGTTGGAGCGATTCGTCGCATGAGGGGTCCCAAGGAAGGTATTGCTCCGCAGGCGATGGCTAGGTTGGCTTCTGCCGAGGATATGGTATAGGCAATTTGGTAGCTGGCGTCCTTATTTTTTGGATCGAAGCGCCAATGGTAGAGGACAAGACGAGCGATAGACGTTCCGGTGACACTAGACAGTGAGATTAGGGCTGAGACCGAAATTACCAAAGGGAACAGCAAAGGCTTCTTAACTTACAGGAAACCCACACTCAACATTCCAATAGCAATGATCTTTTTTCTCAGCGGCATCTGTAGATCCCAAACGATCACTGTCGGGATGATGACCACAATGACATCAGTCAGGACAGCCAGCCCAGCAGAAACGAGGAAGAACTGTATTTGATCAATGCAAGTTCCTCCGTAAATAGTAACGCCGTCAACTTGGCCGTTCGCATCGGCACCCGCCGCCTTTCGCGCATCTGCATCCATTCTAATCTTCTCGTACATGTAGCGAGCTGGCGTGCATTGGAAGGCGTCTGCAAAAAAGATGGCTATCGCGAGAGCGAGATTTAAAGCTTGGGCAAAGTAAAGCGAGTACTTGACGAATTTCTTGGTGTTGCCGATTCGTATGAGGAAGAGCATGACGGATGCCTTGACTAATGCCAGGATCGGGTTGTAAAGTAGCTGGTTGACGAGATTGTATTTCTGGCCGCGGATTATTTGGTTGACGCTGAGTTTTGGGATATCCTTTTTATGATATCCTTGCCAGGTGATGAAAGTGTCTATTAAATGATTAGAGATGGTATAGAAATTTGATGAGGGGGTTTCATACAAGTGATGACAACGTAAACTTCAGCAGCGGCCAGCAGCTACGTGACTTGTCAGTGATGAACCGCCGCAGTCTTAGGATTGTTCTAACTTACGTAGGCAATCATGAGAAGAACATCGCCTGAGATTTGTCAGTCTAGAGCAAACGATTTTGAGGACGCAGCCAGACAATCCACAAGTCGTATTGAGGTCCCTAGGAAAGACGATCTGACAGTCCTCCACCCAATGTTTCAGAGCTATGATGAACCTAATCGAGTTCTCACGATTGACTCTGTAGAGAGCAGATCACCATCTCAAGCAATGATCACTTCTTGGCCAGAACTATCCACGCACTCGTTGTAGAACAGAAGGTGGAAGTGAGGCCGCACGAAGGCAGACACGAATTCGACTTACTCCAAATAATCAAAGAATCCCAAGTTCTATCCTGTTTCCAAGCGATGATCCTAGACCAAACTCTCAACGCGATGAAGAAAGTGCTGACCGCAGAGAAAACAGAAATGATGGCGATTGCCTCTGGCTGATTGGTTTCCACCATGCTGGCAGATATCAGTGGTGATCGTAACAAAACGTGTGATGTTCAAAACAACAATTCGAATGTCTAATAACACCAGCGGATGTCGAATACATGAAGACTTATGCTATGAGCATTAACGCAATCTTTCCAGGCTCAATCAAAGTTGTCTCTTCCCCCGTGATCGCTTGGGGCCTCGCTGATGAGCGAGGGAGTACCCGACCTAGGAGATCCTTGGATGAGCCGTGTGCGAAAGGTTAATCGTTGCCCAGTTTCACTGGGTCGCTGGGTCCGGGATGCTCAGACCTTGGACGTCAGAAATCGCTGGGAAACGCAAGGTGCAAATATATTGAAGTGCAGAAAGGAGGCAAGAAGCCTTGGTGGCAGAGACACATCTTGTAGCGAAGGAGCTACCTCCGCCTGCAATATCAAGACAAGAAGAGAAAAGATCTTCGAGAAAGATAAGTGATCCGTTCTTTGGGGCGTTCTGTACTTCCGGAGGGGGCATAGCAATATCACCCGAGGGCCGATATGAACGTTTGGTTCTTCGGGGGTTCGTAATGCTTGCGAACCGCAGTTCCGAATAAGTTGGAAAAGTGGCCCTGGAAGTTCACGTCAACGCAATTAGAGTTTACCTCACAGGAAGACGAGTACGGCAAGTCTTCGTTGGTGCCGTCGAGATGTCTTCAACAATTGTGGTTTTCCTGTCGTGGGCTTGATTGCATAGCTAGTGGGCATTGAGGTCAATCGGTTGTTCTCTTTCAGGTGCGTGTGAATCTTTTGTAATGTACTTAATCCATTAAATGGTACAAGTATGAACCCTCGAGATCGATACCTATCATCCGAACTAGATCATGCACTGCTCAAATCCTTCGAAGAATAGAGTTTGGTGCCCAAACCATGAGACCCACATCAAAACCCAGAATCACAAGATTGGGGAAATTCGAAAGAGTCGCTAGCCATCTTAACTGTCAGACAGCGCCATAATTGAGGATTATAGGAGGCTTCACTGCATCTTCAAGATTGAACAATGGGGTCATTTGGCTTGAAGTTCTCGCTAAACACGTGACTAACTCGGTCGAAGTTATCTTTTTGTGTCCGCGCCTTCTCATGCCCTTTCATCGTTGGAATTGGACTCCTTACTTACAGTCCGACGACATATGCCGACTTCTTAAATCACGGCGAAGACCTGCCTGATGAGGAAGGTACTTTTGCCTATCTAGCAAGCGGAAATGATTGATTCGCTCATGGCACGCTTTCAATAACAATATGCAACCAGATTCTTGGATGCATTGCTCTAGCTGGGGTTCCACGAGACACGCGGAAAGACCGGCACCTGATATCAAGGATTATATTTGCGATTGGTACGCAAGAACGGGGAAACCCCATGTGCCGCAGGTGGTAACCCCCACGCGGGACGACGGAGGACCCTCTCAAAGATGCTGATCATTGATTCTGCATGGAAGGCCTCCTGTTTTTTCATCTCGTCTGCAGCTGCCAACGGCACGTAACGAATCAACTGCCATATTAATCCTCGCTAAATCATGACCCTAGCAACGGTCCCATGTCAACAATAAACCTAAATTCTGGCGGAAGCCAATTGCGGTCCTTTTGACAGCTTGCAAAGTTCTGGGAGTCAAACTTTCAGGAGAAGTTCTTGTGTTCAAGCTTCTGGGGCCATAGAAGCTTCCACCGCACGAACAGATGGACCAAGGCGAATAGTGAGCCCTCACAGCGTACAAAACATCGGAGTGAAAAGGTTTCTGGGGGCAGAGAACCTTTCCTGAAGGAGTTCCAGGACAGATGAGAGGCGGGAAATTATCAATTTGGCAAGTGGGTTGTCGATCAAAAATGAGCAATTCAGATCCTCCAACCACACCGCTACAAATTTGACATACAAAAGTGGGACAGCCCAAAGGTTGTATAATTAATCCTTGTCTCTCGAGCTGCCTTTTGTTCCTCACCTCCCCCTAACTTTCTGATCATCCCTACAGCCACGATGTTCAGGCATTTGGCTACCAGCATTTTGATTGTCGGCCTGTCCTTCAGCTCCCTGGTTGCAGGAGCAGCTGTTTCAAGTCCACGTTCGACTGCAGATGATGTTGCGCCTGTTGTGACGGAGGTCGAGACTACTGGAGATGTTTCATACTTCGGGTTCGAGACTTTACAGTTGACGGATGAAGGACTCTCACAGCTGGACAAGAATACAAGTGCCTTGTTCCAATTTGACAACGACGATGAAGCGACCGATGGCCTGGAGAGGCGAGGCTCGGGATCTTGCAGAGTCTTTCCAGGCGACTCCCTCTGGCCCAGCGACTTCATTTGGAATGTCTTCAACTTGGTCCTGGGTAACAACGCGCTGATCAAGACTGTACCTCTTGCATCGCCTTGCTACAATGGGCCCTATTACAATGCGGCAAAGTGCGCCGTTTTGTACGCGAATTGGACCAATAGTATCATTCAGTACGTTATCGTAAGCCCCTATTATGAACCTGACTAAACCTGTCTTTAGCATGAATGATCCCACATCTATGATGTCCCCCGTGTATCAGGGACTCACATGTGTATGGAGTTCTTTATTCGAGTTACCAATGACTGTCACTGATTTACTTCCAGGAAGCAACACTAGACTCCACGAAAACATGCACCCTCGGAGCCTTCCCATACTATGCAGTCAACGCTACCCAAGTCTACCAGATCCAGCTGGCCATCAACTTTGCCAGAGTTTCAAACATGCGTTTGGTTGTCAAAAACACTGGCCATGACTTCTCAGGAAAATCAGGTGGTGCTGGAGCTCTCTCAATTTGGACTCATAATCTAAAGGACATCAAGTACATTCCAAAGTATGCTGCCGCTGGAACGACTTACAGCGGCCCAGCTTTCAAGGCTGGAGCTGGGGTACAAGCCTTCGAGATCTACGAGGAGGCCTATAAGAGAGGACTCGTAGTTGTTGGCGGTGAAGGGATCGTGAGTTTCACTTAAGTCTCCAATTTTCGAAACTAACCAGCGTCGCAGACGGTTGGCGTCATGGGAGGTTACGTGCAAGGAGGTGGTCACTCTCCACTCAGCTCTATCTACGGAATGGCCTCTGATCAAGTCTTATCCATGGAGGTCGTTACACCAGATGGACGATTCGTTACTGCCGATTTCGTCCAGAACACTGAGCTCTTCTGGGCCCTCCGTGGCGGCGGAGGAAGCACTTTTGGAGTCGTCACCTCCGTCACGATCAAAGCATATCCCGATCTGCCCGTCACAGCTTCAACCTTTTCCTTCACTGTTGGCGGAAACATCACCGCAGAAAACTTCTGGAAGGGCGTCCGCTTGTATCTCGACTACTTCCCTTCTCTTTCTGCCCAGGGGATATATGCGTATTGGTTCATCCTGAGTGGTGTCACCAATCCTACCTTTCTCATGCAACCGTTCTGGGCTCCAGGTAAGACCCTCGAAGAAACGAATGCACTCCTGGCTCCATGGTTTGCCCAGTTGAAGGCTCTCAACATAACCTTTACACCAAAAACCATCCATTACGACTCACACTACACCGGGTGGAAAGCATCCTTCCCACAAGAAGCAGTCTCAAAGACCCATGTTTGCACAGGGTCGCGTCTCTGGCCCAAGAAGAACTGGGACACTGCCAAGAGTCTGGACGATACCTTCAACGCTGTGAAGACATCCTCCACAAGCGGTCTCACCATTATCGGCTTCATCATCGACCCGAACCTCAGCAATGGCGGAAACGCGGATAGCGCCGTCAACCCCGCATGGCGAAACACCTATGCTCATATATTGCAGTCTGTAAACTGGGCTGACGGTGCCAGTGCCGAAGTCCAGCTTGCAACCAGACAAAACTTCACTTTTGGCCACATGCAGCGCTGGAGAGATTTGTCTCCGGGTGCAGGATCTTATCTTGGAGAATCCGATATCCTGGAACCCAATTTTCAGCAGAGCTTTTATGGAAGTGCATATGATCGGTTGCTCGCTCTGAAGAGGAAGCTCGATCCGAAGGATGTCTTCTTTGCTCAGACAGCCGTCGGAAGCGAGAATTGGAAGGTAGTAACCGCTAATGGACTACCCAGCGGCAACGGAAAGCTCTGCCGCGTGTAGAAATGTACATTCTGCAGTAGATCAATGCCATTCAGAACCTAGTGCTGCAATATTGAGCTAAACGGAGATCGTCCATTTCCCCGTTCCCATCGCCTAAGATGAGGTCAATCCGCGGCCAGTGGTCTTCTCATGCTGGATTGTCTGGGAAAAGATCGAAAATAACAACTCAATCATAACATTACAATTTGCTCCGTGACTCGCGTTGCTATGGTGGGACGGGCCATTGATCCGCGTCCAGTGAATAATTACCCCGCCCCCCAATTTATTCTCGCTTAGCACTGGCACCATCAACAGACATGTGGACTCTACGGCAACGGACTCGTAAATCAATTCCACTTTCCATATTGTTTTTACTCCGTAGACACAAACTTCCTGGAGTGACATTACTGTCCTGAGCATGCCATTAAGTCCTGAGCCTAGAGATAATCAAGTGAGACATGGTATGACCTCGACTGACCATAAATGAGCGTCCAAGTTGTGCCTTAGCTATCCTGAGCCGATGGCCCCATAAGTGGTGAAGCTGTTCAAGGACATTTCAGTGTTCTTTGTAATCTACAGAAATCCAGCCAGCTACACAGCACGAACTCTGTAAGTTCTCATGACAATACGATGGAAAGTGAAGTATGGAGAGACACAGACCAAGCATGGAAAATATGGCTTCGTGATTGTAGAGATTATTAATGCCATAAGTTAAAGCTAGCTCCGACGGCCATTTGCATTAGCGAGGCGCGATAGCTCGGCCAGTTACCAAGTCCAAGAACCAACCCACAACAATCAAAACCTTTTGTCTCCAAGTACGCGTCCAGAGAAAGTTCTTGCTTCTCCAGGCCAGCCACGCCTGCGCTCCTGAGTAATCACTCTTCCCACTAATAACCCCGTCGTTTTGACCCAGATAAGCCACGATCGCTGCCTGCTTGTATTCAAACTTGCGACTGAACCCTCGATTCAGCATTTCAGCGAGGTAATTAGCCTTCTGGCATGCGACCTCTGCCGTTGTTGGAAGCCTTGCATTCTCGACATCCGCTGCATCGCCCAAGGCATACACTCCGTCCAGCGACTCTGAGGACTCAGAATACACACGCAGAAAATCGTCGGTCAAGACTCTTGGATTCCTCGGCGTTTTCTTCACTGGAAGGCAGTCTACCAGGGGAGTTGATTTATTTCCCGTCGCCCAGATGATCAGGCCCGCTTCGATCCTTCCCTTCTCCTTCGTAACAAGTGCTCCCTTCTCGATTCTTTCGATATGACTGCCAGTCAACACCTCGACGCCTCTTTTGTTGAAGCTCTTCATCGCATACTCCTGAAGTTCGCAATCGAATCCGGAAAGAACCTTGTCGGCTACATCGTGAACAGATATGCAAACTTTCTCTTTCAGGTGCGGGTACAATCTCGCGTACCCTCCATGAAAGAGGTCATGGAGCTCGGATGACACTTCGACGCCAGTTGGGCCTGCACCAACAATTACGAAATGCAGGAGCGAACGTTGTTGTGACTCAGTCAGGCCAGGGATAGATGCTTTTTCAAAAGCATCCTGGACCAGGCCAGCAATAACTTGGGCATCTTTGACATTTCGAATGAAATGAGCATTTTCGGCAACTCCAGGAGTACCAAAAGTGTTGTTCGTGCACTACAACACAGTTAGCTGAGGATGCTAGAGCCGCTAGGATGAAAGCCTTACCCCCGGAGCCAGTGCCAGAATATCATAATCCAAGCTGAATGTTTGGATCGCCAGGTCGGTGAACGTCGGTACGCATTTCACAGTCTTACCCTTGAAATCGATGCCTTCCACGCGAGCCTTGATAAATTTTATATTTTTGCTCGTGTGTCTGATAGGTGTCTCGACTATATTGAAGTCATACAGACCGCATGCCGCACTGGCAAGGAGAGGTGTGTATGGAGTCGTCGTTTCCGGTGAGATAATTGTGATAGAATATTTGGATTCATCCAGGGAGGTGGAAAGGGTTGAGCCAGCCCATCCAGAACCAACAATGATCACATTTTGCTTCATCTTGAGGACTTGAGTATTTGGGAAAGTTGGGGGTTTAGAATCGAGACAGAAATCCTTTCTGGAAGTATCGGATATGGATGGAATTCTTAAAACTGGGTGATGACGTGCAAATCCCGAGTTTCGTCCTTATCTGACTCCGCGGGAACGGGACAGGGGTTTGTCCTGAAAATGAGGGTGCAGGGTGCGTCACAGGGATATGTAGCGAGTAAGATCGCTGTCGCTTCAGGGTTCAATGCGGGGTATTGGGCGTGCATTGGCTGAATAACTTCGCGGCTCTATTCAAGTGTTCAAACCAGGCTTCTCAAGCCTATCGGCTGCACTAAAAGGTGGCCGATTTTGGCAACGTAAAACAAACCGAGGATACCGTGTCCTTGTCCACGATACCCTAATTAAAACCACTTAAAAATTCACAGAGAGATTGTATTGCTATTCTCGAAATGTTTCCTAAGACAGAATTTGATTTAAATTGTTGTGCGTCGTGCAATTAACACCTCCGTACGTTGGAATTGGTGTTCTGCACGTACCTCAATCGGACATCTTTTACTGCAGCCGATAGTCAAGTACCCATCGTACACCATGCCGCATAAGTTATCTGAACCGTTGTTTCCTATATCATACGTTGATATGTTGGGTCAAAAGACTCTCTGAGAGCCGGAATTCATGGCATGGCTCGGAAAGGAGACAATCTAGTGCCGCATTTGAAGCTACGTACAGCTCTAATTTTCGACGTCTCTCATCTACCCTCCTCGAGTTTCAGCGGAGCTTTTGTTCTCCATGATATTCATACGTTTGCAATCAAGGTAAGTCGCGTGTCGTGAAATGACGAGAAGTTGTGTTGTAATATCAAAATTAGTTGCTGACCTCGCTCCATACTGTGGCTCATCTGCCATGTATCACACAACTCTCAAAGTTCCTCGCCTGATACTTTACACCTTTTGTCCCAGTACCCCGCTTTGATATTCGACGTGCCTGTAGCTCAGTAATAGTCCGCTCCTCTCCGTATCTGGAGTTCTTCTTTCAATCTGAATCCAATCCTCGGTATTGTTGACCCCTCGGTTTCTCGCAACGCGAGTTTCAACTTTTTCTTTGCAATCTCTCTTGTCAAAGGTAGACTACTCATTGAATTGCCTTCCATGAGTTTGTCAAGCATAGGATTTCGTGTTGTGGCAACAACTGACGAGAAGGAAGAATTGTGGCTAACGCCGTTACGGTGAAGCGCAATGAAACCAACTACCATGCAAAGTAATGTCAACCCTACGACTACGCCGTAAGTATAGAGTAGAGTTAATCTGTTATAGGCGTATACAAGTGCGTCGTTCGTGTCGAGAGGTACTGTCTGGTTCACTGTAATTGGCGAGCTTGATGCATCTTGTCAGCCGCTATTGGCACTCGACAGGCTCATGTTGAATAAGCGATAAATCACTTACTTCATTCTCGTGACAAGGACAGTTTGGTCGAAAGTGCTGTTCTTGGAGCCCGATATCTTTGCAGTACCAAGATCGCCCTCACGCCCAACGGTCAACGTTGCAGAAGTCAAGAGCATCGAGAGCGGTATCAACCTGCACAGAATTAGCACCAGTGAAAATCGCCTGTTTATTCATGGCTAACTAACCAAGCTATAATAGCCATAGTCACTGCAATATTCGCATGTCAGAGATAGTGCCAGCTGAAGAGAGCCCAAGGATTGTTGATTGCCGAGAACATCGCATCCAAATCCCGAGATCGTGATGAACTCTTTCTCAGCTCTGGTCCACACGTGCTGATCGTATGCGATAGACACAGCTGCTATTAAGAATGCCTGAGCAAGAAACGACAGTACCATCCCGAACCGTAATTTCCACTCCTGGCTATGATGAACAGCGTCGGCGGTCCATTGACTGCCAAAGACTTGGTTTACTTTCCGGCCTTCAAGTCGTGAGTAGTAGCAATGATGGCCAGCAGCAAGGGCAACTCCAAGGACGAACGAAATAATCATTTTGGCCGGATTGACCATCCCGATCTTCCATGGAACCTTGTTCTTCGGTTCTCCCTGTTGAGACATGTTGTTGGTAGAATACGAGTAGTTTTGAGGGGAGAATGATTGGCCATTCTGGCTGGGATGCCCCGAGGGTATACTGACGAATAGTTTGTTATGCAGTATAGCTTGAGAAAGATGGATGGCTTCGAGAAAGGGGATGCTATAGGATGATATTTTATGTGAAGTGATTCGGATTCCGAATCTTGGATAAGCAAGCAAGTTGAGGATTATATGTCAGGCAAAAAAATTCGAAAACAATTGTGCTAAAATAAGCTTGATCCTCACTCATACGATCAAACGCATGTTCAGAGTGGTTTGTAGCACAACACGGGTATTTACTCTAGTATGTGCATTTGCCATCTCTCCGCATGCGCAGCTCCCCTTTTGGCTGCTAGGCTGCATTGCATAGAATCACCATGTCAAAATCACCCTGTTGATCGAAGCAAACAACATTTCCGTTCACTCCCTGCTTGTTCGTAGAATTAAACATTCGCGGGTGTGACAAACCTGTGCTCCGTAATCTCATGTCTCTTGCCCGTGTTGCCCGTGTCAGGCATGTGTCCATGTTACATTTCATGTTGTAATATGTTGCAACCGTAAATTATATAACGGATTCAACCTAAATCCTGTATGTTGATGACAAAACTAAGAGTTTTGGCTGCTCAAAAGGGGCGCGTGCTACCTAGCCAGCCCGGTTAGTAGCTTTTGGCATGCCTAAGTAGGCCTTTTTAGGGGTCAGCACGCTACCTTCGTGCACTTCTAGCCACCAAAGTCTAAATCTCCCCTGACTGGGTGTGCCGGAACATTTTCGAAGCGGCTTGAAATGACGCCACACGAGGCGACGAAGATGCACATCACCACAATTGGCTACATTCGGTGTGTAAATGTTCGTCAAATGATGCTCGTCATGTTAAGTCGGGAAATACCATAGTTGCAGCTCAATACGAGGGTATCTGCCCTCGACATGAAGAAGTGACGGTGTAGAAGTCGTGGCCAAGACTGGGAGCTACAGCGACAGCTCAATCTCTACGCCGGCTTACATTTCCTTCTATGGGTATTTATAGAAACCTGAATAGTGCCTCCACCTAAGTGATTATTTGAGAATCCTTGCATGCACATGGCTTTGTGTGACTAGTCCCTATCAAGTGATGGCACAGAGGCGTGTGAAACGACTCGTTCTTCATGAATTCAAGGGGTGGCTTATATGGCCTCAGGCCCAGGGCTGAGCTTTGCAAGTGCTTCATAAGATTCCGATTCTCTATTTATTGAAAGTTCATGATACATGAGAAAGCCATTATAGCGTACAGATCTGGGGAGTGCTGGCTACCATTGATCATCTTCAGGTAAAGAACCAAGAACCATGTTTTCTCCAGACGCCCGATCACGCTCTTGATGGTAATTCCGTAAGCGCTGACTTCCAATCTGCTTCACAACTCCAAAAACGCCGTGGTGCCCATCAAGTATACATCTTGCCAAATCGTGCTGCATCTTTGGCTTGCACGCACATGGGCTTCCGGAAAAAGTGTACCTATCTGAAGTCATGTCAGTCGAGTTCTTTGCCAATGACTAGGATGGCAGGAATTGTCAGCACATACCTTCCGTCTTTTCAAAATTCAGTGATACTCGCTTCACGTCGTTCCATGCATCTGCAGGTAACTCCTTCCTCTGATCTACTCCCAGCTTGGCCAAATTCCAACTGCCAAGCCCCTGGTCAGCATCCCACCGCTGCACCATCAAAGGTCCATCTGAGCGCTCGATACAACTAGACCTGCAGTTGCTATTGGAAGATCGACATCCGCATCGTTCGCGCTTCACTTCTGTCTTGTCGTCCATCTGTATTGCGACTATCGCGAGTTTGGCGGCTGCATCCTTGGCCTTGAGGAAGATTACCAGCAGAGGCTTAGCGGGTTTAGTGTGGAGGTGTGCTCTATTTCCGGCGCCAGTACTGATTGTAGTGATAGAAGTTGCCGTGCTCTTTCGAGACGTTGTGCTGGAAGTGGTCATGACACTTGGCGGCCGTTGACGAGACTTGTTCGTGAATGATCGCATGCTGAACGCGCTGGACCTGACATCATCTCGACTATTTCCCATTATCGCTGAATCTCTAGCAGTTCCGATCGAGCCTCGACTAGAAGACTTGGTGAGTCGACTTGGTGTTCTGTTGTCGCGGTTTCTGCCAGTTGATATGGATTCCATAGAAGCATTCATCGGACCGGAATTCCTCCCGATGGTCATGGACTCCATCGATGCATTCAGAGAACCTTGGGTGTTGGTTCGCATCGGGCTTTGTATTGTTGGGCTCTGAAAGGTACTCGAAGAAGGACTTTGAAGTGCTGTAGGAATTAATGCCGAAGGATTTACTGAGTCCGGTGATGCGAAGGGGTGAGGAAGCCATATCTGTATCCTGGCGTGTTCATCGATAGGCTTTTCTTGCCCAGAAATAAAGAACGAAGCTGTAATCATTGCTTGATCATATCTTTCATATACTTTGTAGCCGGTCAAAAGATGCTGAAATCGGAGCATGTGTCTATGTTCCTGAAACGTGGGGTTGATCTTCGCGCTGCTGGTAGTGAGTTGAACTTCCATGGACTTTGGTCTGGAGCTTGGTGTGGCATAAATCGGGGTTAGGTTGACTGTCTTGAGATCGATCTCCATCTTATATTCCTGACGGCGTGCTGCGGGACTGCCTGTGTCTTCAATGGTCTCTACCAGCCTGTATTTGGTTGCGTCTAGCTTGTAAACCGTCATTGCTCGTCGAAGTGACGGAGATGGACTCGGCATAGGTAGCTTCAGAAGTTCCTCCAAGTAGACTTCGGAATGAGGAGAAATGAATTCCGAAATATCCTCTCCAGGCCATATGCTGTACTCATCTTCGGGCCGAGGGCTGCTCACATCTGGAGGGATGAGTCGCTGAGCTGAAGGAGCTGTAAATCGAAGGCATTCCACAGATAAGTCTTCGTTCAGCTGAGCAATATATCCTGGCCATTGTGAAGAATCTGGAGCTGACCGCAGTTCGTAACTCTCCTGAAGACGTCGCATGATCCAGATACACTTGAGAAGAGATAAATATTGCTTCGGTGGTGGGGTTCGCTCGTTGAGGAAGTTTCCAGCTGAAAACTTCTTCGTACTTTCGTCCATGTGTGTAACAAAAGCATCGGCTCCAGCTTGTAGTGGAAAGTTACCAAGTGTCCTGACCGTCGGGTAGGATCTTTCTGCAGCAGATTGAAATCGTTTCTCGATATCTGCTGGCACGATCAAAGGCATTGGAACGGCTCGTCCTTGCTCGGAAATCGCTTGCTCGACATCGGGAATGAGAAGACCGTGTAGGTGAAGTATGCTTCGATGGACGGCATCGATTCGATCCGCTAGATCTCTATGGATATCGGATAGAAGATTGAGCTCCAAAGGCTTTAAGAGAATAGATATCTTAGAATTGTGTGACTCCAATCGTTTTCGAAGCCGGTCAACCTTCGGCTGGATTACGAGGTTCCATTCGATATTGTATGCAAAATTTCGGTTGTTGCGAAACTCGTAGTTCTGCTCTAGGAGCCTTTTGCAGTCCTCGAGAGTACTTCTGTAGTCTCCGATGATCTCCTGGAGTGAAGAAAGGTCCCAGTCTTTCTGGAGAGGTGGTCCCCGAGACCGGGCTATCCGCACCGACTCTTGAATCCATGTTGCTCGCGCATTTTCTACGACGCGGACAATGTTGTTCAGGTTCTCGGCCAGACTCTTTATATCGCTTCCAAAGTCATGGTACTGTTGACCTGCGCGTTGCACTTAATTAGTGTCTGGTCCTCTGAGTTCAAGCCACATCGATCATCACATACTTGCATCGAATTCCTCACTCCATCCCAAGCGATAGATCTCCCAGGCCAGTGCCGTAACGCGGATCAGGTCTGATGCTGAAGCGCTCATCTCACTGACGATGATAGACTATAGAGATTGCTTCCACGACAATGCCGCTTCGCAGCGGCCTCATGCAATCGCGTATGTGAATGTTCTGATCGACCAGATCGCTCTTCGCAAAATATTTGTTCATGTCAGATCAGTGAGGCATTTCAGCCGCAGATTAAACATCCAGAAGGCTCATGGATTCGCTCACAGAGTCATGCGTCTTATCTTCTCCTCTTGTGGCGGTGGCTGGGTCATTTTGGTGGTTGTGTTTTGGACCTTGGCTTTGTCTCGCCCCTGTTGTGAAGTCGCACAGAGACGAGGGGAAGGGTGAAGTTGGCCGCTCTGTCTCCTCAAACGGCTCTTAAATCTGCCCTGCGCCCGGGTTGTATGGCGGCTCCCCCATGTTCAATATTGGATGAGGCTTGCAGGCAGGTGCGTGTTTCCAATCAACACTCGGTACTTATCACACCTGCATCAGCCTCCATCCTTGGCATGCTTCTGAAGGATTTCCAGCCTTGTCGAGAGCTTTAAACATGACATGCGATCACAGAAAAGCTGAATCGAACCACTTGGCGAGATGTGTTTAATTAGAAACATGCGCCTTGTGAGCAGGGCTACGCCGAGATTTTTCTCTCGTTTTGAAAGACGAACCATTTCAAATTGTCCTCCGATTTTGCGTCAGTGAAAGGTGCGAGAAGATCACCATTATGGTTTCAACAGCAGGTCAATTTACAGAGTCAAGGACTGAAGAGGTGTTTCGAGATGAGGCTAGCAGCATCAATTCTGCGATCTTCGAGATCCTTCCTGAAAATATTCCCAATACCATCATCACAAAGTCTCCAGAGGAACGCTTCCGGCTAGGTTACTGGTCCGTCATTGCGCTTGTTGTCAACAGAGTCATTGGTAAGACCTATAAATCCCCCCTTCTATCCTCTGTAATTGACTGTTGTAGGAACTGGAATTTTTAACTCACCCGCGACCGTCATTCGTGGAACCGGCAGTGTCGGGATCACACTACTTTTCTGGCTTGCTGGGGCTATATACACGGTTGCGGGAGCCTACTTGAACATTGAATTCGGCCTCAGCACACCACGTCACAAATTTGAAGGGGTGGAACAAGGCATTCCACGAAGTGGTGGGACTTTGAACTATGTGAGTCCAAACAGAGATAGACATCAAGACTTCAGAGCACCACTAATGCACTACAGCTACAGTATGTTTTTACCTGGCCGGCATATCGTCAGAGAACTGTCCTTCTTGTAACCTGCGTTTTTGCAGCTGCATACATAGTTCTGGGGAATATGGCAGGAAACTGCCTGATTTTCGGCATTCGAACTCTCGAGGCAGCAAATGTGGAAGTTACAAACAGCGCTGTCAGAGGGCTCGCGGTTGCAGCTGCAACGTTCGCCTGTCTGATCCATGCTCTATCACGTCGAGGAGGTATATGGCTTGGGAATATTTTTGCAGTCATAAAAGTCATGATGCTGTTGTTGATCATTATAACGGGTATCTGCGCATGGGCTGGTGCGTTCGACACAAGAAGCTATGCAGTTGACAATATGGCTGTCGACAATGCTTTCAAGAACCCTGCCAGTGAAGCGTATGGCTATACCAAAGCGTTTTTAGCTGTCATTTTTGCATGGAGTGGTTTTGACCAACCCAATTATGTAAGTGGCCCTCCGAAAGCACACCTACTTTCTCTAATCAAGTACAGGTTCTTGGCGAAATTCGCCGGCCACGAAAGACAATGCCCGTTGGGACCTGGATCGGTGTTGCGATAATATGTTGTCTGTACTTGCTTGTCAACGTTGCCTATGTGAGTTAGACTATGCACGCTCAATAAACTCAAGCTGAACCAGGTTTTCAGATGGTGGTTGTGCCTGCAATAGAGCAAGCCAACCCGCAGGCTAACGTGGCGCTTCTATTTTTTCAAATGACTTTTGGCGCCATTTCCGACGATAAAAAACTGCCAGGAAGGGTTCTCGCGGCATTTATGGCAGTTTCCAGCTTCGGAAACATCGTCGTTATGACGTTTACTGCTGCAAGAGGTTAGTGATGCTGGACGACGAATCCCATTTTTTTGCTAATCTAAGTGTAGTGAAGCAAGAGATTGCCAAAGAAGGCATCCTCCCGTGGGCCAAGTTCTTCGGTCAGACGAAGAATCTATCATTCGGTCGCTTTCTTACCTGGATCCAGAACGACAAACATTCATTCATCAACAGGAAGTTTCACTGGCTATTGAGCAAAGCTTGGCTCGATCCTCGAGAGCACTCTCAAGAAACGCCATTTGGAGCATTGTTCCTTCACTGGTCATTCACAATCATCATGATTCTAGCAACTATAAAACTTCACCCTACCGACGCCTACGGGTTCCTAGTTGATGTCTATTCATACACCATTGTTGCTGTCTTTGGCTTCGCAATCTCCGTGGGAATGCTCAAATTACGCTTCAGTGCCCGTGCTCGCTGGCGCCAGAAATCCGAGTTCAATCCCTTCATCAGCATTACTGCAGCCTTTCTCTTTGGTATTGGTAGTGCCTATCCCATCATCGCCTCCTGGGTTCCGCCGACTGGCAAATTCGCAAGGGCCAAGAAGGTTGTCGTCGACTGGTACACAACTCCTACAGTCGCTTGGGCCATTCTGGGCTTTGGAATGATTTGGTATATCGGTTTCAATCTATATGCCATGCGCAGGGCACGAAAGGATGGTGTGGAGTTCCAAGTTCAAAAAGTACCAGAATTTGATAGGGATCCGCAACCCAATGGTCCACCGATCCAGGTTCATGAAAAGGTCTACTTGGCTTGGGTTGGGCAAGAATTCAGTCATATGCCGGAAATGGAGGAAGAGAGGAGCATGAGTCGGGAAAGCTTTTGAAAAGCCCTTCGAGCAGTTTCATGTTGACCTGCGCAGTTTCGCAAATTTTGAGGAGTTAATTTGATGTTTATTATGTATCCAACTTCTTTCTTCGAGATCTGGAGTAATAGATCGCACTCCGTTATTCCTGCCAGCCAGTCTATATCTGATAAAATTCTTATTGAGGCTACTGACAGGCTTGCGTCTCCCCTCTGTTGCCTCGTAGAATTCCATGCCGGAGCAGGTTTTCAAGTCTGGGAGGGGATTAATCACAGTAAGCCGGCTTTCGCCTGTGCAAAAAGGTGGGGTATTTTTGGTTAAGCGGCTTTGTTTACTTCAAACGAATAGCTCCTAGCAACATAGAAAGTGGAACCACCACCTCAAGAACACGCGAGACTCAATGTTCAAAGCCCGCCGTATTAATGTTACTTATGCCATAAACAAATGAAACATCAAGATCGATTACTTCTATATCAAACACCAGGCAAAGGCTTGAAATCATCGTAATTCGCTCAATTGCCCATTGAAGCTGGATCACCTCCAATTCTCACATGAGTGGCAACAATTGGCGTGGGGCCGTCCAGAATGAATATCATGAAACATCCAGGTGAGTATACATGCGCATTTGGGGCGCTGTTATCGTGCAGGTAGTCCCACTGCAACTAAGTGCTGGGAAGATGTTCCTTTGACCTATGCTATTCCCGTGAGTTGAAGACTCGACCCCAAGGAGCGAAGCGCGAATATTGTCATAAGTTACGCATGCCAGAGTGATGGTAATCGATTCTCCATATGCCCAATCTTTGTTGGTGATTCTGAATGTGGGTTGTTGTCTTCCACTCAGAAGATAGGGAGGTACGAGGACTTCGACACGATACTCCTGGACGAATCGCTCGTCTTCCGGATCGAAACTAGAGACTAATACCCGACCATCTTGGAGGAGAATAGCCTCGGAGTGATAGATGCGGTCGATTGTAGTGTTCGCCATGACAGACATGCGGCTATGCAAAGGTTTCGAAGGCTCGCAAAGAACAGCGTTGTGATTAGGGTTGACGGCAAGACCGAATCCAGTACGGCCTTGTTGGCCTCCGTTAATTATTAGATACGTCCCATCAGGAAGCGCTGTCATGCAGGATATTACTCGAGCGGATGACTAGGACATGTCAGCATACTTTGAAAAACTGATTGAGATGTGCGGACGGTAGACTTACCATGCACTCAATGGTCCAATTGGCACCCGGTGTCTCTGGTGCGAGTGAAACGCAATTATCAGAGCAATTTTAGGTCCCTAGTCAGTTAGCAAAATGGTCTTGGGGAGTCGATTCTGAATTCACTGGTGTTGAACCACCACAGATCAGAACCTCCAACGATCGCTGTACGGGGCATACTGGGGCAGCAGGACAGCGGTACCCTAAAAAAGATACGTACGGCCTCCATCAAAGTCATTACAGCTCCTGGAATCTTTGGCAAAGTCCTGACCGTTTCAAGAGAACCCTCATCGAGGATTCGAGCTTGGTTGTAGTAGGCCACGAATACACCCCTGACGAGAGGACTGCGAGGTATGGATACAAGTTTTACGGATCTGTTCTCTTGAGCCATCGCAATAAATAACGCCTCCAACTTTTGGAAGGATCTCTATTGTTGGTACAGGGGCACAATTAGATCCGTCTTGACCACGGACGACCAAAATATATCCATTCGCCTGCTCATTGTTAGCGGGAATGTGGCGTATATCTCGACCTTATACACTCACCATTATCATTGGTGTCGGATACCATCTTCCATTCTGTAGTGATAGCGCATCCACATTCTCTTGCCAGTCGTTCTTGCTAGCGACCCCTGGAGAGCCATCTGGCCAATACAATCTTATACCATAGGTCGCATCATTAGCCTATATTGATCTGTCGCCCCGCTTTGTCCGGCAAAGTCAGGCCGCCAGAACAGAAAATGTCGGTCTTGACGTGCATAGGCCTCCATACCGCGGCGAAGTTATTGATCTCTGCCAGATCCAATTCGTAGGTTCCGGTCGTATTTGGAGCTCCGGTACCAAACTTCTCCAAAAAGGTCACTTTGGTTTGACTAGTGATGAGAGCAATGACAACGCCACCGATGAGAAATTGATGTTCGCCTGCATCCGGTTCAGCAGGTCTTTCCCGAGAATAGAGAGGATCGCCAGTCCACTCATAATATGAGATTCTGCTCGGACCACCACAAATGGTCGTTGAGTCTCCTGAGCATGCCATGTTGCAGTCTGTGTCAGGCGCCATTGTAGCCCCCGCATTGACGATTTTTGAGAAGTCCTCGCAGTCTACAACCCATTAGTATACCGTTATCACGTCAAAGTTGGACGACTCACAGCACTCAGTAGCGCATTCCATACCACCAGCGGGGTAACTTAGCCAAATTGAGAGCACAAATTCAAACAAATTGTGGCAGTATTATTCTCGAGCATGTTGGTGATACGGCAGGGGAATGTCCTTTTGTCGGCATCGTCTCTATGGATGATGGTTAGAGAATTTCGTTTCAGCGCTGGGGCAAACTTACGTGAGGCAGCCCTGCAACGTCCAATTACCTGGAAGTGAACAGTTTTGCGGCTTGGGCGGCTGGTGGACAGTGAGGTTTTCTTTACTGTAGACAGACACTCGGCCACCCGCGCCACAAAATTCTGAGGTCCTTCCTAGACAGGACATGCCACACTGTGTGTCACATGCAGCAAGAGCAGCTCCATTTCTGATGAAGTTGTCGCAGAAACATTGACGCCATACTCCATACCAGCGACGACATATCCCATGCTGGAGCAAGCATTGACACAAGTCTCAACAGTTTGCTGTTGGTTGTCTTGTTGCTGGCTCATCATGATGAGGCCATTGGCATTATCGATATAGCAGCCACTCACTGTAGGTCCAATTGGCGGGTAGGCCTGTCGGAAGACCTGATTGTGTGGACGTTACAGATGAGACTTTTAAACTGCTGGAGCTTGTGGTGGCACTTGAAGGCCCAGGATAGTAAGTGTAAACAGACAAGCGATTTCCCCCACCACTGTCCATAGGACAGCGCGATGTTCCGCATCGAAAGAGGCATTCAGTCAAGCTTACCATGTTTCAGTTGTGTTGCCATTACAGGCCATGTTACAACCAACACTACCATCAGGAGCTGGACCACCTCCATTCTGGTATGAATTATCGCAATCTAGAAATTGGTTAGAGAGTTTCATCCAAGGTGGTATACCTACAGCACTCTCCTCCGTACTCCAGATCGCTGAAACAGCGAAGGTGGGATGCTCAGAACCGCATTTTCAGTTGAGTGCGGGGTAATTATGAACGCTAACATCTGCTCTTCAGCCCTTACGGCTTTCCCCTGTGATGCCAATATTTACCTCCTGACAACCAGCATAACAGCTGCCCTTTCTGGTCGCCCTAACTGTCAACTACGACTCCCCAGGAATGTAAACATTTCATACCGAGTGAAGTCGCAAACTTTCTGATCCTGCGACTCGTCGTCGTGTACGGCCAGAAACTGCGATTACTGGACATCTCCGCGCAAATGTTGGAGGATGAGATTGGGACTACGGGAATGCTGCATTGTGGATTGGCCGACAATCAATGACTGGCCATCACTTCCGTGCTTCCAAGTTGTGCTCAGTAGTGATCTTCAGCTGCTCTCTGTTGACACAGTTAACAAGTGGTTTCCAACTTTTTGGCGGTCTCCTATTTTGGCAAGCATCAATGATCCCATCAGCTTGGCTTTTCCCACTCATCTCGGAGTCTTGCAACATTTTCTCCCCTCACCACATCAAATACGCCGGGCCGTCTCACCGAGATTCCCATTTATCCCACAAAAGTGTGACCTCTCCCTCGACTTCGCACACCCTCTCTCATTCCTACGAGATCTCCCAGTCGATGGCTTCTTCGCCCTCCTCGCTAATTGCTCCGGGCATTCGATAATCCAACTTCAAGTCGTAAATTTTATTGTCCTCATTGCAGGACCCTCGAAGCTCATGTTGAGCAAAAAATGATAGGAGAGGTGTCCAGGCGGGGACTGAAAGAAGGATCAGTCTACTGTTTGGGAGTAAGAGGAGCATAGGTGTAGAGGAGGTATGTTGGGAGGATGGGTTGAAAGAGGGAGAAGGTAAGGATAGCTCGAAAAACGTGGAGGCGGAAGGATATGAGTTCGAGGGATTTTGATACGTATTTGATAATCTTAAGTAGAGCGAGTACAAGATCGAGATATGAATCACGGTACCTCTCTTCATGCCTAAGATAATCTAGTTGTGATGATTTTAGTAGTGCATTCGTGCGGTTTCTGAATTGTTTACTTGGCCCACCAATTCGCTTCAAGCTAGCGCACACTAGCATGCACCTACAGCATCCTGGCTGCCTGGCTATCTTCTGTACACTGTAAGCGCTGCTTACCCAACTTCATCCTGAGACTGTCACATCTGAAGCCATTTAGTTCATTCACCTCACCACACTGTGAACAGGCGAGGCCTTCCTAATGCCCTCAAGATGACAAGTGTTGCTCAGAAACAAAGCTCCTACACGAGCCTCTTCACACAATCCGCCTTCTCCAGCTCCCATGGGGCAAGGGCCCCTCAACATTTGACGGCGACCTCATTCCCTTAGCCCTCTCCACCGCCCCTCCGTTTATCTCACTCTCTTACATATGGGGCACTACTACACATCCTAAACCTCTCAAAATCAACGGCCATCCACTCCACATCTCCTCAAACCTCTACTCCTTCCTAAGACTTCTCCCTACCCTTAAGGAATTCCCACCTGATAGCTGGTGGTGGATCGATTCTATTTGTATTAATCAGAATGACGAAAAGGAGAAGAGTGCTCAGATAGAGATTATAGGAGAGATCTAGGCGAGTGCCGAGAGGACTGTTGTATGGCTTGGCGAAGAGATCGATACCTTCAATGTTCAATGAAGAAGCGAGGGACTGCCGAGGCGCAATCAAGACTCTATATAGACTCTGTGATGATATGGAAAGTACGAATGGGAAAGGGAAAGCGGAGAGTCGCGCGGCGATGGAGTGGTTGCTGGATCCTAAGAGTGGTGTTGATTGGGGTGCTTTGAGAAGTTTGCTCTTGAGACCGTGGTGGAGAAGGGTTTGGACTTTGCAGGAATTTCTGATTAGTGATAGGAGGAATCTACGGTTTTATTGTGGGAGGGAGAGCATTTCGAGACATGATCTTGAGGAGGCGGTTTATGCAACTTGGTTGTGTAAGGGTTGGGATAAGGAGCTTTTGGGGAAGGAGGCGCACGAGGGTAAATTTGGGCTCTTTCTCACATCATCCTACAAACTTTCCGTTCTTGTGAGAATTGAGCTTACTCGGTGCTTTTCAGCCGGCTGGAATCGTCGACGAACGAGCCAGTGGTACGTTGAACGTCCTCACGAGATGGGTCTCATTGCAATGCTAGCATACGTAGGTGACAGCGGGGTCACTTAAGCGGAAGACCGCATCTATTTTCTACTCGGCATCGCAAAGGATGCGCACTTAGTCCCTCAATTCAACCCAGAGTCGAGCGTAGAAGAAGTCTATACCGACCTGGTGGAAGCATTCACACAACCTGAAAACTACGACAGCTTGGATATCATCTGCTATGCCCTTCTTTCTAATCACAAAGAGAGGGAATTCGACTCTGAGAAAACACGCCGTCGTGGATCCCAGATTGGAGAGCTCATGTCGAAGGCAAGGTCATGCCAGTCATGGCAAGTCAAGGTTCAAGTGAAGGAATGGGGAACTTTCGACCAACGTGGGTGCATAGATCTGAAGTAGCTTACAAAGCGGCTGGAAGCACGAAACCGGCTTTCAATATCGACCCGAGTAACAAGGCCTTGACATGTACTGGCGTTGTCATCGACATTTCGACCGAATAGGCAGCTCAGATTACGACGATGCAGGTGAGCTTACTGAAAGCTTACCACTGCAACAATCAAGAAGCGACTTCAACGTATGCCCTACATCGAATTCTGGCTCGCCAACAGTCACAGAAAGTATCTCCCGCTGCATTGCTCTAGACCGGAAAGATCGCTACCTCTCCGAATCTTTGCCTGTTGGGTTCTTCCACCATGAATTCCTCCAATTCTGCGTCGCCTACTTGAAAAGCCCGTTATCATCCAGAGTCCCCGAGTACTTCCGCTCCTGGCTCAATAGCAACAAGTTTCTGATCATACATGGTCGCACTTTGGAAGAGCACTGTAAAGAGTTGGTTCAGGATGTGGGCATACCTGAAGCGAAGTATTTTCGAGAGGGCAGGCTGAAGAAGTTTTATGGTAGGTTGGAGGATACATTTGTTACGATGGCGAGGAGACTGGTGGTTTGCGAGAGAGGATCTCTAGGAATGGCAGCGAGTAGAGCGAGGAAGGGTGATTTGGTTGTTGTGCTGTTAGGGTGTAGTATTCCTTTGGTTTTGAAACGGCATGGCGAGGAATTTGAGCTGGTCGGGGAGTGTTATCTGGACTGGTTTATGAACGGGGAGGGTTTGGATAAGAAGATGGGATTTGTGAGAAGGGAGTTTAAACTCGTGTAGCTTTGGAGGAATTTTGCCGGCGTGACTTGTGTTACAATATCGGAAATCTCGCTTGTGATGGAAATTAAGCCGAATTAAGTAAACAAAGCGTCAAAGCTAACATTAACATTCCTTTCAATCAGCAATGTCTTCCTCGGATACAAAAGTGGCTGGTGAACCATCCGTTTGAAGCCCTTATGCTTCTTATATTCCTCTGTTCATTCTAATGAGATCTCCACCGAAAGGATTGCGGCACAGTTCTTCGAATAGGCTCCAAAGATGAGGTGGAGACTGACGATCACGTTTCGAATCAACCACGTGACTGGGTCTTCTTCACAGCCCTTGCTCTGCCATCTCATCTTTCGTCAAAATCAGCCCAACCATCCGAAACCGCACATATCAAGATCCCCACTTGAAACTCCACAACCCATCGACTCACCACTCAAGACTCCCAAATCCAGCCATCAAACCAGGATACCAATCCTGCCAGCACGCTCACAGCCGCCAAGGAGGCTAATTTAAGCATATCGAGCCCTGAGGCGCTTTTCCGCGCCTATGAGTGGTTATGCGCCGTCCCAGCGGGCACAAGCGAGGTCTTTTTCCAAGGTTCATCTCAATCGACCCTCAGCTTCCTCCTGCATGCGGCACAGAAAACCACCACCAAGCGACGAGACTTGGTGAGGGAATTGAGGTAAGTCTTGACTCGATTAGGGAGAGCCGCAAGGGCTGAGTCGAATCATTTGATGCCTTTCTGTGATGGCGCGAGCGGTGCAGCACGTCAAGGCGGGAGATTTGACGAAGTATTGGCAAATTGCTTGTGGCGAGGTAAAGGTTGGTTGTGTTTGAGGGGGCCCGATGGGGTGGGAGGCTTGCTGGCGACCAACGAGATGAGGTTGACGTTGGAGAGGCACGGCAGAGAGAAAGGAGAATTCAGGTAAGGCTGCAGTCTCAGCCGCTGTGGAGATCTATCAAAGGTTTGCTGTGCTTGCTGCGCATCTAGGCCAAGTTTATTTCCCGTTTTGTTCTTCTTGTCTGGTCTTTGTGCACAATAGGAATTGTTATATCTTCTTGTACTCCGCGAGAACACGAGCTTCGTTGTCCAGACGAAGAAACGAAGAGATATCAACGACTTCAAAGTGCAAGCATCCTCAATTTTCCCTGGCAAGGAGCATAGACGACACGACATTTCGATCTCGACACGATGATTCCAGCAGATCACTCTCACGCGCCATGGCGGAAAACAATTCTGATCCCCTTCTGGACCATTCAGCTGGGTCTGGAGTTGCTCATGATCGCGCTGCTCGCGTTGGCCGTCGGAGTTCTGGTCTCATACGATGACAACAATTACTACAGCGACTATTACAGTGACTCGGACGAAGATGCGATAGAGAAAGCTGGGAAAGTGTATGTTACTCCTGTCCCAACCTTGGTGTTTCCATCGAAATCTGACATATTTCTGTAGAGTCGGCCCAGTCTGGATCGCCTTGATCTCAGCATGCCTTATACTCACCATCACCGAAATCGTCCTGCTTGCACGCAAAAGCCTCAAGCCCCTTACATTTCTCATCACGAACATCCTTAAGTCTGCGATATGGACGGCCCTGTTTGTGATCGATATCATATCTGCGGTCAACACATCTACGTCGCGAACGGCATCCGTAGTCGCGATTTTGATCGAAGCAGCTCTCCTGTACGTCTTCCATACTCTTCCGCATTTCCAAAGAAGCGTTTACTGATTATGTTCCTGCCGCAGACTCTCTTTCTGGCTTCCTCTAATCTACGCCTCCATAATCTACCACCGGTTTCGCAAAGGCCGCCAGTACAAACCCGTCAACAACCCACATATGCACAACCCCCCATCAAATCAAGGCACAGAGTTCACGCAGTACTCTACAGCGCCGATTCCCGCATACCCGATCCCAGAACCGTATAAAGGGTATGGACAGCAGACAATGGGCGATGTGGAACAGCAACAGCAGAGGACGGATGGAGGTGGCAGGAGACTGAGCTACAATCATCAAAGAGATCCGAGATTTGAGGCGTACAGAAGGACTTCTGGTGGAGACTTGGGGATGGGAGGAGGTATGAGTCCGCCGGTGCCGAGTGTGCTGGTGCAGCATCACGATGGACATGCATTCGAGATGGAGGGTGGAGCGAGGAGGGAATTGCGGTAGTGTGATGGATGGACGTTGAGAGCGATAGAGCTGTGTTTGTGAACTGTTATTGTTTTTCATGGCGGCGAGTTTGCGCGCATGCATGAATGCATTGGGAAACCAGGAGTTCGGGCTTCGATTCGCTTGGTACTATCGAAGAATACCATTGTCAATTAAGATGCAATTCTGTCAAATCCCCTTCCTCAAGGTGCAGGAAATCCTGACAGAAACTCAATTGGTGCACCCTTACATTGGCATATCACTCTACCATCATCCCTTCGCAAAACCACTCGTCAAGGCAGCTTTTGGGACGTTTGTTTCTGGTTGTTCACACGAGCTTTTCGAATATGACAGGAGAGCCCAGCCTCCATCCTCCCAACCTTCAGAACCGCAACCTCTCAACCTAAGCGAACTGAGCGTCAGGCTCAACAGGCCTCGCAATCAGCCCAAGACAGCATTGACTCACTCACCAACTCCCTGACTACCAAGAGCAAGCAAATCCACAATGGAACTTTTCCGACTACCAAATTCCAAGCAAGGGAATCTGACATCAGGCTTCTATCACTCCACCGAATCCTTCTCTTCATCCACTAGAGTGAGTCGCACACCCTGTCTGTTTCCAGCCACCTCACCGAACCTCAAAGCCTGAACAAAAACCATGACATCAAAAACATGAAACACAATCCACAAAACCTACCAAGGAAGAAATCCCAGTACCCAAAAATACATCTGTGCATCTTCTCCACTGCCTGCCCGAGCCGCAGAGCCTGACTGCCTGAACACTAAACTTTTGGTGGCGGCGGAGCGAGCCCAGGGTTGAGCAGTTGGGTGCTGCGGGTGGAGCTTGATGGTGCTGCGGAACCGGGGAGTAGCTTCCGCTTGTCCCTGGGAGATGGAACCGAGGGCGAGGTGCGGGGTTGATGGTTGGGATGGAGCTTTATTCCTTGCCGCCCTCGTCAACGGATTTTGAGCTTCAGTGAACCGTACGATAATCGTTATTTTTTCATATCGAGGAAGTGCATTGATACAGCTTTTGGGCTTTGTTGAATTGTAATTAGACCTCGCAACTGATTTAGTTGGGTTTGGAGCTTGAAGTGAGAAATAAGGATAGTTGAACTGTGGTTTGAAGAGATGCCTCCGCCGCCATCACAGAAAGAACCACAGATTGTGGAAGCTGAGAATCCTGACGCAGGGAGGAAAGCTACGTTTATTTTTCTGCATGGATATGGAGATGATGCGGATGGGTTTATAGGTGAGTGATACTCTCCTTCTCTTTCCTCTCTTCGTGGTCTCCTCGCAAAGTCACAAAGTCTTTACTGGTGTACTCTAATAAACTTGATCATAACGAACATGGACATACACAATTACTAGCGATGAAAGAATACTAATGCTTCTTCAGATATTGCCCACCAATTTCAATCCGCCCACAAGCTCCCTCATCTGAAATGGATCTTCCCCAATGCGCCTCACAACCACGAAGCCAACAGCACCGCCTGGTACACGCCCACATCCCTCTCTCCCATTCCCGTTGGTTCCTCTTCTGCCCCGTCTGAAGAGTCTCCTGAAGATGACGAGTTCAATGAGTCCCCTGAAAGTGAGAATGAGATCTGGGAAAGTGTGAAGTATATCGAGGGTCTGATTGAGGGGGAGTTGGAGAGAGGTGTGGAGTTGGGGAGGGTCGTAGTGGGAGGTTTTAGTCAGGGATGTGCGGTCAGTGTGTTGCTTGGGCTGGCGGGGAGGTGGAAGGGGGAGATTGGGGGTGTGGTTGGATTGAGCGGGTATTTGCCTAGGGGAAGGAGGGCGTGGGAGGGTAGGGAGGAGTTGAGGAAAGGGAGGGTTGCAAAGCAGGGTGTTGAGGGTGAGGGAAAGGAGGGAGAGATCAGGATGAGAGTATTCATGGGTCATGGGACGAGGGATATGTTGATTCCTATGAGGGTGTTTAGGGATGCGAGGGAGAGGGTGAAATATACGGTTGGAGAGGAGAATTTGGAGAGTCAGGAGTACGAGGGATTGGGCCATACAGCTTCGGGGAGAATGTTTAGGGATATGTGTGGGTTTTTGGAGAACATCGTTCCTGAGTAGACTTGAGTCGCTGTAGGGCATAGTAACTCAACTAAAGACTGACTGGTAATGTCAAATCATAATCGATTTCTGCTTTATGGACTGAACTTCGAATCGAGACTCGCGGAGCTAGCTACCCAAATCAGCATGCGTACGTGAAGGGTTGTTGGGGAAGTTTGGATTTAGTCAGAAAGATGTCGTCTGAAGAATTCTCGCTTCAATCATCCAAGCGAATTGATTTGTCGTTGTGTTTGTTATGATTCCAGAAGCCATAGAAGGGGCGGAAGCGAGCCTCTCGGCAACGGGTTGGGCCGCATGCAGGTGCGGCTGCGTTCAAATAACAGTGGTGCATTTGCTGAGTTTGGTATCAAGCCAAGGTTTTTCACAATCTTGAATCTAACTTACTGCTCCTCCGCATCACTTTCATCCCAAGCAATCGCAGTGAACGAATCTCGGTAATGGTTGTTGTTCTCCTGTGGTACCTGGACTGGCGACATTTGCGCGCCAAGCATCATCAGCCCTGTCCAGCGCAAGCCCAACGTCCGGGTCGCAATGTCTGATCACTCGGAATAAATATATCACAAACCCACCAGATCTTCAAAAATGGCTGGATTGCCCCATGATATGCATCGTATCACTTCTGATGTTTCTCGTCATCACAAACTCTCCTTGGGTAGTGCGTTTGACATGGAAGAAAAAAATATTGCGATGGCTGAAGATGCGAGCCGGCCACCTCTTTTCTCCACACACCAGCCTTCCCATCAACATCCCAGGACGCCTCCTAGCCACTCAAAAGAATGATATACAGTCTAATTCCGCCCGCTATCATGCATTACCCATCAAGCTGCATATGCAATAGGCGGAAAACCATTCAAAATGAATCTTGGAGATTTAGACGTCCAGTTGGTGCATCGTAAGTATCTCTTGATGCGTTGTCTAGCTCGTATGTATGGCCGCTGACAACAGAACAGACAGCCGCCCTCAAGTCCAACGAGTACTTACATCGGAAAGGCCCGTCACTCCTCTCGATGTCCGACTCGAAGCAGACCGCTCTCCCTCTTTTACCTCGACAGACTCAGATCCTACGACCGTCGTAAGATGGCTAACTCCTCCATCCCGAGCATACACACCGCAGCCGCAGAAAAGTGAAGATACGCTCCGCAGCGAGGCTACCATTATTCCAGACGACTACCGACATTCAATTGGAGCAAATGATAGAGCATATGCGTCCGAAACTCCCCTGGTTGTGCGATTCGACGAGGAGCAGATCAGGAGCACCGAGGCTGAAGCTTCGAAGCGGGAAGGGAAGATGGATGCATTATCTATGGATTCGAATCCGCCAACACCAGTCGACGATACGCCATATATAAGATTCGCGATTGACCAATTGACTCGAGATCAGGATATTCGGCCTCTACATCGACATTCCTCGCCTGCGAGTTCCGAATCATATCCTGTCGAGCGGGTGGTATCAGACAATGGGTTGGGATACATGAGTGCAGAGCAGGAGCGGGAAGCAATGAGACTTGTAAGGAAACATAGGTCATCACCCGCTGAAGGACGACTCTTTGCATTCAACGCTACACGACCTCTATCCATTCATTCCCAGCCCTCGCAGCTGCACCTCCCACCGAGGCGACCTTCGGACCCGGACATATTTATGCCAGTCGAGCTGGCGAACAACACTTTCCGCCATCCCGACCTAACGTTCGTTCCCGCGATCTTACGACCCTTCTCCATGATCACGCTTTCATGTTTATGTCTCTTAATGACAGCCGCGCTCATGTTTTGCGCCATTTTCTCCACGTATCACGATGGTCTCACCGAGTGGATTGCTGGCATATACGGAGGCCGATATTTTGTCTTCTCGTTTCTGCCGCAGATTCTGGCTGCCTGCGTGTTTCTGTATGTTCAATGTGTCATGGGTGCTATTACGAGAATGATGCCGTACATGATGATGGCAATGCATGATGCTGAGAGCCGCGCGAATGCTCTATTCCTCGGCATTTTTCCACGAACGATGTTATGGCCTAGATGGAACGGACCTATCAGTATCAATATTGCGAATACCCTTTTCTGGCTATCGATTTTCACGATTCCATTGCAGGGGTGTTTGTTCTCTGTTATTAATGTTGATGGTGTATGGCGATGGACAGCTGTTCAGGGCGTCGCCTGGACACTGGTCGCTATCTACCTTTTGATGATGTTTGCGGCAGTCATCACAGCGTTATTTTTCTACAATCGCAAGACGGGTGTAATGTGGGATCCTCGGTCTCTGGCCGACGTTATTGCTTTGTTGCCCCGGAGTAATTGTTTGAGAGATTATCCCGGTACGGATATCATGAGAAACAAAGAAGATATCCGACACAAATTGGCGCTTCGGAGCGACAGATTGGGATATTGGAGGACACCAAACCGAGAGCGAGGAATCTTTTACTGCATTGGCGAAGAGGGCGCATCAACTCGACAATACACTTTGCAAGCAGGCAAAATTCACGAGAAGCCACAGGCGGCCTGGGACGTTGAGAAAGCGGAGCTCTACAACACCGATACGCGATTTCGATACATCCCTTGGTTTCTCAAAGACACGTTTGTCATCTTTTGGGCTGTTGCAGCATTTATCTTTCTGCTGGCGTTATTCATCGTATCATTTTTGCCTTCGACCGCTATCCGGAAAGGATTTCCGCCAATTGTCTCTGTATTACCAAATTCGGCTGGCTATTCCCCAGCAAACTTCTTGTACAGTTTTATACCCTCTGTTATCGGCATGTTGCTTTATCTGTTTTTCCAGCCCCTCGACATGGCCCTTCGAGTCTTGCAACCCTGGGTCGAACTCGGACGACCAGCCGGCGCCACAGCTGAAGCCTCGCTTCTCCTCGACTATCCGGCCACGCTTCCCATCGCATGCAGTCTCAAGGCTTTGAGCAACGGCCACTACCGCGTGGCCATAATTTCGCTTCTCTCCACCCTCTTCATCCTGATCCCCATCCTCGCCGGTGGGATCTTCTTCCCCCTCGTCAACCCTGCCATGCAAATCCGCATGATCCCAAACCTTCCATCCTTCTACGTCGTCCTCGCGCTCCTCATCCTGTACTTGCTCGCGCTCCTCATGCTCATCCCCAACCGCTACGAAATGCACCTCCCGCACGGCGTATCATGCCTCGCTGAGATCTTCAGCTTCGTGCACGCCAGTCGGATCCTTGATGATTCGGCTTTCCACGAGCCGAAGTCTAAGAGCGATCTTGTTACTAGGCTGACGGGTGAGAAGACGAGGGGGCCGTTCAATCAGCGGGGTGAGAGGAACAGGTTTGCGTTTGGGGTTTACATGGGAAGAGCTGGTGGTGAGTGTCTTGGTGTGGAGAGACTCGGGAGAAGAGGGGCGCAGGAGGTGGTTATCCTGGGTGGGAGATGAGACGACGAACTATGAAAGAAGTGAACAGATGGATCAGTGAACGAGAGAATGGAGAGAAGGAGTAAGTATATACTAACCAAAATTGGGAAGCGAAAGGAGTTAATGATTGACGGTGTCATGGCGATGGATGATCACGATGATCATGGAGCGACGTCTGGTCGGCGGCTTTGATGCATTTAGCGAGCGATGCTTTAATGAGTATACGGTGTTATGGGATTTGGTACGAACACGAATGACGGATATGATTACGGATAATGGATAATGGATGGTGGCTTGCGATCTGGATTTTGCATTTTTGGGAGTTTGGGCTTCGTTTTAGGTCTGGTCTTAATCTGGAGTTCTTGGAAATGGGACAAATAGATTGTATATATAGACAGCGAAGGAGAAAGGCGACTACCTGCGGACTGTATATAGTTACGTGGAGATGGATGTACAAATTGATACTGATTTTTGCTCTTATTCTTGGTTTTAGTTATTGGTCTTCATCTGCATCTTGAGTTTAGCATGAGCGACTCGCACATGCTGATGCTGACGCCTGGTCCATCCAGGCAAGAATCGCTTCTCGACATCGTTTCACGCGCTCCATCTGGCCAACCACTTCTAGTCGCTACAGTCATCAAATCATCGACCATCCAACCAATCAATGTCGATACCAAACTTCAAAGTCTCGAGCAACAAGCTTCAGATACCCATCCAATCAACAGCTCGCAACACGTGGCACCACCCCTGGATACAACCAGGCACCCGCCGAAAGCTCCGTACGTGGTGTACCTGACTGACTGACTGACAGTCGTGTCAAGTCATGTCAAGTTGGAACTGATCTCAACAGATCACAGCTACTTTCATACCATTACACTCATCAAACTTTGTTCTCTTCTTATCAGCTTCATCAAATACCCAAATACCAGTAATCTATCAGAGTCTAGCGAGCTTCTTTGTACCCTACGTTGCCGCGACTTTGTGATAGAAGCAGGGAAGAAACACAGAAGTTGAAAGTGCCTAGCCTGTGAAGGAGATAAGCATGACTTTCACGCTGCACCCACGCCAGCGCGATGGTCTTATGCGATGGGAGCGTGATGCGATTATCCTGCATTTCTTTTGGGGCTGGCAGTTTATTGTTTGTTGGTGAGTTTGTTTTTGTAGCTTTCCAAAATTCTGATGGCGAGCGCTGTTACGATGTTGTGGTTGGAGTACAGGAAGATGAGGGGAATTCTCATAGCAAATAAACAGAGGGAGAATCCAGGAGGGGAAGGGAAAGTATTGTGCACAGCAGAACTGAAGGTCATGATGCGATCGCAATCGAGCTGACCATCTTGACAGCGGCATGGAACTCCTTATAATGAGCGAAATAATGGGCTCAACATTTTCCGCCGATTACAAGAACCGGGAGATGAGGTATGCTCTTCCCTTCTTCGTCTACCAAGAGTAGAAAGAGTATACTAACCCTCCCTTCTCATTTCTAGGCCATGGTACACGTTCTTCATACTCACTCTTGTAATCCTCGTCGCGATCCTTGCTGAGATCTGCCTCTTCGCGAATTCACACCTGGGAGTCAATAAATGGCTCGTTCTGCAGATCTTCAAGCTGGCTTTCGCTGCTACGGTGTTTGGAATTTACGTTGGCTGTGCGGGGAGACCTGGGCAGGGGTCGCATAGGAGGGGGTCTTGCACGCCGCAGTTGGGGAATTGGAGGACTTGGGAGGAGGTTCGGGAGATGCTCGGGGGCTTGGTGGGGTTTTGGTAGGTCTTTCACTTCTTTTTGGATTTGTTGTGCTTTATGATTGGAAGTGGTGGGGACTCACTGAACGTTTATGGGTTTTTTTGGACAGTTGAGGACCTCAGATTGACTGTTTGATAGGACTCCATGGATTGCTGGCCTCGTCTGTGGAATCCTTGCCAAATTTCAGGATGGAAAGCAGAGAAAAGAAGAACTCGTGGTTGAGGAAGAGGTCAGGAGGCCGTTGCTGCCGAGGAGAATCTCTCCTAGTGAGAGGAGGGCTGTGTATCGTTGACGGAGATGGCATGGATTAAGCAATTGAAAGCTGTTGAGAAATATTACAGAGGAGATTATCAAGCAACAGAATGCCTTCCGGAGACAGGAGAAATTCTACGCTACTACGAACGATTCTTTCGTGGACTCGAAATCTGTTACTGGATGATATGAGCGTGAGCATAGAAATGTTGGTATCAGAAGATGAACGAAATCAGGTGCCCTGCACGAGGTAGATTAATTTGATACGTCCGCATGCTTCATAACCTAGAAGAAGAAAAAAGGGCTTCTTCGCTTCGAGCTAAACATCTGTCAACTTCTTAAACAGGACTATTTAGTAACTCACCATCTTCTACTTCGGTACACCATAATTATATGGTTGACTTCCAGGCTTAAGGTGCTGGCCCCGCATGAGAAGGAGAAGGCAGGGGTCGCCCGGTCATGTCCGCACTGGTGGCTTTCAACAAGCCGACTAATTCGGCAAGAGCAACGACGCTACATTCAAAAGGGTCGCCAAGCGAACTCTCGGAGCTCTGGAGGGGGACGGACATCAAGCTGAGTGAGACTGACATCTGGAGCTATCAGCCCCAAGTACTTCAACCATATCGCCAATCTTGAACCTCAAAAGAATGTCATTCCCACTTTTCGGGGCTTCAAAAAGTAACCTGCGATAATATCCGGCAATGGCAATAAAAGATCTCATAATCGTGGGAGCTGGTGAGATGGCTTTCTCAGACGAAGAGCAAATAACTAATTCAATTAGGCCCGTTCGGACTTGTTGCTGCTTATACCTGGCTCGAACTCAATCCCAACGACGATGTTACAATTCTGGAAGCAGGACCTGATCTCGGGTACGTTCTCGCAAAATATTGGAAACATGTCTGACTTTTGTAGGGGAGTCTGGTCTAAGTCTCGAGTCTACCCCACGATGATGACGCAGACACCTGCAGACATGCTTGGCTATTCTTGCTATCCCATGCCAACCCCATCCAAAGAAGAGTCCTTCTATGATCTGTTTCCTGGTCACAATGTCGCTTCATACCTTGAAGCTTTTTCGATGCACAAGACCTTTGCTGGAAAGACGATCAAGGGCCGCATTATCTTCGAGTCTCCAGTGTCGAACGTCACGAAGGTGGACAACCTGTGGAATGTCGAAACATGTACCGGGACGGCATTCACCTGCGGGAAACTCATAATAGCGACCGGTCTCACCTCAACGCCCAACATTCCCCCCTTTCCCAGCAAGGACTTCACCCCACCAATAATTCATACCCGTGATCTCGCTGCCAATACACCCTTCCTCTCCTCTCCAGAAGTAAAGTCAGTCCTCATCCTTGGTGGTTCCAAATCTGCATTCGATACTGTTGTCCTCCTCTCCTCACTCAACAAGTCTATAACCTGGGCAATCCGGACCAACGGCCAAGGACCTGCTCTTCCAGCCAACCCTGATGCACCATGGCCGCTATCCAACAGCCACGAGATCATATCCATGCGCTTAGTCTCGAAGATGAGTCCTTGCATTTTCGAGCCTCTTGATGCTCTGACGCGGTTCTTTCATTGCAATTCGATCGGTATCAAGATGGTCGATGCGATGTGGGCGGCCATCGATGGGATGTGGAGGAAGACGGCAGGGTATGAACGGAGTGAAAGCATGCAGAATCTAAAACCTGATCGTCCAGTATTCTGGTTCAGTGATGGTGCAGCGGTGTATAATAAAGAAGGGTTGTGGGACATTGTTGCGAAGGCAGACGTCTTAAGGGACGATGTGGTGAGCATGGAAGGCAAGGAAGTGTTGCTGAAGAGTGGTAAGCGCGTTGAGTGCGATGCTGTGATCACTGCGACAGGTTGGTCGAATGTGTATCCCTTCTTCAAGGACGGTCTGGCGACAAGGCTGGGCTTGCCTGTCTTGCCTGAAAATGCTGATGTGAAGGATGTCGATATTTGGGAAGCTCGTATCTCTCAGGCGGATAAGATTGTTACGGATACCTTTCCTCGACTAAAGTTGCAGCCTAAGTTTCCGGATCATGCACAAAAGGCTACACCAGGAAGGCTTCATCGATACATCGCGCCTGTTGCTGATAGCGAGGATCGTTCGATCGCGTTTCTTGGAACTATTGGTACGACGCAGAGCTTCCTGGTTGCAGAAGTGCAGGCGCTGTGGGCTACTGCGTACTTGAGTGGAGGTCTTCCTCTCCCGAGTGAAGAAAAAATGAGAGATGAGATTGCGCTTGCGACTGCATGGAGAAGACGAAGGTATTTGGGTGATGGGTATACAATCCTTTTCGAACAACTTCCTGTGAGTTGCTTTCGTTTAGTCGTCTCTGGATGATATCCTGCTTCACTCTACAAGACTATAATATGTCTGGGGTGATACAATGCTGACTTGATGCAGTACATGTCTATGTTGCTACGAGATCTTGGTTTGAACGACCTTCGAAAAGGGGGTGGGTGGAGAGAAGCCCTGTCGCCTTACAAGTCGGCTGATTTCAGAGGTGTGCTGGATGAGTGGAGGATTCAAAATCAGGTCGTTGGTAATAATGATCGAGCGGAATGACCTTGACATTGATTGTATATGAGCAGCAGAGATATCTTCGGTAGAGGTCTGTATCATCTCAGGAAAGCAGAGCATGTTTGATTTACAGTGCAAATGTCCATAGAAAGAGTGTAAGGGACAATACAAAGTCTCTTGAGCATACTGACTAGCAGTCTCTCGTTACTGTGAGAAGTATCATTTCGAGGGTTCACCATACCTGTCTGTGTCTGACTACCCCGCCTTTCGACGACCCCGCAGCCAAGCTTCCACCGAATAAGCGAATTTAGAAAAACAACAAAAACATTGACCCGCTTTACTCCATGATGGATGCCATGGTCTTGGTATTCTCCTACAACAAGCATGATGCTATAGTTTCACCTCAGGGTATCGAGAATACCCAAGGCCTTGCACCGACGAAACTCAATCGAGGCAGCGTATAATTTTCGATAAATTCACGAAGCAGGGACTTCATCTCATCTACTTTTACTTCTGACCATTCTCTCAAGATTGGCCAGTGGTAATGACATTATATGGCTAGAGAAATCAATACCGCTAAAATTTCAAAATTTCTCGATTGAATGTGAGCTTCAGGCCCCCAAATATCTGCGTGACTTCTGCCTCGTCCAACAGATTGAACCGTTTAAATGTACGCTTGACCATGTAAACATAAAATAAGAACTGGCTTAGTTTATACTTGGGTCGCCTCGCAAAATAGAGATGTCATCACTTTCAATATATCTGAGTTCCCTAACAACATCAATCTTTCATTCTGATCGCATCTGGAAACGGAAAAATTCTCAGGCTTGCAGCACGAGCAAACCTTTAGAGTTCAGTGAATACAGCTGTTAAATTCCCCGTCTTTCGTGAAAGTGAAGTAGCAAAATGAATGAAGTGCTACAGAAGACCTGTTTCTGCTTCTATTGCATAAGGTAAGTTCAGTCTGTTCTAAAAGCTGCTGGGACAAATCAGTCTTTCACCATTAATTTCACTTGCAGCATCCATTTGTTGATTATCAGCTACCAGTATAATTCATCACTCAACCTTCAGAGATAGTTGATGAATCATACCGAGTATCCCATCTCAGTCACCAGTAGCGATTGCCCCTTCAATGAAGAATTATCAGGTATTGTCATCTATTCGAGCTATTGCGCAGCCTTGAATCGGCAGATCCCTGCTGATCAATGCACTAAGGGTAATCCAACTCCACAATCAAACACTCTTGGTCAAAAATGTGAATTGGTAATAAGACTTACAATACTTGAATTCTACCAGTCAATTTTAGCCGTGCTTCTCACACTAATGAGTCCGATTCTCCAAAAGATCAGGGTGAATGAACCATCTGCTTCTGGTTTTCGCTCATCGCTGGTCTATTCCAGCTTTTCATGTGTTGTCATCAAAGAAGACACTAGCCATCCTATACCTGCCCATTTAGAGACATTATTTGTGGCGGGTAGCGGCGAGTGAAAGTACCCCAGTCACGGAGAGAAAGGGAGGAGCGTAGCAGTCATGACATGGTGTGCTTTCTTCGGCTATAAGTAGACGAATTACTGGCTTCTATATCCGTTCTAGGCTTTGTAATGAACACGTCTGTAGATTGTCGCTTGCAAAGCGCTGCTCGATAGCTTTTTCTTCTGTTACTGGTACCCCATTGGCTCCGACCCCGGAGTTCTACATCCCAAAAGGGACCTCAAATTGGAATTTAATTGAATAACCTACTACCTTTAGCAATAATGTTCTAGATCAATGCGTCCTGTTAAAGCAAATTACTTCCAAAACGGGGGCATTTGCCGATTCCACCTCATTCACCGGACATGCAGGCAGATCAATCTCTCTATTATCGGAAACTGTAGCCACCTCTCGTTCAGAGCTTCTATTCTTCCCCCTGCCTTCCAAACTCCTACTTAAGACAACTTCCACTAGAAGCTCTTCCTCCAAGCTGACCAACAACTTCTCGACTCCGCGACTCCCCTCATCAACGACACTTCTTCATACAGTACTTTACTCTTACAGATTGTGTCACGCTCTATCATACACATACAGGACTTCATAGTAGTACAGAGCCATGTTACTATTCTTGGTCTATGCAGCTGTGCTACTTCTTGGTCTGCCTGTCACGGTTCAAGGCGTCTCAATTGTCCATGTCTCGATTACCACTTTACTTACAATCGCTTCGTGCCCGGCTACAGTCAAGGAATGTTCTCGAAGCAACACACCTCCAGAACATTGGTCCATGCTCTCAAGAAGCCGATACTCCGCCTCTGTTATCGATTTAATGTCATGGAATCACGATAATTGTCTTCAAACTTATCACGGGCAAAAGGGCCAGCAATTTTGTAGCACTTTCATGAACTCATTCTGCTCTGACCGTTCAGGTTGGTCAGGTCACGCTCTTCATTGTGAGGGATTCATGACATCTCAAGCTAACTCGATCGCTGAATCGTCCGGTCTTGGTAAGTTCTTGCTCTTCATCACCCACTTTACATGTATGTCTAATGCTGTTCCAGACTATCAGTCTGGGGTACTTGTGTCAACAACTTCCTCCATTGTATCCACAGAGACTGGCTACAGCACAAATGCACTGCCAACTGTGTCTTCAGCAACTCAGGAGAGCTTGGCAACAACAATTCGAAGCGATGAGGGTCAATCCTCCACGTCAGTCATCCAGGCAACTTTGGAGGCTCCAGACCAGTCTTTTCAAATGAGCTCTTCTGTGGAACCAGGAATATCTCAAGTCATTCCGACAACTACTGCACTGGTGTCTTCTGGTGTGCCTTTCTCTTTCACATCAATCTTCACAAATGAGCAAGGTAGCCTCGCCGCGACTGTCATTCAAGCTAGTTTTTCGGATTCGATGCCTGTTGTACAACCATCCTCTTTCACACAATCTGCATCCGGAATCTCCCAATCAGTCTCTTCGGCACTATTTTCCTTCACATCGGTCTTCACAGACCCGCAAGGAAGCCTAACAACTACTGTGATTCAAATAAGCCAGCCTGCATCAGGCACTATATCTGCGCCAGGAGTTTCTCAGTCACAACAATCATCTGGAGTCTCGCAGTCACAGTCGTCAACAGTGGCATCTTTCTCTTCCACCTCGGTCTTAACGGACAATCAAGGCACGCCTGTTACGACTGTTATTCAAGTTTCGCAGATATCTCAACCTGCTCAGCCAACGCCTGAAACTTCTCAGTCACAATCTGGGTTTGAGACCGTCACTTTGGTGCTGACCGACTCTCAAGGAATTCCGACCTCAACTGTAACTCGGCTTTCGCAACCTCAACCTGTACAAAACAGTCAGTCAAGTGTATCAGCGTCTTTGCGAACAGTGACTGTCGTTCTGACTGACCAGCAAGGTAATCCAACCACGACTGTTACACAGCTTTCACAGGTTACATTCACTGTCCCGAGCAGCCAATCTGTGTCCGATATTTCAGGATTTCCTTCAGTAACACCACCTCCTTCCCCGACAGGTTCCGTCACCGGCGTTTTCCCCTCGGTTACACCAGCTCCTGCCTCTTCAATATCTTGCCAGCCTTTCCCAGACTGCCTCCTCTCAGGACCTTTGACCACAGATGGCGGTCCAGTGTGCTCGCCATTGCCGGATTGTATTTTCCCAAGAGTTACTGGAAAGCCTACCACTTGTTCACCGTTCCCTGGCTGTCTGCTCACTGTAATTCCTGGAACAGTGCAGACCGAGCTGGCATCATATTGTGATGGCACTCCATTAATTGATTGCATCTTCACCAAGCCAAATCCTACTTGCGAAAAGAATTTCCCCGAGTGCCTCCTGGACGGCGGTATTGACCCGGACCTATGGTAAGTTCTCATGCCCTGCTTGCCATCTTGAATTTCTGAAAGACTGGCGTACTAATCTTTCAATAGCCCGGGTTATCCTTTTCCTGATTGTCTATTTACGCTCTATGATCCAAAAGTCACATCTGTTATGACCACAGTTCCTCCTGGGGTCGCGATCAGAACTTCGAGCGACGAAGATTACACGAAGAACACATGGAGCAGCAGTACAGATAGCAACGGAGATCTCATCTTCTTCCCAATCATTGTTGGATGCCGCGGCTGTACGAACTTGCTCACGATCATTGACGGCGTCGACAATTTCTTCAACACCATTTTTAAGTTCCCTCCGATCCCCTTCCCTCGGTTCCCAAAGATTCCAAAGCTTCACTTCCCAGTAAGTATCCCCTAGGAATCCATCTATACCCCTAACTCCGATTTGAAACTTCTTCGCCTTGTTTCTGTGATTTCCATGACGGCAATTTCACTTGTGGCTGACTTTTAAAAGTGCATCTTCTTCTGTAAGAAAGGCCATAAGCATCACAAGCACAAGCCTCCAATTTACGACGAGCCGAACAAAGAGAACGAACAAAACGACGAGACATCAAGCACCTCGGCGTCCAGCTCTGTGTCGTCCTGTCAGGCTGCCACCGCATCAGTCTGCACAGTATTCTCCACGGTCAAGGTCGACGGTACCGCGACTACCACTATGACTACCACCTCTTGCTCAGCAGAGACCAAATGTTCGGCCACCGGAATGTCTACAACTACAGCGATCACCTCCACACCTACCCCCACTTTGGTCTATTACTTCATTCTACCAGATAGAACAAAGGACGTCTCTATCATCAATGCTTTCACAGCGAAATTAAAGGTTGAGACTGACGAAAAGACTCTGTTCCATTCTGGTACGGATGAATATACGTCGTTTTGGTCTCAATACCTGGACGCAAACCAAACAGAGGTTTATTCCAAGGAGCCAGCAGTAAGTTCCCCTTCCCTTCAGTCCCAAATCATGACTTACTTCTTGTAGGTTCGAAGTATCGTCCCTGATAGCGAATTTGACAATGTCATTGATCGTACTTACGACTTTCGCGATTCGCTTGTCAAGGACGAACCTGCAGATACGTGGAATGATACCGCTCTTCTGCCAGATTGGCTTGTTAAGAGAGCTCCTGAGCCAAACCAGCAGAGAACTCCTGAAACCTCACTGAAGGTTGTTTCACAGCCTCAAGGTGTCGCTCTTGATGTTATTGATACTTATGCATTCTACCCGGAAACCCCAGGAGCCGCTAGAATATACATTGTAGATAGCGGATATGCGGTATCACATCCTGTGAGTCGAATGGAACTTCTCTCCGAGTTGCGTACTGACTATTTCCCAGTCCTATGTTTGGCTCAGAAACAACATTGGAAATCCAGAGTGGATTTGGCCAGGTGTCCCAGGCGCTGAGATCCATCGGTATCCGTACGAATACGAATTTCCGGAAACTTATACAGACAGCGACGTATGGCGCAATCATGGCACTGGCATGACCGGAAGAGCCGTGGGCGTGAACTATGGCGTTTCAAAGGCATCGAAGCTTACCGTCATTCGACTTCCCCAAGCTATCCCTACTGACGAGGAGATGGCTGAGTTAGGTCTTCCATCCGCATCATTTGGCAGAAGCGTGAGCCGAAACTCTGCATTGACAGATGCTTTCAGAAAGATTCGAGATGATGTAAAAGCCAAAGGCTTGCAAAAGATGGCAGTGATCAATGTTTCACGCGGAATCATTTCTGAAGCAAAGACTTTACCAGCACTGCAGTCCAGCGTCTATGAAATGTTCGATCTCTTGCGACAGCTGGCTTCACTTGGTGTTGTCATCGTCGTTCCATCTGGAAACGTTGAGGTATGTTAAGATCACAAAATTCGAAACCTAACTGAAATAAGCTCTGACGACATTATTTAGGGCTCCGAATCCAGAGTAATGACTAGCGCTTTTGTTCATTGGTCCACAGCCATCCCTATTATCGTCGTTGGCTCAGTCTACAATTCTGGCACTGTCTGGGAATATACACAGGATGTCCCTGCCGCCGCATTTCCCGAGTCGAAGGTTCATGTTTGGGCACCAGGAGTTGACATGTACTTTTCAACTACGGTTGCCATCAACACTCAACGACAAAAGCAATCTGGGACTTCAGGATGTAAGTGAAGAAACGATGTTTACACAATGGTTTACTAATTTGTGATCAATTAGCGACTGCAATGGTTTCGGGCTTGATCAGCTACTTCCTTGGTGTTGATTCCCATCGAGCAAAGATCCAGCAGATTGCGGATGGATTGCCAGATAATGCGGGCTATGGATGGTCAGAAGCCATCAAGAAGTACCTTCAAGATACTTCTTACCCCAGAGGTGGGCCAAATGGCCGTCCTGTCATGTACAACGGAGCAATTCCTTGGACTGGGGCCGGCCATCCTGTTTGTCCAGCAAATCCAGCCCGAAAGAGACAGGACGGTGGTCCTGAGGGAAGCAGCTGCATTTTTGAAGGCACAGATCCAGTCAGCAGCGCTTCAGCCAGTCTTGCTTCTGCATCATCGGCAAGCCTCGCCTCTGCATCGAGCGCCAGTCTTGCATCGATTTCAAGCGCTAGCCTGGCTTCAGCATCCAGTGCCAGCCTTGCATCTCTAAGCTCGACACAAATCGCATCAAAGACTACCACAGGTGCACTGCCAACCGGTAAGTGTTGCTCCGCAAGCGAATTGGATGTTGTCTCAAGAAAAGCTGTGAATACACTTTTTGATGATCTATGCTGACTTGATGTACAGGTACCGGCACGTTCTCCGGCTATATCGGATCAACATGTCTCAGCGACAATGATCTGGTACGCGAAGATGCAACCAAAATTACTGTCCTTCTTTGCGGCCGCTCATATATCTGGGACACCAAAGGACAGCCTCCACGCGATCCACAAGGAGCCACTTCACCCTTAGTATTTGGCAATGTCACGCGCGACGGCATCGACACCTTTGGCCTGATTAACCCTACTGAAAATATCGCTCCTGCTTGTGCAGGTGGTACATATCCTCGGTCGTTGACTGAAGGCGAATGCGAGAAGGCCTTCGCTCGTCTACTCGATGAGTGTAAGTCTCCCTTCTTTGGTCATACCAAAGTCGATTGCTAATAATATACAGGTCCAATGGGAGGACAACTTGTATGGGTCACCGAAGACCACAATGGTTGTATGAGCTTTGATTTGTCCCAAGTTTCTCTCAATCCACCACCGGCAGGCACCACAACCACACCTCCACCACCGCCCGAATCTACAAGCCAGCCACCTCCTGAGCCGACTAACCCTCCGCCTCCACCTTCTTCGATCAACAACGAGAACTGCTACAATTCGGATCAGTTTGAAAACCAGTTGGCGATCACCCCTGGCCTAGCCGAATCCGCTATCACGGAGTTCTGCAAGCGCACATATACCTGGCAACAATTCAACAAGCCCGCTGATGGAGAGCCAGGCTCTGATCCACACGTCGTCAGAACAACACCAGGTGGACTGAACATCATCGAGTTGCGCGCCGTGGTTGCACCATACCTGGAAGGAGAGTCCGATGAGGCATGCAGAGTCAACAAGTACCCGAGAACTTTGGAATCGGACGTCTGCGCAAATGCATTCAGAGATTTGAAGGACTCGACTTGTAAGTTAATCAATTGAACTCATATACAGGCACTAGACTAACATCATTAGGTACGTATGGCGGCCAGAACATTGCGACCTCAGCCGATGGATGTTTTGCCTTCGAAATGAAGCAAACACAGAACCTCAACAGTTGAGTTGTTAGAGGGGAAATGATATGTACACTAGAAACTGGCTCGTTGAGTCAAACACTTTGCATTACTTTTGCACACAACAAAAAGCATAGCGGGGTAGATATCGTGTTCTAGAGCAATAAAAGAAACCCTCGATTAGTCGAAAACTGCTATTTTTCTTGTCCGAATCGCACTGTAGCCGTGAATGCAGAAAGTTCCCGTTTCTGCGAAACGACTTGGCGTGCGCCGCATGTCACTTTTCATAAGGACGACATTGAACATGTAGGAAATGAGAACACAGTCTGGACCGAAACATCGAACAGCTGAAGGGAGACATTTGACACAATTGAAGTAGAATATCACTTCATGAGACTCGACTAAGATCGGCACTTACTATAAAGGATGTGCTAATAGAAATGTGAATCTCAAACGAGATTCGCGACACGAGAATCACCATCATGCTGCGGGTTTAGATTACACCTCATATATCTTGATACATTTACATTTGTGGTACGGAGGTATGTGTAGTTCATGCTGGCCATAATTTCTGATTCTCGTCATCATCATGTGACTGATGTCTGATGTTCTCATGCCCATTGTTTCCCTTGTACTCCTGTGCCCTTACGCTCATCCCATCATTCAGCACCCAGAATTCAGGAAATCTCTATCGTTGCAATCATAAAACCATGAAAAGACAAAAGAAACAACTCATATCGTACCATCTCGTAAATCATCAATCAGTCGCTTTTCCACCATCCTGTATACCTAACGCCCATCCATCATGATCGCCTCATTACTCATCCTGTATGACAAAAGAAAGAAAAATAATCAACGCAGACAGAGGGAAGCATTCACAAAGTAACCCGCTTCTTCTTCTTGAACCAAGAGTTCAACGTGTCACTCAAATTCCTCCGAGCAACCTTCCCACTCCCTTTCTCGACAGAGAGCTTGTCCAACTCCGTGTTACTGGTACTCCTTCCTAGATTCAAAACAGACTTCATTGCACCGACAAAGCCTGGACCATCTTCGTTTTCATCGTCTTCGTCGTCAGAAAACGCGGATGTCTCGACCATCATGTCCATGAGATCTCGCTCGTGGAAGTGTGGGTACTGAGGCGACACTGGAGCCGAGCGCATGAAAAGGCATTCAGATGAAGATTGAGACTCGAGGTCTGTTGCCGCTGGGGCGTTACGACTTGATGGGAGGGTAGCTTGACCAATAGACGGGCCGGATGGAGCCGGTGTGGTCATGGCTCGGGAGCGCTGAGGTCTCAATCGTGGCTCGGTTGGTGCCGGAAGAGAATCGCACTTCTCGTGGTAACGTTGATGAAGCTTTGGGACTGCTTGAGTATCCGATGGAAAAGCAGAGTAGAAGGTTTTGGCGACAGGTGATGTTGGGACAATTGGAGCACCAGCAAAGCGACGAGGAGAGCGAGTAGCTGAAGAGCGCGATAACTGAGATGCTTTGCGAGACTGGATACCAGACTGGATCTGTGAAGGTAATTTTCGAGTCGTGCCGAGTTGTCCATGGTCTCGGACCTTGACAGGGTCGGAAATGATGGGGTAGAGCAGGGGCTTTGGTGAAACGAAGTCTTCGTTCGTATCCCACATGCGCCAGATCTGCTCTTCGTCTTCCAGTTGTGAAAGGGAGCTGTCAAAACTGGAGTGATTGTTGGTGTAGGTTGGGCTGAATTGAGATGGCTCAAACATGTCTTCCATTACCCAGCTGTCGGACTCGCCTGAGCTGCGCAGTGATGAGGAGGAACAAAGATCCTGAAAGTCTTCAGGAGGAACTTGAAAGTCAATGGTTCCGTGGTCGACTTCGTGTTCTGCCATTATATCGTTTGCTGCAAGTGATTGAGAACGAGGGGTACCGCCGAGATGCATTCTCGAAACTATGGCTGTGAATGGCGATGTGAGAAGCCAACCGCACGACTCGCGGGGCAGGGCTGACATGTTATCTTTATCGATTGACGATTGCGCGAAGAATTCCGTAGGAAGGGGCGAGGCCTTCATGGTGGACGAAGGGGAATGCAGGTAAGGGCTGGAATGCCAATGACGAGCTCGGATAACAAACACGAAGGTACTCGCAATTCAATCTGTTGAGCAGAACAAAACAACGCGACATGAGAAGTAGGTGTTGCTTATAACTTTAGATCTACTTGGATCCCAACTTCATCTCAAGGTACATATGCACGGCGGCAATTGAGAGCTGCACAGGCTGCATTTTATGAAGCGGCTAGAAAATATCGACGACGTGCATAACGAGCTGTCAAATAAAGTGGTGGCTACCCCCCCTAGTGAGCGGCTGGCTCCCCCGGGACCGATCCAATGCACGCCTGCAGTAAGGGTTCCATGGCACTGGACATCCCTTGTGCAAAATATGCTGATCCTCAAGCATAAAGAGGCTTGTGCAAATCACTCCTGGGACAATCGGGCTTTAGTGGCTGCGGGTACCATCGAGGGCGGGCGCCACACAAGCCGCCCGTGGTTGTCAAGCATTATGGGGAGGTAGAGGATAACCTTGCGGGAAGAAAGCGAACGCGAAGCATGATTCGAGAGAATTTGGAATCAATTGGTGCGTTTTAAAGCCGGAAACAACAATGTTAGCTGTCAAGACACATTTAATAGTGACGCGCGCGGAATAAGGCATCTCAACGATATCTGTATAAGGTTTTCCCTTCCATCAGTCCGAGCTTCCCCCGAAGAAGACGATTTGGATCTGACGAGATCTCAAGATGACCTTTTTTTATCTCACCTGTTCAGCTATCGAGCTGGGTGCGCCACCCCTTGCGTCTGCGCGGCGTTCCGGGCGACCCACCACAGTCCAGACCGTCAAAATTCCTCATAGGAACAACACGACTTTTTGCAGCTCTCTTAACTGTCGTAGAATCCCACAGAAAACACAGCTGAGACACAAGCAGGCAAGAAGTTTTCTTACATCCTCCCTCCACCCTCTGCACAGGGTGGGAGTGGACAATGTATTGGAAAGGCGGGCAGCTCCAGAACAAAAGAAAACATGGGATGCTCCTTTAGCGAAACCCCTTTCCCGGGCTGCCCAACGCGTGAGATCACATAGGCAATCGACGACCTCGGAAGGGACACATTGGGCCGAATAGAGTATCCTGACTGTATTACTATGCGCGGGATAGCGATGGAATGGCGACAAAGCATGCCACTTTGTGCTGGATCTTGGGGTGGTTCGTTCAAAGCGGGTTACGATCACGTGCGGTCACATTGATCGGCCTGTTGCTAAGACATCCTAAGCCTAAACGAATTTCTATCACATTCGGAAGCGAACAACAATACCAGTTTCTCCATCTAGAACCAAAAGCAGTCCTTTTCTTCTTCGTAGCCCCAATCTTCTGAATCATGGCGGGTGGTCCACATAGGAAGACCACGCTCTCCCGACTATCGTCAGGGGCAAACGTGTTCCCTTTGATTACGCTTTCGTTGACGTGCCCTTTCACACCTTTCCAATCATCGCTTGGATGGCTCAACACGTGACATATCTTGAACTGCTCTGGATGCTGTGTCGAGAACTTCTCCATTTGGTCCTGGAGAAGGACATCGTTTTCGCTTCTATTAGCATCAATCACCCTCAGCTGAGTTTTGTCTTCATTCTCGCCCAGGATTCGTGCGATAAGTGCATAGCCAGTGATGCCGGATCCACCGAGCATCAATGAGACTTTCGAAAAGTTGCGCTCTTTGCCTTCGATGATGAACTTGCCGTTACCATGGTACGATATCTCCCCAGTGGGACCACGGATCTCAATTTCTTCGCCGATCGGTATGCAATCCAGGATATTGCTCATCGCCCCTCCAGGCTGGCGCTCATCAGGAAAGTATGTTTTCACGACGAGATCAAGAGTCCCGTCTTCCTCTTTAGGCATGACTGGTCTTGTTGGTGTGTAACTCCGAATCAGCATTTGGCCTTTGAAGTGGAAACCAAATTGAATATGCTGGCAAGTTTCGAGACCAAGCTTCGAGGACTTTGGGAGGCTGAAAGTATAACGGCGGGTATCTTTGGAGAGCTCGGTGCGTTTGGATAGTTTGACTGGTACCCATCGGTGTTTCTGAAGCGCAACATCCGAGGATCGAGAACCTGATTTAGCGGCCTCTTGAGCCTCTTTCTCTGCATTCTTCTTGATAAATTTGGCCGCCTTGTCGGTCACAATTCCGAGGATACACTCTGTGGCGGGGTCAGCCTGTGGTAACATGTTTCAGATCAAGTCAGACATTCGACAATAACATATGACTAGTTGACATACCTTTCAGCTTCTTTTGTGCGTAGCCGTCATGGATTGAATTGAACTCATCTGTTGTGGCTTGCCAGACTTTTCCGCCATGCCCGGTAATGGCAGCCTTTCCTCCTGGGTGCCAGTCCAAGACGCTCGTTGCATCATAAACCTTTCCACCCACCACAATCCAGCAGTCGTTATCAGTGTTATGCTTCTCGATCACTTCGCGTGTGAACTGTTTTTTAGGCGCACCAGCAGCTTCCTTTGCTTCGTTGATCTTTTCGGACTCAGAAAGTTTCATCCAACCCTCTTCTTTAGTTCCTGGCTCTACAGGATGGCGGAACAGGATCTTTGCAATGCCTTCGCCTTCCCCTGCGATTTCTGGCTTAACAACATACCAGCAATTGTTCATCATCCCCATTGTATTCCAAGATGGCTCTCGTGGCTGAGTGTTCTTGAACACCTTGAAACAACGCACGATTATTGATTTACAGCGAACCAAGTGTGCGATTTCCACATCAAGATGCCAGTGCAACCAGGTCCAGAATTTGTTTCCATGTCGAATTGGTGCATCTGGAAATTTGCGAATGCAATAAAGCCAGGTATCCCCATCATCAAGGGATACTTCCACTCGTTGAACTTCGTGACCCCCTCCATCGTATGCATAACCTTCGATTCGGTAGGTTCTACCCTTCGTTGCCTGATCCAGGGAGATTGTCTCACCCTGTGCAGACTTGACAATTACACTTTGCAAATTTTGCTCGTTGCATGCTGTGCTCGGATGCATAAAACCAGCGTATGCAAACTCGCCGTCTTTTTCCGTAATGAATGCAGGGAGGACTCGATTGTCCCAGATGTGGTAGTGAGAATCGTTTTCTTTCTCGCTCACCCAAACTCTATGCAGCCACTTCACACATCGGCCCACCGTATCCAGGAATGATAACGCGAATGGGATGACCATGATCTGGTGGTAGTGGAACATCATTCATCTCGTAGGCTAGAATCACGTCGCTCGTAGGATCCATCGCATAGTCAAAGGGGATGCATGTGGTATATTTCCCTTCAGATGGCTCATCTGCACCTTCAAAATTGACCCAAAGCCTGCGACCTGGATTGACCATCTCCGGAATACCAGCAGCGAGAAGGACATCCCGTAGTCGAGCACCTTTCCAGTAAGCGCATAAAACTGCACCACTTCCCCAGTTGAACCCTTTGGATCCTTTGATCATATTCAGCTCTTTCCTCCTGTTCCCATCACAGGCTAATGCCACGGGAATATTGATACTATCAAATCGTTCTACCAGCTCGTCCATGCTCAATTGTAGTTGTTGGCTAGCCTCAAGTCCACGAATCTCTAGCTTGTGAAATTCCCAGAGAAGATGAGGGACTGGACCATGATTTCGAACGTAATGGAATTCATTTGGGGTAATGAGACCAGCTTCAAATAAGGGAGTGAGCTTCGGCTCTCCATTCAAAGGATACTATCAGTGGTGTTAGAACAGAATGTAGCGAAAATTGCACTCAAACACACCTTTCCTGTCAATCGAATGAGGTTTGATGATCGCGGGATCCAATTATTAGGACTAAACTGATCTGCTTCGTCAATTTAAATGAGCGGATCGGAATCTTTGACTGGTGAATTCCTTTTGCCATCATTCTGGGTTAGATTGTAAATGTAGTCTTTCTCATGCTGCAGGGACCGGAGTAGAGCAATCTCCTGTGGTGAATATTTCTGCCTCAGCTTTTGGTATTCGCTTTTGTCTTCTTCATCCTCTTCGGATCCCTCAGCATCTGCATCGCTCCCTGATGATCCCGCATAAGCATCGTGATGTTTATCACATTCACCATTCGCCCGTTTCCACTCATGCTCTTGCTGAACTCCACCCTCTTTTCCTGACTTTCATTTGCCTTTCCGCTGTCGCTATTTTGTGTCTTGACTTCCTGATTTTTCTTTCCTTCGGCGGCTTCTTCTTTCTTCTTACGCTCAATATTTGCAGGCCAATTCTCCACATTCTTGATCCAAGTCTCCTTCGCATTCAGAACATACCGCCATCCTACCGAATGGACATTAGGCCTTCGCAAATGAAAGTCTTCCTGAGCCTTGATAGAATCTCTGGAATCCACCAGTTTCCCCTCTTTGACCTCTTCTCCAAGTTTCTAATATCTTGATTGCGCTTCCTCCGCTTCACGCTCATCATGAGGGTCTGAATCCTCAATTTCATCGCCAGAATGAGTCAGGCCAGGAACACGACTTTGACCATTCACAAATCCGACTCTATGCTCATGGCCAGAACTCCAGTCGGGCTCATTTTGGATATCTTGAACGGACGATCCTGGGTGATTTCGGACCCAGACTCTATGGGGGATTGGTGGCATGATTGGCAACTCAGCAATGCTCCTGTGTGCAAAGATGGTCAGGGTGAAATTGCTAGTTTCCAAGACTCCTGGGAAACCGAAGATATCTCGAAGACTTGCAGTACAGACCAAAGAAGCATTCTGGTCCTTCCATCACCTTGGCGGCGATGACGTATTGATCTCCAATGACATCTCGCGTTTCTCGCATTTCATGTGGTAAGAAGGCATCTTAGGGTGGGTCTAAAAGCAACCGCTGGGCGCGATCAAAATAGTCGAGACTTTCGCGCTTCGACTTAATCCCGTTTTGCCGACTCGGTCGAGACAACTGTCCCTATGAATAGCCAACCCTGGAGACACCATGTGAAGGGGATTAGGAAGGTAGCGGATGAATTTTCACTGTCCTGAGAGTATTCCAATGATGTGTATGTCAAGCCTCAAAAAGAATGCGACATCCTGTGTATTCCGTTTCCCCGAGTACATCCACAGAGTCACATGACGACGACCGCTGAATGACTGAGGTGGTAACAGACTTTGTTCCACTGTTGTGACTACTCGACTGTTCTGTAAAGAGTTGGTAGTGGACATTTTGGACCAGCGCCTGAAACATTTCTTGGCGTCGCAAATATATACACAGAAGATAAAAACTCACACAGCACTCAGAATCTCAAATGGAGGCGAAGACTCCTAAGCTTGACCTTGCCACCCCCTTCTGGTCAACCATCAGATTATCGTAGCAGCTGCTTCCCAGGCCTGCATTCCGGATCCACGTTGGCTCCCAATAGAACAGCCCACTGCCTCCACTGACGCCTGCCACGATAGCTGCGACATCTTTCATCCAAGTTGTCTGTCCATCAGCACTTTTTGGGATGGAAGTAGTGTCGGGAGGGAAAGCGTATTTTGGTGATGTGCAGGTTACTGGCCAGTTGGTCTCTGCAACCACGATCGACTTCTTCCATGTTGATGCCATGTTTGTCAGAGTGGTCTTGAGATTGGCGAGAGTAGCGGAGGGGTTGTAGAATGGGTAGTAAGATACACCCATGATGTCGAAGTCTGTGGTGAGGAGTGGGCCAGCTGCCAAGACGCTCTTATACCACCACTGTTGGGTATCCCATTTCCAGCCATTGTCCAAATGAATCATGATCTTAGGCTTAGTGGCAAGGTTGGAATATTTGATTCCCGAAGAGGCGGAATGCAATATCGTCGCGATATTGTAAAAAGACGAGGTTGACCCAGTTGGAAAGAGAAGACCTCCTGTGATTTCATTCCCGATCGAGACAATTGATAATGGAACGCCTGCAGCAGCGAACGCATTTGAGACATCAAGGGTGTAATTGTATGCTTCCCAGGCGAGATCATTAATCGCGGTCGGCCACCCTGAGGGTATTTTCTACGTCGACTTAGACCCTCGATATCGCCTTTGCAACAGCTCAACAACATACCTGGTTCACTGGATCCGCCCAGGTGTCGCTGAAGAATATGTCCAGATAAACATTCAAGCCAGCAGCTTTGGCACGCTTCGCTAGCTTGAGATTATAGTCCAAGTTGTAGTTGCCATCTGATGGGTTGACCCATAATCTCTGGCGAACAGTATTGACTCCGCTTGCCACAAGAATTGTCTCGAGCGGTGCGGTCTTTCCGGCAGTGGTTTTGTATGTATAACCAGCAGCTTCCTCGATCAGAAGAGAAGACCAATCGACACCTTTGAAAGTCAGGGATGCCTGCACCCCTGCGAGAACAGTTGCAAGAAGGTAAATTGGATGCATCGTGAAAGGATAACGGGCGTGGTGAAATGTGAAGACAGACCACAAACGAAGAAATCCCATCCACCTTATACTTCCTCGAAGCACCGCGTTCCCGGCGGAGTGTAACATCCACATGATCATCCCGAGATTTAAAGTTGCCCCACTCGCATCTTCAATTTATCAAGACCAACCAGACCTTCAGGGAAGTCCGAATCAAGGTTGCCAAGAGATATTTGGCATCTGACGACCTCATTTGACATGTTTTTGAGTTCATCCAATCGAAGCTGCATGTTCTCACTGAGACCCAATATTCCACCATCCAGAAGAGAGCTTGTTGTTTGGATGAAACGAGTTCAAGCTGGTATCTCCACAACTTAATTTATCCGCCGCAGCCAGGGTCCCATCCTTGCCCCGTCTGTGATGTTGTTTCGGAACCGAGGCGTTAAGCGAGAGGGGGTAATAGGGGGTAGCGGGCCGAGAGGTGAAAGAGGAAACACTAACAACATTAAGAGAATGTCAACTGACCAAGGATTTATCAGCATATAGTTGGTAATTTTCGGAAAGATCTATCCCGAGGATACGAGCAAAGTATCCTCAATCCGAGGACCGGCTCAAAGGTAGAAGGAAAATTATGATTTTGTACCACCTAACCCCAGTGAGAGGCTTACAAAAATGAACGATCACGGAAAGGTTAATGATTCACTTTTAGAGTGCCAGTAGGCTTGAGTATTGTAACGTAACATCGTCTAACCTTCAAGTGTTGCAGCATGGCTTTGTTCATCTACCCTTTGTTGCAAAAAGAAGATCACCCCAGCTGGGCATATCATTTCCAGTAACACGACGCTCTCCTCCAAGTGAATCTGCGTTTTGCTTGGCCTTCAGCGTCCAGGGGTCCTTTACCCCATTCGCAATAGCGCTGTAATGCAAGATATCCCAAACCTGTTTCTGAATTCCTCGCTGATCTGTGGATATCTTTGACCAAGGCCCGTTGACAAGAACCGCCTCACAGCGATAGAACTTCGGATCGTAGGGAACAGTCTCGTTGAGGTTGTACTTTGCTGAGTACTCCGATCCTTTGAAAAGAAGGTTGTTTCCATATGTGAAAAGATTGTAGCCCTGATTGTTGACCACGCGGGCCGCCAATGCCAGCCATCCAAGTCCAGTCATGGCGTGGCTCTGGTCTCTCCCAGACTCAGAAGATTGACCCGAGCTCGAACTTATGGTGGAGTCTATGCCAGCACAAAGATCGTTCTTGTACGCGTACAAAGCGTAGTTGTACATGGCCACATCGTCGAGGTAAACAGCGAAGCTGAGGAGAGCCTTGATCGAGACGATTCCGTAATTAGCCTGGCCGATGATCACGCTTTGTCGAGCGAAGAGCCAGTAGAGCTGGATGCTAAATCCTGAACCGCCCTGCCATTTTGCTCCTTGCTCGACCCAGCCACCCTCCCATCGCATGATCTCGGCAGCATTCACGAAAAGGTCTCCGTCAAGACCGATCATCAATGATCGATCAGTACCGATGATGTTGGTCAAGTTTGACCCCCACGCATCAAGGATTGTCGTACTTCTCTTCCAGTGAGCATCATCTTTAGTGATGTACCCTTCACCAAGTCAGCTTGATCATCACCGAGTACAAATTGAGAACATACACATGATTGCATTTTGATAGGCGGCTCTTGCATCCGACGTGAACGAGCTGTAGTTGCTAACCCCACCACGACTAATCACTGGGAATGGACCGCGCATAGTGTAAGTCGACAGGGAGTACGAATCGTTGGAGAATGAATCATATGTTGACTTCCATGGTTCAACGCCACCGAGAACGTTATTTCGCATGGTTTCAAGATCGCTGTGGCTGTGCCATAGCCCTGGATGGACGAAGTCACTCGGCCTCTTCTTCGATCCTTGGGTAGATGGAACGACAGGAATAGGACCTAAATATCATGAGCCTCATCAACTTCAGACACAGCTCGGATCAGCGTACCATTGAGGCCAGGAACATCGGCAACGAGAGCCAGTGCACATTGTGCGAGTGCGCCAAGCAACGACACCTTTGATCATGTTAGCCGATTCCGAGTCTCCCAACACACAAAGCTCACCTTGAAGCTCAACATTGTTTCGAAGTTCGCTTGACTAAGGAATGTGCTTGTACGATGATTCGCTTGCCTCGAAAGTCGTCTTCACTTGCGAACGAGATATATTTGAGCAATTCGCAGCTCAATCAGATTTGAAAGAAAATTGGATCTCCGGGGTAAAGTGCATGGTTATGGGCCGGAGCACCCCACAATTTGCTTTACCCCGCGATTTTCGGGCAACGGGCTATGTCTCGGCGCAGGAACAATTACAGTCAATACGAAGCTGAAATCCCAATGTTCGGGATAATACCAGAGGGTTTCTCCGACGGTCACGATACCTTTGCCGAGATTTTGTTTGAGTTTCGCTTGTCAGTGCAGTTACTAAGAACATTAAACATCACTTGCTGCTAACATTCGGAAATGGAGCACACAAGGTATTTTGACCCATTCAATTATTCCTTGAAAAACGAGCAGTAGCATGTTAACAACAACAATTTAGGCTGGGAGACTCTGGATTGTACATCTCGAAAGTTGTACTTGGGTGCGCCCTTTTCGGAGATCAGAGGTGGCAGCCATGGCTGCTTGGGAAAGAGCAAGCTTTACCATTGCTTGAGTATGCCTGGAAGCAGGGGATCAATACATGGGATACGGTGAGTTGGGAATTTGATGGATTTAATTATGAGTTCTTGGCTCAAGATATGAGAGCTGACTCCGATTGTTCAGGCAGATGTGTACTCGAATGGACGCAGCGAAGAGATAGTCGGGGAAGCCATCAAGAAGTATCAGATACCCCGAGAAGAATTAGTGATCATGACCAAGATTTTCTATGCGCTGGACCCTGTCAATCAACCTCCGATCAGTTCTCTCATGAACAAGACTGCTCAAGGTCTAGTGAACCGAGTTGGCTTGTCTCGAAAGCACATACTCGATGCAGTCGACGCATCGATTGCGAGGCTGGGAACATATATTGATGTTCTACAAATTCATCGCTTGGATCGAGACTGCTCGCAAGTTGAGGTCATGCATGCATTGAGTGATGTGGTCAGCTCTGGTAAAGTTCGATATCTGGGGGCGAGTAGTATGCAAGCGTGGGAGTTTCAAAAGCTGCAAAATATCGCAGAGAAGCACAATTGGCATGGATTTATCAGTATGCAGAACTATTGGAATCTACTGTATCGAGAGGAGGAGCGCGAGATGGTTCCGTACTGTCGTGACGCAAACATTGGGTTGATGCCATGGAGTCCATTGGCAAGAGGTGTCCTTGCAAGACCTTTCAAAGTGCGCGACGGAGTTCGGAACCAGAATGACAAACTCTTGTCAGGTTTGATTCGAGGTCAGGCATCAGAAGAAGTGGATGAGATGATCGTAGGGCGAGTGGAAGAAGTTGCGAAGAAGCGTGGTGTAAGTATGGCTATTGTGGCTTTGGCATGGAGTTTGAGTAAACAGGCTTGGCCTGTCACTGGTCTGAACAGCGTTGAAAGAATTGACGAAGCTGTATCTTCTTTAAACTTTGTACTTAGCACAGATGAGGTTGCATATCTTGAAGAACTTTACAAGCCGAAGGAAGTGAGTTATTAGCGAAATGTCAACAGTCGAATCATAGTTCAATGTCACCAATTTCCCGAAACCTCGTTTATCTTTCCCTGGTCTTCATCGCCGTGCAGGAATCAAGCATGCTGCTTAACGCTATGATGATAGTCTATGCATCGGAATGGCCTCAAAAGAAACAAGCTACTTTTGGTCTCTAGCTCTCGAATTTGCCATGGAACGACGAACCCCGCCCCAGACCCCACCTTGACGATCTCGACTTCGACCCCGCTATCCTCAATGCGCTGGGCTGCCTCGCTGCATTCTTCTCCGACACCCCAAGGGCCGCCACACCTCCAGAACTCAAGGACAAAACCAGGTACTTTCCAAACCACCAGCGGGAACCCGGAGCATAATTGCGCTCAATTCCCTTCCTAAGGGGTTCCCCGGACTCCACATACGCCACAAATTTGGATCAGTCGCGTCTTCGGGGACCGGGCTATTCAGCGGAGAGGAGTCCGCCAGCCACCAAACACCAAATCAAAGTTGGGGAAGAGCGCCTCATATTGATCCCGACCGTATGGTTGACATATAACAGTCATGATAGTTCCCGAAGTGTAGATCAAGCACGCTCATCGGACACAGTCCAAGATCAAGTTATTCAAGACTTGCATATTTCGGATCAATTGGTCGCTGCGAAGTTCTTTCTTTGAGTCGAACTAGACACCTGCAAACTGCCTTCACCATGAGCACTGCGAAAGTTCCCACCATGCATGAGCACGACGAGATCGTATCTCCAGCCGTTCGCGACGATAACAATGAGAAGGCAATGGCCAATGATCCCGAGGTATGTGCAATTGGGTGCGGCCTATACATCTGAACTAACAGGGCTTGCAGGCAACAAATTATTATGACAACACCGGGATTCATATCGATGAAGCTCTGAGTAAGAAGCTATTCTGGACCGTCAACAAGAGAATTCTCGCCTGCATGCTTGGCGTAAGTCCCCAAGCTACGGATCCTCGAGCCTGTGACTGACTTTCATGGGCTATAGACGTACTTCTGCCAATCTCTCGACAAAGGAACCTTAGGATTTGCCTCTGTCATGAATATCAGAGAGGATGCCAACCTCAAAGGACAAGACTATTCATGGCTGGGCACGATTCTTTACATGGGTGTCTTGGTTGGAGAATGGCCCACGAACATGTTGCTGCAGCGATTCCCCGTTGCGAAGTACCTTTCTGTCAAGTAAGTCTCGGTTTGGAATGTGATGCCCTGGAGCATACTAACGATGATAGTGTTTTTTGCTGGGGAGCCGTTATCGCATGCTCAGCTGCCGCTAATAACTTTGTATCCCTGATGGTCGTCCGATTTCTACTCGGGTAAGATAACATGAGCATCCAATCTGGCGACTGATGGCTAACTTCAATACAGAGTCTTCGAATCTTGTGTCCAACCGGCTTTTATTATCATGTAAGCCTGATTTTAAATGCTAGTCAAGGAAGTATAGCTGACTTGAATCTTTCAGGACATCGATGTGGTACACCAAGCGAGAACAGAGCGTTTTGACATCCCTATGGTACTGTATGACAGGAGTGCAATTGATGGTGAGACTCAACTCGTACACAAACAATGCATATTATGCTAACACAAAAGTAGACTGGAGGCCTGATTGCCTTTGGAATCTCCCACTACGAAAACGGCGTCATCAAATCATGGCAACTCCTCTTCCTCGTTCTTGGTCTACTGACCTGCGTGTGGGCGGTCTTTATCGGATGGTGGCTGCCCGACTCCCCAGTCGCAGCCAAGTGTTTCTCCGAGGATGAAAAGCGACTGATGATTGAACGAGTCCGTGCAAATGAAACTGGATTGGACAACAAAACCTACAAGAAGTATCAAATGCTGGAAGCCGTCTCCGATCCAGTCATTTGGTGCTACGTTCTGTTGCAAATTACCAGTACACTCGTCATTGGCGGTCTCGGCGTGTTCTCCAACTTGATTATCTCTGGTTTCGGATTCTCCTACCTGCAAACCCAACTACTCAACATCGCTCAAGGTGCAGTGACGATCATTGTTATGATCGGATCTGCAACTCTTGCTCAGACGACAAAGCAGACTTGCTTGGTTATGCACGCATGGACCATCCCACCAATCATCGGGACAGCTATTATCTACTCAATCCCTCCGACTGCATCTAACCGTGTTGGTCTCCTCATTGCTTTCTACTGCACTCAATTCATTCTCGCTGAGGGGAATTTGGTATTTTCTCTGATCTCCCGCAACATCGCTGGGCGAACCAAGAAGTCCATCTCGCTTTCCATCACATTCATCGCTTGGGCAGCTGGAAACATGACTGCACCCCAGGTAAGACTCTTGAAACAATCTTTCCTTATTTAAAACTGATTACCTTTCCAGATCTTCCAAAAATCTGATGAGCCACGCTACCAGAAGGGCTTCACTGCTCACTTCTGTCTCTACGTGTTGTTCAACATCATCCTTCTGGTTACCAGATGGCTTCTCACCCGCCGCAATGTCGAAAAGAAAGCAGAATCCCAACAGACAATGAGTACCACCGAAGCTGATGGCGCGGAGAAGATTACTCACTCCCGAGCATTCGATGATCTTACGGATAGGGAGAATCCTGACTTCCGCTACGTGTACTAGTGGATCAGTGAACGGATGTTCTATTCTCCGGTACTGTCTGGCAGTCAACAGACCTCTATTGTTGTCCTTTGTAGCTCTGGATGACCTAGGAAACGGGCAGAAGGTGGAAAGGTGGGATTATGGAGTTGTGCAGTCGTGAGTAAGCGCGAGAGAGAAAAGCAAGAGGAGGAATGTCCATAGGCTTCACTCCCCAAACAATGCAATTCTAAATAATTGGCTGTAATATTCATGTCAGGCCAAGACAATTTAAGCGTTCTCCCTAAAATTTCCATGCTCATGTTCGTAAAACTTGATGTCTCGAACTTCGGTTCTCAAAACAAGCTAAGTAACGTGTGCCCCGACAAGTGTTCAATTGCATGTTCGCAGAAGTTCAAAGCAATTCAATTGGATCGACTCTCCCTATTGAATGTTGATGCGATCATCATTCGAATCAATCCAACATTCTACATATTCTAGTGAATTATTCAGTAGCTCAAGATATATCCCCGGAGATAGACACGAATTGTTTTGGAAGCGACCAAGATTTAGGACGACCTACGACATTCTGCACAGAGTGGAAGCGCTTTCTTCGTTAAGGAAAGCGCATTTATTTCCTCTATTACTAATCCAACACATCTTTTCAAGCCTCTTAGCAATAGTTCTAGAATGAGATGTCTGGTGTACAATTAACGGTCCCCGGGCTATCTTGCGGAGCGAGCCCGACAGTACGAGCAAATCAACATGTGACCGTCTTCATCCGCTCTCCATCTTACATGCGGCTTAATACTTCCCCAGCAGTTTTCCTTGATTCTGGACCTCTATCGACCTGCCAAAAGGTTCACACCAACGTCTCCGCACAATATCCCGGATGCCGTTTCTTACGGCGATGAAGGACCCTGCCAGAGAGGCGCAGAGTTCAGATCTGACACTACGAGTGGATCTGTAAGTGAGAATAACGTTTCGCATCTTGGTTGTTCTTTCATTTGTTCGGTCTATTCTGCCTAAGATAAGATTCGTGGTTGGGTGTTTAAGAGTTGAAGCGCCTTCTTGTTGAACACTTAACGGATACATCACCATTCGACCTTCCTCGACTTTTCTTTGCATATCATATCAGATTAGGACATTCTTCGTTTTTTCTGAAACATACTTGTGAAGATGTCTACTGCTCTACATCCAGCACCTCTGCCTTCACCGAGCCATTCTTTACACCAGTCGAAGAAGCGAAGTCGAGACTCGCTGGGAGTAAACGGCAATACTGGTTCGGAAAGCGCAAGCAAAGAAAGGAAACTGGTGAGTCTGAGATTTGACATCTCGTGATGCGTTTGATTACTTCAATACCTGATGTGAAGACAGACATCGTCCACCTCATCAAACAACACCCTCACGAATGGAGCATCCCCACAAACCCTTCCAGAACTCGACCTTTCATCTCCATCCCTCCGCCAAAATCTTTCAAACCTTTACTCTGAGTCCGTCTCTGCCAAAATCTGGGGCGTAGCAGAGCGCGCTTTGGATAAGGTTCGCGTCCCCCTCCAAACCCAAAGTAAACAAAGCCTCTTCCTAACCGCCACAAAAGAGCGCCCCTCCGACCCTGTACCCAGAGTACACGAAGCCCGGCTCGACAAAATACGTGTATCGCGAAGCTGATTTCTGGACTTCTGGTTTCTTTCCTGGATCTTTATATCTGCTTTTGGAAAGGCAGAGGAAATTTGGGCATCTGTTAGAACCGTCGCCATATGATGGAGGCTTACAATTACCACATGGGGTGCAGCTTGAGTATGTTCCATTTCTATGTTTCTACTCTCTTATTACGAGATACGAATAAACCATGTCTATTGTGAGTTTTGACAGTGAACATCCAGATACGCATGCAAATGGTGGACCACCAATCTTCACAAGAATGCCCTCGTTACCGGAACTCACGATCTAGGCTTCATGATTTCGCCATGGGCACGGAAAGCATGGGAACTCGAGCACGACACCAGAGCATACGATACGTGTATCACAGCCGCGAAGACATTAGGTGCGCGCTTCAATGAGAAAGTGCAGGCGCTGAGATCTTGGGATACATGTGTGACAAAGCGGTATTCGTTTACAGACCCATCGAAGGACTTTCTTGTTATCATTGTAAGGACCCATTTCCTCTCTGTCTTCACTTTATTCTCCTCGATAGAGATACTGACACAAGTCTATTAGGACAACATGCTCAACCTCGATCTCCTCTTCTGGGCCTCCCTCGAACTCCGCTCCCCCTCCCTCCGCGCCGCCGCAATCGCCCACGCCCGCACAACCCAAACACACCACATCCGCGCAGACTCCTCAACCTACCACGTTGTAAACTTTAACCAGTCGACCGGCACCCCCAAAGAGTTCCTCACCAACCAAGGCTACTCCGATGATTCATGCTGGAGCCGCGGACAAGCGTGGGCCATCACAGGTTTTGCAGAGACATATCGCTGGACGAGAGATATTTCGTTTTTGGAGACGTCGAGACGGTGCGCGGATTACTTCCTGGCACATTTGCCGGAGGGCGGTGTGCCGTATTGGGATTTCAGTGCGCCGGTCGAGGAGAATATGCCGACTGATACGTCGGCGGCGATGGTTGCTGTGTATGGGATGTTGTTGCTTCATGAGGCCTTGGCGAGTTTAGGCGAGAAGTCGACGTATCTCAATGGTGCGTTGTATATCTTGCAGGCGGTTCTGAAGAGCAAGATGGCGCCTGAGGCGGCGTTTCGCACACAAGAGATTAGGGTGCCGACGGTTGAGACGGAGGTGAGTGTTGAGAGTGGACCTTTGGAGGTTGACATGGGAGGGGGCGAGGAGACCATTCTGGTTGGGGCGACGATTAACAACTATCGATTTGCACCGAGGAGATGGGCAGATCATGGGTTGGTTTATGCTGATTATTTCTTCTTGTTGGTGGGGAACAAGCTGTTGGAGATGGGGATCGGAGGCCAGACTGATTATTGAAACGGGTCGTAGAGATAGAAATACATGGGTAGATTCCAAACATTTGTTCATCATAGCTGGGAAGTTCATTACCATTCATTACTTATGTTATTGACACTTGCCCTCCATGTGCATCATTACGCCCGAAAAATATATACATATCTTCATTATCATCTTGGGACTTCGTCCGCTCTTTCTGTACTCGAAAACGTGCTGATCCTTTGACTCGGCAGAAACGGATACTCGAAAAACGACATCAAATCATTATAATCCTCCCCTGAAGATCCATACCCCATGGCTGGAGGGTTGAATCCCAGCTCTGGTCCTCGTGGTACAGTATGATCGTAATTTTCCATGCCGCCCGGATAGAACGGTGGTAATTGCTCATGGCCAGCTGCAGGTGAGGGCATTGATGAGGAGGCTTGAGGTTGGAAGGATAATGGTAGCGGGGGAAATGCGAGTGAAATGCTGTCTGGAGAGTTTTCGTTAGGACCGGGTTGCATGTAATTTTCGTCAAAAGAACCCATCATGCTCGAGTCGAAATCTCGTGTCATGTGCGTGCCATTAACAGCCATTCCACCAGTCGTGTCGATCTCTGATGAATGATGCATCGAATCGGGTAATGAACTTGTACCATTCTCGACTCGCTGTGGCGAAGCAGAAGCGGTTTTCTGGCCAGCATCTTCTGAGTATGCTGCTTTCCGGATGTCGAGCAGGCCAGGTCCTTCATTCTTAGCCTGAATAAGTCGAGCAGCGAACTTGGACGCCAGATTCTCTGTGGTACCTTTCGACTGAGATTGTGAATATGAGCCGTTCCACCTCCTCGAGATCTCAAGTAAACTGTTTGTCAACGAGTCAAAATCAGCTGGTAGGCCAACCTTGTAGTAACTGCTGTGTGCGAGAAGCATTCGACCGCTAATGAACAAACAGAATGCGAATTGGGGATTCGTGAGGATCGTCGAGCCGTGGAGGAACTTCTCGGCGATGATCGCGATCTCCGAAGCTGCAGCTAAGCAAGTTTCTGCACTCGACGAAGAAGGAAGACGAATGGAAGTTCGTTGCCACTGGGGCGAGGGGTATGCAATGCCTTGATGGAGAAGGCCGACGGCCGTGTTATGCGTGATGTGTGCGAGTGTGAGATTAGGATCGAGGATTCCGTCGACGTTAAGTACTGATGCCTCACGCCATTTCTCGGGAAGGAAGATCTTCCATCTACATCGGTCAGCTCTGTTGGTACGCCTCTGGTAAAGGCTTGACTCACTGAATGAGTCTCAAATCTAACTCTTTGAACCTCATCAACCATAACTGAGCATCATGAAAATTCGAAATATCCACTGCATGCTGTAAAAAGAACATGGTGACTAGACTCAAACTCTCTGTTGCTTCGATACAATAAGCAAAGGCACCTATCGAGTCCTGATCCTCCCGCTCCTGTCTTGAATCGGGATTCACAACTGTCGTGGCAGCCGCCGCATCTGCAATACCGAAGTAAGGTGTTGGGGTCTTCAAAGGCTGTCCGGCTTCCCACAGAGCGCCCTCACATGGTAACCGTCTTTTCACGTCCGCGCTGGTCAGCGAGACATTCCATCCTGTCGCCACACTGCAGAATCGATCCATCAGAAAGACATTCCAGAATACTCGCCGCCTCTCTTCTCTTTCTAGCCAAGACTTGCATGGCTTCAGAAAAGCCATTCTATGCATTAGATATTCCGCAGATTTGGGAGCGTTTGGATCGTCGTTTTCTTCTACACTCAGTTGAAGTTGCTCCACTGTTCGAGTCATGCTTCCCACGATTGACCAGGCTGAAGGTCCACGACCGCTTCCGATCTAGAGGCAAATTAGGTCCGTTCTTTGAAATTGTCAGAGTACTTACCGTATCAAAAGCGCATATTACCAGCGCCTGAAGATTTTCAACAGAGAAGGATTCCATACTCTGCAAAATCACAGTCTGCCGATTTCTCCGAGCATATTGAGCTCTTACTGCTGGGTTCGCAAGTCTTGGATCATCAGATAGCCTCGAACATAGGGAAACAATCGCATGAAATATTGTCGTCAACTTCTGCCGCTGTGCGGGAATTTTCATGCGTTCCCGGAATTGCTTGACGTGGAGGATTGGTATCCATGGGTGGATTTGGGTGAAGTAGATTTCGACTAGGTCGTCCACCAGATCATCTGCTGGCAGTATCTCGTCCTCTGAGCAGTTGTTCACCACAAGTGGTCTCCTGGGAGCTTCACGCTCGTCCTCGATCTCAATGCGACGGCGCTTATGTCTCTGAGATAGGTCTTCGAGTTTTTGTTCTACCCCACTTTCAGGCCCGTTGTCCCCCAAACTCGACAGTGCACTTCTCAAACGATCAGTTCTCTCCTTAAGGTTATCAGGATTCGAGCTCGCTGTATGAAACAGATCAGATTCCGGGGATATTGGGGCTGCGGGGTGGATGGTGTTTAGCGTATTCCAGACTTGTTGCCACAAGACGCCCTGTCCCAAGAACATGTGTTCGAGCGCAACAACACGCTGAGTGAGACTATCCACGGCGCCCGTTCGCAGTCCAGGTTTGGATTTTCGTTCATCGTAAACACATTCTATGCCTTGGTAGGGTGAGCATGGGACTTCTCAGAGGATGACATCACTGACCTGATTTTTCGCAATGTGCGCATGGCTGTGTTCGCGTGCATTTTGACTTCTTCCTCCTACACGGCTGGCATCTGTAGCAATTGAACTTAGCTGTGAGCGATGTAGGGTTTTGAACATGAAACTCACGCAGGTCCATCCTCTTCAGGACATCCCTCCTGCCCATTTACTGTCCCATTCTCGCTTGAACTTTTGTCCCTTTTTCCAGGCATTGTTCCATCCGTCAGTCACAGTCACTGTATCACTGTTGCTAATGTCGGCTGATTCGTGTGCAAAATGTTTTTCAATGTTTCGAAACTCTACCAGAGTCGCGAAAAAGACGACATCAGATGGAAAAGTAATTCTTGGGCTCGAGGATGATCACAACGCAGGGACACAGACAGGCACAAGCAGCCTAACCACACACGCGAAAGATTTGCGCGGGGTAAAAATGGGGACCCCAGTGCCTGCAAGATCGAAGGAGCAGGTGCCCAAACTTTCAAGTCAGCGTCCAGATTCCAGCATGAAGAAACTATCGTGTTCTTGGGGTGTTTTCCGTTTGGCGTCCCAATCAGAGCGCTGGAAGGATACGGTTTAGCTTGGCGGGCGGGCGGCGGGTGAACTCTCGGAGTGCATGCCGAGGTAAATGATGAGGGGTGTGCCAGCGATTTGGGGGAAGTGGCGACTGAAGAGCAAGGACCAACACGAAGACATGCGATCTTTAAGACGAATGTTTACACAGATGCGCGCCAGTAGCGAAGTTAAGAAATCTGTGCCATCAGCTGAAGATTGTTTGGGTACATTTCGATTGTCGATCTGCCAGTAGGCCCTGTAAGCGAAGCCCCTGGATGAGATCAACAAAGGCCCAAACAAGCCACACAGCCTTAAGCAAATGAACATCCTATTCCAGAACCAATCGACAGTCTCTAGTCCAATGGATTAGTTGCAGGGCTCAACTCCCGAATCAATTTTACAAGTAGTTGAGCTGCCCATAAATCCCATAAGGCTGGCTCCCGGATGCGCTGACCAATTCGACCCCGAAAGGGGAACATTGATACACACGGATGCGAATCTTAGCTACTCTCATTCAATGTTAAATTCCAATTCTGCTTTTCAAAGGGCAACGACCATTCAGCTCAGGTCTGTTCAGGGACTGAAATTTGATAATGCCACGTGAGTTGCGAGGAACATGTCAGCCGGAGATCCAACCTTCAAACTTAAGCTTAGGGTCCAGTGAGTGGTAAGGGACACTTGAAAACTATCACGCACTCTTCTTTGTTGTATTTATGCCTGCACCAAAGTTGACGACGCATTCTAAATCGATAAAATTTCAGACACACATGAACGAAGCATACAAGATTTTTCTATCAGAGTCGCTTGTTTCTTTGACCGAATAGTTCTTTTCATGATTGCCTTATGACTATCTGTGATCGATTCAGGCCTAAATCATGTACTGCCAATAGGACCTTGTGAGAGTGAACACACTACGCGAGACACCCTGGGCAAACAACTGTATTTCATGACGGAACTCTCGTATGTATCTCGCCCAAGAGCTATACATGGAGCTCATCTAGCAAGAATACTTCCACTACTCAATCAAAAGCAATCAATCCTTCCCGATCAAAATGACAACTCTCTTGAGGTTGCCAGTAAAATCTCAAGGTCTTCAGGACGAAGCTCTCAAGCATCCACTTCGTCGTACTCCTTATCAGAAACCGCACCATGCCACTTCGTGTCTCCTAATCCCACCACAAAGTGCGTCATGATTGAGCCCTTTCCCGCTCCATGCCAGTGCGTCGTGCCCGGCGGCGCATAAAGCGTATCTCCAACTTTAAGCGCCCGTGGCTTGCCACCTTTATCACAGACCCATCCCGAGCCCAAAGTGACCTTCAGGATCTGTCCTTTCTCGTGTGTGTGCCAGTAGCTGCGAGCGCATGGTGTGAATGTCACGTTGGCTACAGCGACGTTGCCATCTGCATGGATCATGTCGAGGTAGACGTCACCGCCGTTGAAAGTTGGGGCGTTCTTGATGGTCCTTGTTCCCTCTTTTTGGGATGAGGGGAAGATTATTGTAGACGGCATGGTCGCGTTGTTGGAACGAGGATAGGTTTGGTTTGTAGGAAGGCTAGGAAGGAGATTAGAGATGTGTTATGGGCTTCTAATCTATTACTAGGAAATTCAACAGTGCGTCAATGACCGAGATCAATGCGAGTACTTATGTACCCTTTGTTCTTCGAATGTCTTGTCATAGAGAGGTCGGTAGTCAACAATCCCGATCCGGTGATGTGACGATGTGGATTGGTGCCCGGTGTAATTGGTTGTTCGAGCCTGGTCAACACAGCTAACGAGTCAATACTCCCCGCTTTTCCAGGGAGGTGGGTAATGCTTTAGGTCCTTTATGCAAGTTGCTTATCGTACACAGTGTATCGTCTTGCTATTACCACACAGTATGAAATTGCCATAAAGCATGCAAAGCTGATGCAGGCTTCACGAATATCCCTTTTTAAGCGGATTTAGGACTTAGGACATACAGGCGGTGTTACGTGACTATACATCATTGTGTAAGCGGAGTTTGGAACAAGTACAGCATCTCATTGCGCGTCTAGCTATTCATGACCTTGACCTCAATAGGTACCACTTGACCATGTCACAGTCCACATCATTTAGCATTCCTGATTCTCCTTTGACGAATCTTGTACACTTTGGTGAATGTCCTCAACTAAAGTCCCTATTCATTTCCTAGTATTGTGGTATCACAGCGATATTACCGCTTGTTGATAGACGTTTGGCTAATTTTGCCAAAGGAAATGACGAAGCGCATTGCTGCTAGCCACATGAAGAATGAAGTAATTTATTTCTGATTCGTACTCAATGACATCGTTTCGTTGATAGTATACGGATCTCGCTAGGTGAACCATGGTTGGCTATGATGCTTGTCAAATCCCGAGACGGAGGAAAGATTTACAGATATTCAAGAGTACCGAGGATGATGCGGGCATGACAGTAAACTGCAATCGACAGTAACTCAGCTCAATACGCAAGATGCGTACTCACCGAATCGCGGTGTTTGACTTTCAACGTCCACTGACTCTTACACTTCCGGACATGTGGTCAACACAATGGGCATTATATGAAGAGTTTAAGTCAACTTGGTCCACACAAATTATGTTGTTGAATCGTCGTATCACTTAGAAAATGACAGGTTCTAGGATATTTCTTCAGTTGCTCGAAGCTCATTCCACAGCAAACCGAAGGAAGCATTTTGATGTGGATCACGTGTCAGACTCAATCCTACTTCTCAGCGACTCGCACCCTAGCTACGAAGAGCAGACAACAATAACAATCACTTCAGCGAAATTGTATTCACCATGGATAGCTTACGAGTCTTTCATATTATCCGCTGAAAGGCATGAAGGCGCTCGTAATGAAACACGAAATAAGGAGCGCTGTCACGTGCGCGAAAAGGCATCAATGCAGAACTCCCCAAAAGCCCATGGATCTTCCAAGAAGCTTGGAAGTTCACATCTGCAGGAAGCTCAAATGATGCTAGGAGATCCAGGGCTTTCGTCTCTCCGACCTACTTAAACAGAACAACCCGGCTCCGTTATTGTTTTGATGCACCGTACCCATTCATCAATTTACCAAACGATGAACAGCCTCGGAGCAAGGCCCTCCAGCTTGATCCTCCCTTTCCTCATAGTGAGACATCTGTAACTTCCCGTCATACTCTACACTCACTTCTCATAAGTCTCACTTCATCCTATCTCATATCATATCTCATCTTCAAAGCTTATTGTTAGCAAACAGCATCTCCAGCTCGTCATTGGCTCGCCCAGTTGAGCCCAAGCCAGCGGGACGGAAAGGGTAGCTCTCCCATCGGGTCCACATTTGATCTGAGAGCCGAGCGAGAGCTCTACGGGCTGCGGGCAGCGGGCAGCTTTCCGTCATAGCTGAGCTGAGCTGTCCGTTTTGCCGCTTGGATGTATTTCTGGCTCGTGTTTGACGATTTGATAAGAAAAAGAGGCTGGGAACTCGGTTGAGAAGTTGAAGCGAAAGACAGAAAAGCACGTACTTCCGTACATGAAGAAATGTCAACAAGCGATGCAATGTAAAGGAGATGCAGATTCCAATGCACCAGTAAGGGACATGATGTAAAGGGGTCTGCAGAAGAAGTGCCCTTAGAACCCTGCACTCGCAGTCTCCCGCAGAGTTGGAAGCGAGGAGAGTCGTGGCTGGCCCTGGTTGGGTTGAGGTGCACTAGCAAAGGCCCGCTCCGTGGGCACTGGGCAAGGGCAAAGGCATGGACACGGCAGAGATTCCCCAGCCCCCTCAATTATCGAGGTCATCACCGAAGAGACCAGGAACCACAGAGCAGAGGATTCGAGATTGTACCACCAGAACTTGGTTCGGTGTGATTGAGGTCCACTACTCAACATCAACTTGGTTATTGTCTTGGAAAGCGAGACAGCTCCATACAGATCAATCAATACCTCCGTACAGGGACAGAGAGGAAAGTGACGGGGCTGCTTACCTCTGTCCACAGCCCTTGATGCACGGCTTTCTGATTGCATCGCACCGCATTTCAACAGCCGGTGCGCTGAATTTGATGCCTGTCGCACAGATCCTACCTGCCCAATTCTGCCCTGTGTACCTGAAGGAAGGCGCGTTGGAGGGCTTCGAGGACTGACTTGACCCTCAAACCGAAACCCACACTTTCGTTTCTTCTTTCTCTCCACCTGCACGCAACATCATCATCACCACCACGACGAAATAGAACACGCAATTGACGACAATCTATGCGAGCATGACCTCTCTAATATCAATATCGCATTATCTGGATTCATCTCTCGCCATCCTACCCCCTATCGATATTGAACGGGCCGACAATCGCATGCGCGACAAACCCGAAAGAAAAGAGAGCGTTGGGTCGAGTCTGTGACCGAGTTGAATCCGCATCACCACTCGCGCATGCGCCGAATCAATCCACGCGACTTTCGACCGTCAATTCATGCGCGCATGCAATTATTCAATTGAAGAAGAGAAGGAGGAGCCGGCGCGTTTTTCTGGCCAAGTTTTCGCGTTGGGTGAATTAATATTTCATGCGTGCGTGTTTTGAATTTACTTGTTCGTCGCCAGCAAGCTGGACCTCAAGCTCGCTACTTCGCCATCTTGTTTTCACCCCAGTACCAACCTCCCCAATTCAACTCGACCCGCCTCAACTCCCACCACCAAGGACATCCCGACACCTGAGCTTTCTCTACCACATTCCTTTGCTCTTCACACACACCTTTTCCCAGCATTTCACATTCCTACCGCCCAAGTAGGAAATTCGCATTCCTCGATCCCAATCGAGAACCACAACACCAAAACTACCCGAACTTCGTGATACCCCAATTGGAGTCAGAAATCGCACTCCGCGGTGAACCCACACCCAATTCACCTTGTCGACCTCCCCTCGACCTCGTCCAGCAGCAGCTCTGACGACTCCATCTCCTCCCATTTCTAACGACCCTAACGAAGTGAACGAACCTTTAACGCCAACTCCCACGCAGCGCCAGCAGCAGCAGCGTCCCTTACGTCGAACACACATTGAAGCTGCATCTGCCGGTATTAGTCCACCTCCACGAGTTCGCTTTGCACAAAATCAGCCTAGAAGCGAGGAATTGACTCATGATTTCGACGAAGATCTCGCCTCTTCAACACCAATAGCAAGCTCTCAACACTACTCTCCCGAAGCTGAAAGACGACCTCACCGTGCCCTGCGAATTTCTCGAACTACTGCCAGTGCGATCCTTTATACCCTCGAAGAAGCTTTGAGACAACCCAACCCCTTCACACCTGATCTTGTGGAGGAGAACGCTTCGATGTCCGATCTGATCGGTGGAGGGTCTGGCCCTGCAAGCAATAGCAGGACCGGGAATGGCAGACCTCAACCCCCACCTGGAACATCTGGTTCGCCCAGTCTCAAAGGTCCTAGGGAGATTATGAGAGAGCGGAATGCAAGGGAAGCTAGGAAGAAAGCAGAAATGGAACAGAGGGAGGCTTTGGAACGTGCAAGAGCTGCCGAGGAGGCAAGATTACTCGAGCAAGATAGAAGAAGAAGTGCGGAACGAAGGGCAGCAGCTGCTGCTGGTGCTGCAGCACAACAAAGGGCCAGTGGAGAGTCTGGCCAGCGGACATCAGGTGGAACAGCTGGTCAAAGAATCTCGGATGGGTCACAACAACGCAGATCGGATCCTCCGCAAGAAGAGCTTCAAGGTCTGGGGCGTGGTGGAAGAGCAGTAGGAGGTGGTGAGAGTGCGCCATCTGCCAGACCTAGGCCTACTCAACAACAGCAGTCTCAGCCACCTAGACCTGTTCCTGGGACATCACGATCAAGACCTGCTCAAGCTGAGGCTGAAAGTGGTCCGGCGCTGACGTCACAACCAGCGACCAGATCTTCATTTCCACATGCCTTTGAACGATGGGAAACCTTGTCCGCTCATTGGGAAGGTCTCACATCTTTCTGGATACGAAGATTGGAAGAGAATAGCAACGATCTGAACAGGGATCCATTATCGCAACAACTGTCTCGACAAGTCACCGATCTCTCGGCTGCAGGTGCAAACCTCTTCCACGCTGTGGTCGAGCTGCAACGATTGCGAGCTTCATCTGAGCGAAAATTCCAACGTTGGTTCTTTGAGACTCGAGCTGAGCAGGAACGTGCACAAGAACTTCAAGCAGTCCTGGAAAGCAGTCTTGAGCATGAGCGTGGAGAGAGAGCAACAGCTATCGCTGAGGCGGTCGCAAAGGAGAGAGAAAAATCAAATGTCACCAAGCAATTGGCCGAGATGAAGCGCGAATTGCAAATATCAAAGGAAGAGGCAAGAAGAGCTTGGGAGGAACTTGGACGCCGAGAGCAAGAGGAGAGGGATCGCACTGCAGCTTTGAAGGATGGTCGGCCTACACTTATCGGTGGAGTTCAGGTTGTTCCTATGATGCAAGGAGTTCCTAGCAGACATACTAGTGCCCGAGATCCAGCACAGTATTCTGCTGCCGAACCCGAAGGACCTATTGATAACAGCGATCTCGCTTACCAAGAGTATTCTCGATCTCAGAGATCAGAGCCAGCCGACCCTTTCACTGAGACCCGAACCAGCTCTCGACCAACTTATACTGAGGCAGATCTCCCTATGCATCCAGCCTTCACCAATTCCCAAGAAAATTCGGCAGCCCCAGCCGTTCAACCTGCTTCTCCTTCCGCATTCTATCAACAACACCAAGGCACTTCCCTGCATCCAGACCCAACATTCCGCCAACCATCGGTCCCATCGGAAGCAGGTGCCATGAGTGAGGAGGAGTACGAGATTGATTCACAAGGTCAATTCATCCGTGATGCCAGAGGCAACAAAATCCGTTACCAAGGCCCTCCCTCTGACGCAGACACAGATGAATATGACGTTGCCTCAGAACGCGAGCGTGAGCAAGCGAACCTCCAACGGTATGGTCAAGTCTCCGGCGTCGAATATGGACGCGGACCTACCTCTACCTCTGGGGGCCCAACCTCGAACCCGACAATCTCGGAACCTGTCGATTACTCGGGCCAGGGTTATGGTGCTGCAGCTCCTGAGTGGGCGGCTGTCCCGAGACATCATCACCCTACCAGATTGAGTGATGTGTTGGAAGAGGACGAGAGAAGTCGAACGAGTGCAGGTGCGAGTCAGATGAGTCGACGGGAAACCTAGGAATACACCCTTTCGAACCCGAGACTTCATCCAGACTTCATTCAGAAACCACGATCTATGAGTGGTGATCCCCAGCATCACTCACACACTACCTAGAGCTTGTTCAGCGCAACAAGCGAGCGAGAAGAGAGCACAGCATCTGTATGGCGTCTTCGGTGTTGTGGTGTACGGAGAAAATGAGAGAAGAGAAAATTGGGTTGGTGGTTGTCTATATGTATGGGCTTTTGGCTTTTTTGGCGGCGGATGGATGGATTTTGTCTGTTTTTCTTGTTACTTACTATGTTGTGGGAAATCGTGCGGTGGCACGATGATAAATAGGTATGGTCAGGAAGACTGGAAAGCGGGCGAGCGAGCGAGCGTGCTAAGCATCATGTTCTTGCTTTCTATTTGTTGAATTTGTCGGAGATCTGGTGTTGAGGGAGCATGGCTCGCCAAAGCAGAGCGAGGGTGGAAGTGGGCGGGTCGATGGGAGAAAAGAAAGAGAAAGAGGCGTCTTGTACTGTAGGAATATGTGGCATGGCTGCTAATGGGGATGGACGGTGGGGAAGGAGGCATTCTGCGTGCATTTTGTTTGTGCATATTCTCGGCGTGTGGTTTGATTACCATGTGGCATGGTATCGTATGGTAGATACTGAATTGCTATTTCTCTTGTATAGAGAGGAAGGAGAGGGGAGAGGGGAAAGAATAGGGGAGATGAGAGAATTAATTGAACGTTGAGTGGCTCTTCTGACTACACTTATATTCCATACTGTGATACTGTCATGAGCGAGATACGTGAGTCTCATGAGAATAACAAGAGTGAGATGTGTGATGCGGGATGGAAGGTAGTTGTATTTTCGGATCTGTAATATACACCAGAGGGAACTCTAGCAGCCACTGAGTGATGCAATCTATCTCAGAAAATACAAGGGGGAACTCAAGTAAGGTATTTGAAGAGCTTGAGCTTCCACCTCGCTCTCGCAAATGATGCACCAGCCACCATTGTGGCGGGACCTGTCTGGCTGTGTGGTGGTGCAGCGGAACAACGTCCGCCCGCGCCGACCCGAGCTTTCGTGGAAATGTTGATTTGATGATCCAGATGATTGATCACTCCACTCCACTTCAAGCTTCCATCCGGACTTCAGCACCACATACATAGGCCAATTTCTGCCTCCGCAGGGACAACCAGAAAATAGCCGGGAATATGTCGAAATCAATCGTACCAAATCCGCGTGTGCTATCATCTCTTTCGAGAAACGCCTGCTCGCAATCCATTCGAACGGGACCAATATGTAGGAATCTCTCGACCTCTACCTCAGTGCTCGCCAATTCGCGGAGAGGAAATGGATCTGGAGTTGGAGCAGCGACGAGGTGTTTACAAGCTGTGCGGAGAGATGCTGTCGCCTTGGGAGGTTATGGGAGGTGGAGTGTGACTGCTGGTAGGAGCGCAGGAAGTGTGAGAGGTTATAAAACAGTGCAAGAGGCGAAGAGTCGATATAAATCAGGCGTATGTCTTTCCTCTTTCTTTCCCATCCCTTCTGCTCTCCTAAGTTCCCTTCATTTCTATATTCTCGTGCTGACAAAGTAAAAGCCCTTCTCCACCCTCGCAGGAATTCTCTTCCTCAGTAGTGGCGCAGGATTGATCTTCTACTTTCGATATGAGAAGGCGAGGATGGAGAGGAAGCGTGTGGCGGAGGCGGCGAAGGGGGTGGGGAGGCCGAAGGTTGGGGGGCCGTTTGGGTTGGTGGATCAAAGGGGGGAGAGG